>CM075287.1:15234489-15836924 GCA_037672795.1 Lagerstroemia speciosa
AGATTTATAAGAGAGAAATTTTGTGGAAAAATATAAATTCAAACTGTTCTAAAATTAAAAAAAAATAAAATTTTGAACATTAGAGAACAAGATTTTTTTTTTTAGATTTTTAAGAATTTTATAGGATTTTAAGGGTTTCTTAGACCTTTTCTAGTTTTAAAATTGTTAATTAGAATTTAAATTTTTATTTTGCATCTAATTTTTTCTCATAAATCCGCTGATAGAGTAATTCATATTTATTTGTCACACTACCAAAAATGGCTAACATTATATCCCGTGACAGACTAAGCTTTCTTCCTCAACTCATGATGCACGGCATTTATTATCTAGAAATTTTTAATGATCGTGACTAATCTAATTTCGAATCAAGTCCATTGTTATGGAATAAAAGTCTTTTAATATTAAATTCTCTTTATTTATAAGTCTTAAATTCAATATCTTAATTACCAATAAAAGATCTTCATACCACCTCGACCACTCTTCTAGATAAAAGAAAATCCCTCTTAAAATGGAGCGGGAGCGGTCGATTATATATGTTAATCAATTGGGAATATCGTCACTGGCGATGGCTTATTGACATAACTTGTCATAATTTCTTATCATATAATTACACGATTAAGAACGCCTTCCCTGCTTGACCACTACCAAGTCACGACCACAGCATGACTGTCCCTACTCGACCACCACCAAGCCGCACATATTAAACCTCCCAAGACCACCATGAAATCACAATTTTTTATTGAGTCCCGAGACCACCACAAATCGGTTGTGCATCCCAGAAAGCTTCCACCCACTCAATTCATCCTCTAAAATAAAATGGCAAAATGACCAAATTAACTTTTTTTATCCCCCAAATCCCTCCTCTAATAATGATATCGAACGATAAATTGAAGGAATAACTTATTTCTCCAATTCCCACCTTCCCCTCCACTCTAAATCCCTTCGAGTACCTCCGAATTCCTTCCCTCCAAATCTCTACATCCAAACAAGCTATTAGGGAGGGTTTTCTCCATCGATTGATGGCAACGTCTCTCTTAAAATATGTGACAATTAAGGATCATCGGCACATTTGAGTTGAAAGGGAGATTAAAACCAAAATTAGGAAGAGACAGAAGACCAAGAAGAAGAAGAAGAAACAAAATGACACAGACAAATGCTGGCTCCACCAGGATCTGGTATTCTCATTGAATTTACATGGAAACTCGGTTTCTAGATTTATTCTTTTTTTTTTCCATTTTGGACCATAGTAATGATAATAACCTAGTCATTACGGTACGCAAAATATTCGGATTTTTTTTATGTTTAATCATAAATATATCGGATGAACTGAAGGTCTAGTAAAATTTATAAAGTCGAAATCCCCAGGCTCGGTTAAGAAATCTAAGAATCACTCGACAATCATGAAATTCATATACTTCCATTTATTGCCTATCAATATCTTAATAATCAGCATGAGTGATTAAAGTTTACAAGGATTTTTTTTGTCTGAATCACTAGTATTCAGTTTATAGAGGAGGGTTTTTTGTTTTATAAAAATTTTTATTTTTATCCAATATGCAATTTAATTTTCTCTCCCATGCAAAAAAATAAAAAATAAAAATGCAGGGTCGACAAGAAAGAATATCTCTCAGTTCTCTCTTTTACCCAATTGAAACACCCAAAATAGTTTCGTAGTTCTCTCGGCAAGTGGCAGTTGAAAGATGTTTTGATCTATTTGAATTTACTATAGGTTTTCATTCATACTATTTTTCATTTATTTATTACATAATAAAGGTTCATGTTTGGTGGGAAAAAATAAAAAAGGAACGGAATTGAATGGAATAATATTCCAAGAATTAGTAATTTGTGAATTCACTTTGTCAACGGGAAGGAATGTAAATGTGAGAAACGATGGATTGGATATTTCCTTCCTTTTTTTAAGGAAACATTATTTCATCATTTCCCAGTTTCGCAAAAAATTTTTAGGTGACTTTACCCATCACGTTTTATGAGGAAACACAGATCAAAATTGATAAATGAACAAATTAATATTAATCACTCGAATAATTATCATTATTATTAATCAATTTAATTTAATTAGTTCTTCCTGACAATGATATTGTGAGGTAGAATCGTCTAATATTTTTTTTGAGTTTCACATTTCTGCTAACCCATTTTTTCGTATCTCGTCTAGCTTTGCTTTTGTGGAGCACATTAGAGAGTGTGTTAAGAAAGTTCAAACATTTGGATTGAATATGACCTTCATTTCTTATGGTCCACTATAATAATCAAAATTAAACGATTGTAGTGGAGGATCTATTAAGGAAAATCGTTGTTTGATTACCTTAATTAAAATCACAAATGGGCAATGAACGATGGACAAAATGGTGAAATAAAATGCAGTTACTCAAATTAAATGCTTAGAAGCCCTTCTTAAAATGGAAATATACTCTCTTAAGTAGAGATTTTAACTCCCAGTGGGTCTATCCGATTCGAACGGGATACCAGTAGTACAAGAAATTCTTAGGTGATCCTCACTCACCACGTGACACAAGGATACTAATTGGATTGTGATAACGTGTAAATTTATGTTAATCACTGGAGCAATTGCTAATTGTCACTATTTAGATCGATTTAATTGATTCTTCATCACCATGTGACCATGAGGCAGCATCACCTAAGATTTTTTACAACAATACATATAAAAAAATACATATGTTAACAAAAAATTTAAAGAAATAGAAAAGGGACAAGTCCTTGAGCGAAAATGCATAGATGATCGTAACTCTCCATGTGACATAAGAAAATACTAATCAGATTGTGACAAGAGAGAATTGGTACTTATCACTCGAGCAGTTGTACTAATTACACTAATGAGAGTAACCCAATTGATTTTCTCCAACACGTCATTGCGAGATATGATTATCTATTTTTTTTTTGTCTCTAATGAAATAATAATGAAAGTTGTCCATGTTCTTTTCATACAAGCAAATTGATTAGTGAGGCTGTGTTCATTATGTGCTGAGTTGTAAACGTGGGAGAAACAGTTGCATCTGCACCTAGGTCCTAATTAAGTAAATTTAAACAATCGACAACACCAGTGTTGAATTTCAAACTTGGCTTGCGATATTAGTTTGTCCGTAGGTGGAAATTTATGAATCCCCGAGCAGCAAGTTGTCAATTATTTATCCAAATAGATACTGCAAAGATGGCTCCCTTCAGTCTGGCCTCCATACGTCACCCATTCTTGCATCATCAAATAAGCTTAATGCAGAGAAAAAGAGTTTCATGTAGTTGTACTGTTTTTACTCCGTAATTTACAGGTCTTGGATTCGATCTCATCAGTGAAACTTCTTATGCCATTTTTATCACATCTCCTTTCTATCTCTAGGTCTATATGTCATCTTTATACACAAAAAAAAAGCTTATCGAAATTCATTTTTTATTTATTACTTTTTTTTTCCTTTAATTTATCACAAACATTGATCGATTCTATTCTTTGAGTTCTTTCCGATGTATAGCCAAAACGAGCTTAGTGCAATATTTCTCTATATATTTCAGAAGATAAGAGTATCTTTGAAATGATAACAAAACAATGAACTGCAAGAAAGAGATACAGAGTGAATAACCTTTTTTTTCTTGGGTGCTGAAATAGAGTAAATACTGTTGGTGAGACATGGGACAAGCTCAGAAAATTTATTTGGGAGATGAAATTCTATTAAAAAATAGTATGAAGAAATTGGGAATAAAATATAATAATTCAATATAAAAATTAAAATTCAATTAAAATATATAGTACCTTGAAATTTTTCCAAATTTAGAGACCATCACGCGCACCCAAATCTACGCTTGAGTCACAAGTATTGGCCACCGCTGCAATTGGAAAAGTAACATCTATCAATTATTAAAATTTTTTCTTATAAAATTGAAAAAATTATTTGAGCTTAAATAAAGTGTCGACCACCAATGCTTTGGAAACATGACATGGTTGCATGCAAAATTTTTTTTTAATAAAATAGAAGAAACTTAGTCGGTCTTAAATTAAATTATGTTGAAATGCATTAAAACTTACATATATATATATATATATATATATATAATACGGATTAAGAGGAAATCCCACATGAGTAAGACCATAGAAACCGGTGTGAAAGATGAGAAATATAATTCCAAGTAGGAGAGGAGAGGGAACTTTAATTGAGTAATTTGTACGTAAGAGGTGTCCATGAATAAGTGATCTTCGCATGTAGCTATATTATTTGACACATTCTCTGTGCACAAGGTGTGATTAGGAGTCAGTTGGATAGCACTCGTGTGTGAGCACGCGACGGGAGCATAGAATACCCTTTCTGAAAGGCAGCCTTGTGCTTGCCCGAATTTTATCTTCTACGATATATTTAGAATAATGAGCGGTGCCGGGCAAATTAAAAAAAAAAATTATTACATAAAAGTTTACATAAGCGTAGGAAATTGGATCACCCACACCGAGCCCAGCTGAGCTTGATCCTGTTGAGGAATTAATTCCACATTGGGCAAATAAGAGATTGAAATATGATCTATGTACGAGTGGGCACTACGAACTTGCAAGTTTAAACTTTTTGAGTTCACATGGATATTTTACGTGGTATTAGAGCAGATTTTCATGTAGGCTTTCAACATACTAGGTCCGAGTGTGATATCTATGACCCACTAAACCCAAGTTCAGAAGAAAAATGCATGACTCGAGAACGGTTGTTTAGAACAGGTGTTCAAGAACACATGTTAAGTGTGGATGTGTTACGTACCAAGTGAGGTGGGTATTGATTTATTCTCAACAGTCGCCCTCACGTGACAATATGTTCACTTTTGACACGTACTGTTAAGCATCAATCCTCAACAACTCATATCTAACTAGGTATTTTTCTTCCAATCTCAGGGTAGGGTTACAAACTACCATGAGATGGCATTTTCTTCCGTTCTGGGGTTAGCATACAAATCGGACTTTTTCCGTACTTGATAAATTGAACACAAGTCGAACTTTTTTCTTTAAGTCTCAGGTTTAATGGGTTACAAGTTGCAAACTCGGGCCTACCATGGTATGAGTTCAGAATTGACTTGATTTGATACTACGTAAATATCCACTTGACCCAAAAGAGGTTAGGTCCATATTCAACCCAAAAGTCTAAATTATTAGGTGATAGTAGCAAATTATCTCATAAGAAGTTTCTTCTTCAACTTAGTCGATTTGTGATTTAGCACTCAACAATTTCACTAACATTTAATATATTTTAAAGGGTAAAATGACTTAGTGATACACAAACTTTACCTCAATTCCCAAATCTACCACGAACTTCAATTTTTGATTAAAATTGTCATAAACTTTCAAATTTTTCTCACTTCTATTATCCATCTAATTTTCCATCACGTTGATTAACAGGTGTGAAAAACAGTTCAAAGTGACGAATTGACAAATTTGCTCCTCTTCAAACTGCAGATTAATAGTTATTTAATACACGAACTTTACATATTTTCTAATTCTACCATGAACTTTACATTATTTCCCAATGCTACCACAAATTTTGTATGATTTCTCAATTCTACCATGAATTTTGGCTTTTGATTACAATGGTTAGGATTTGATAAGTTTGACCAAGAAAAATCTGATGGGTCTAAAACAAATTAAAATTATATAAGATTATATATAATATCATATTTTTTATATAATCGCGATTGGTCTTAAGCTCTGGTTAGTTTTTCTGGGTCCACACCTAAGAACCAATTCAATTTGGTAAGTTAGTACTTTTATATAGACTTTCCCTCGTCAAACGTACCAAGCAATAGAAAAGCGACTGGTACATTATAGTTGTATTATTGGTCAATTCTTGATTACTCACACGATGGCGCAAGAGTATTTCTCGGCTCATGATGCAATGATGATGATTAAAAACCCGGATGTCATTTCTCATCCTTGTAAATATTTCATCATTACTCTTACGAAATTACTCAATTACCATTGTTTTTTATAAATTGCCCTAATTTATCTTGTTGCAATTAGGGCTGCAAATGAAAATTGAAAATGAGAAAAATCAATTCCAACCTAACTCAAACTAAATTAGTAAAGATTCATTACACTTCTAAATCAGCAAAGATTTATCTCAGGTTCGAGTTTTATTTACATAGAAGATTTACTTTAGAAGAGTTTTACCTCATAATTGGCTCACCTAACTCGAACTAAATTAGTAAAGATTCATTGCACTTCTAAATATAAGAGGTATAATAACAAGAAGAATTTACCTTTGCAGCAGTCTAATTATAAAGAGAAAAGGAATATAAATATAATAAAAGTTGAATGTGAATTTCCATCGTTAACCGCAAAATTATGGTGCAACAAAATGTTGGAAGAAAAGAGTTCTCACTAAGAATAAACTCAGCCTGGATGAAGAGGGAGAACACACAACAAATATATATATATATGTATATATAATGTGTACCATGTATAGTTAAAGAAACGATTATACTTTCCTGATAAGCAATGACATAGATGAGGTCCACATGTTCTACCAGCGTAGCGTGATGGGTTCGAAGTCTACAAATGAAAAGGGTCTTGAAGGTGAAGGATGCTCTTTTGGGCTATATAAATGCTTTAATATCCTTGTTTCTTTTTTATATAGGACCGTAATGGTATAATTATTATACTTGACTAACGATGGTCTTGAATTTGAGATTAAGCACGGTGTAGCTCATCGTTAGCTGTCAACAAGATGAGCAATTGATAAGAATGAAATTGATGAGGTCGACATGGTCAACCCCTGTATAGCGTGATGGTAGTTACCATTACGGTCCCACATTGGAAAGAAACACTAGATAAAAGCTGAAATGCGAAACGGAAGCTCGAATTCATTATACTCAACTTGCAATTCTACCCATATGATTTTTGAACATGGAAAAATGAATAGTCCAAATTTTCTTAAAAATTATAAAAAAAATGTTTTTTTAGTTGATTCATTAAAAGATTCCCTCAACATTTTAAATGTTTTTTGATACATTGAACAATTTCTTGAACCCATGCAATCCATAGCCCATACCAAATGATCAATATAGGAGAAACAATTTAAATTACTGAAAAAAAAAATCATGATCTTGTCTCCGATTCATTATTAACTATTTTTTACCATAAAATAACGACCTTATATGTCGTTCCGCGTCAGAAATTTATGACTGAAATAAAACTTATTAAATTTAAGTTGATAAAACACTTCATGATACCAAAGTGGATAAATTGATATGTTAGGACGTTTCTTTTCCTTAAGTAATATCTCGGATTTGAGTCTTGTGATTGTAGAAAATTTATTTGAAGAGAGATTTATCTCTGAATACTCACGTGACTTGAACTGAATTAGTTAAGGTAGGAGAAAACATAATTCAAATTGTACAAAATAAATAACGTTAACCACTATTTTGTAAAAAAAAGAATATTTTTAATAATTTGAATAATTATTTTATTACTAATTAAAATAACTTTATTAACGATTACTCTCTATATAATTCAATTGTACAGCATTAGTCACGTACAATTAAATGCGGTTGAATTGAATAATTTAAGATAACAGGTAGCAGGAGACAGAAAATCACAATGCATATAATACTGCATTGGTACTCTTCTCCTCATGAAATTCATTTCTATTTCTATTTCTTTCTCTTTCTATTAGTTTTTCGACGATCGTCCTGTCCTGAAATTATAAATGTTTCACATAATATCCTATAATGTTAAATGAATTTTACTAATATAATTTGATTCAAATGGTTTGACAATTGATCTTCTTAAGTCAAGGTCTTCGATTTGAGTCTCTCTTATGCTGGAAAAGTCTTACCTTTAGTGAGTTGACTTGGCTCGAACTAGTTTAGTTGGATGCTCATAAAAGTTTTGAATACTCGTAGTTCAAATTAAAAAAAAGAATTTTGGAGTTATATTCTGTACGTGCCTATGATATTCGAGCATTTAACTAATGCTAATGATGAGGTAAGGCAGTTTGTCTACAGGTATCTTCTTTTATATGAAACTGAGAGATTCTGAATTTAATTTTTACTGATGACATTTCTCGTATTTTTTTTATTATATTCTTCTTTCTACCCGTTCTAGCGCATAAATGGAAAACCTAATGCTACTGATGTTACTCATACAAGCCTTGATTCTTCATCCTGTTTCAGTCAATGCTTGATTTCTAATCTATGTTGCATTATTGAAGCACGGAGAGGGAAGAAACCAGCCAGAAGAGTGGATCCTTCCACCTAATTTTCCATTTCTTGAAATATTTATGAAAAAGAAACAAATAATAATATATAGTCTAAAATAATTAATTCTATGATTAATGAGATCCATAGGTCTAAAAGAGAATGAGAAGAATATATAGAAATTGGTAAAAGAAGTTTCATTGACCAAAATCAAATTTAAAACCTCTTGGGTTCTTGATCAAATCCAATACTAATCCAACAAATCTCCTTTCTCGAAAACAACACATTACTAAAACCGAGATATTTTTAAGTGAACTCAGTTCACCATGAACCCATTAGAGAAAAGTACTAGTACTTTTACAAATGGTCAAAAAGTGCAAGTATTTTTCTCTAATAGATAGTTTACAGTGATTGAACTCACTTTAGAATTTCTCATAACAACCCTTCTAGGACGTGTGGAGGTGGAGAGGCTATGGCTTATAAATACTAAAGGAAGTCTAAGGCAATCCTACACAGAAAAAGGGTTTCGTTTCTTCACTAAAAGATAGCCAGATTATAGAGAGACGGAGAAGGAGAGGGAGAGAGTGGTCATATCATTCTTCACCAGTCAAGCTAATAGATGGGGAGGACGCCAATTAGCAGACAAAATGAGGACAGGAGCGGTATGGGCGTGAAGAGGCCTTGGAGTGTCGAAGAAGATCAGAAGCTCACTGCATACATTCGGAGATATGGCATCTGGAACTGGGCCCAGATGGCTAAACCTGCTGGTACGGTTGCCTGGACATAACAAATCACTGATCACTATATTAAACTCTGCTGCAAAACTTAGATTCTCTTTATTGCTTCTTAAGTGATTTCAACTGGCAACTGGCAACACAAATCATAGGTTTTTTTTTGGGGCAGGTTTGGCAAGATCGGGAAAGAGCTGCAGGCTTCGATGGATGAATTATTTGAGGCCTGACATTAAGCACGGAAACTTCAGCAAGGAGGAGGAAGAAACAATCATAGAGTGGCAGCAATTGCTGGGCAATAGGTAATTGTTTCGTGTATACGTACAGATAATCAGCTATGGTCATATGTTTCTTGATTGGTTTTGTGACTGACATTAAACCATATCTTTAACTGAGCTTTTTCAGTAATAGATTATGTGGTTCCTAATATTCTTCTGCTGCAGTTCATATTACCTTAACATGTGTCGTGATCGTATGTTTGTAACTTCCATTCCATGCTCATTTTGTTGCAGGTGGTCTGTGATTGCTAAGAAACTTCCAGGACGAACAGATAATGAAATAAAGAACTACTGGAATACTCACTTGAAGAAACGGGTGTGGTCAGAAAACTCGAAGACGGCTCTTTGTTGTTCTACTAGTCATACAGATTCACGGTTGGCTGCTGCTCCTCCACCACACACCACATCGATCAAGATTGATCATTTCTATATCTTTGAGAGCTCAGCCCAAAAGGCCATATCGGATCCGAGTAGTAATGTGGTAGCATCGGAGTTTGAAGATGCATCTGAGATCTCTTCATCCAGTGAGTGGATCGACAGCAAGGTCAGGAATTCGGGTAAAAGTACTTTGCAAGGGCAAGTCAAAGGACCCAAATCAGATCTTTGGGAGGGAATCATTCTGTCTCCATTGGACGAGGAACTTGAAGCCATGTTTATGGCGTCTTCCATGCTCGCGCTACCTATGGATTACTGTCCACCAGAGTGCTCGGCTAATGGATATCTCGTCTATGATAACTTATGGGAAAGCTGATCGATACAATGGAGTTGCAGAAGGAATCCTTCCCAGTGCTCGGCAAGGATCGTCCAACCAAGATCAGTGACACCTCATCTCCATCTCCCTCATCGTCCTGGAGGAGCTTGTTCGCGGAGAACGATGAACAGCGACTGTCTTTCGTCCCCCAGGTGAGGGTCTCTGAAAACAGAGTCGTGAAGCTCCCGCCTGATGCGGTAGCGGAGGGTGTGAAGAAATGGGAAAACTGTTTGGTTGGATGGTTTGTCGGTGATATACCTGAATACAAACTGGTAGTGTCTGCGGTGAACAAAATGTGGGGCAAGAAATCTCGAGTCACTGTAGCAAAAAAGGGGAAACTTTTCATTCTGCAATTTGCAGATCTGAAACTCAAGCAATGGGTTATGGAGAATGGGCCATGGTTTATTGGTAGGAAATTGTTTGTGGTCCAATGTTGGGACCCTTCTCTGTCAGCTGGTTCCATTAATCTGCAAAAAATTCCATTATGGGTCATCCTTCGTAACATCCCTATGCATTTGTATAATAATACTTGTCTCAGTTACATTGCTAGTGCAGTGGGTAAACCACTCTACATGGACAGAGGTACTGCCAATTTATCTCACCTTGACTTTGCTCGTATATGCATTGAGATGAATGTTGAAGATGAAATACCCAATGTCATACAAGTTGAAGCTGGAGAGAATTCCTGCATTGAGATCCCTGTGGTTATTCCTTGGCTTCCTGCGAGGTGTGTGGCCTGCAATTCCTTTGGTCATGACTGCAGGGACAACACTACTAAGGTGACGAATGAGAATACAGAGGAGAATGCAGAGAGCACAGGGCTTTCTGCCCCTGTATCTGATTCTGTACAGATACAAGAACCCCTTTGTGCTGATAAAGAGATTCCTCAGCCCAGCCATCAGACCGAGAAGGATGAATTTCCAATTGCTGTCTGTTTGGACATTCAAGATAAGGCTTCTAAGGCCAGTAATGTGGGCTCCTCTTCACGCCATCCTTGCGCGCACTCGAGCTCACCAGAAAGCTTGTCTGACATTCAGCTGTGTGGCAACAACACAGTCCCAGGGAAGCAGGACTTGAGGGACACAGAAAATAACCTCATCATCGGATCAAAAAAAGGTAAAAAAGGAAGGAAAAAAGGGAAAGGGTCTTATGACCTGGACTCTGCTTCATGATCATTTCTTGTTGGAATGTGAGGGGATGTAATGATCCCCTTAAACATGGTTTTATCCACGACCATGTTGCTGCTCACAAAGTGGATGTTATGTGCTTACTGGAAACTCGAATTCGACTGGGCAAGGAAGCAAGATTGCTGCGTAGGTGGAGGCATTGGAATCAATCCAGCAATGTCTCTTGTGCAAGGAATGGACGTATCTGGCTCTTCTGGAGACAGGAAGTGCAGCTCTCTGTCTTAACCATATCCAGTCAAGAGATACATTGTATAATTCATACTACCGATTATGGACCACTTTGCTTCTCCTTCATTTATGCAGAGAATCGTAGAGAGGAACGACTGTCCCTCTGGAATAGCTTGCGAGATAGGCGAGTATCTATGACCCTTCCATGGTGCATTCTCGGTGATTTTAATGCTACAACCAGTCCTTCTGAGATCTACTGTTGCCATAGATCTCCGTGTAAGGACCAAAGTATGTGTGATTTAGAAACCTTGTTCTCTGACATACGGGTTGTCGACCATCCAGCCACAGGTTGTTTCTTTACCTGGTCAAACAGACGAAATGATGACCTGCAACTGCGTAGGCTCGACAGAATTATGATAAATGAGCATTGGATCGATAAGTGCAGCTTTTCAAAAGCTACATTTCTTGAACCGGGCGTGTCAGATCATTCTCCGTCTGTTCTCACTCTTGCACACCTGTCGAGTGCAGGACCTAAGCCCTTCAAGTATTACACTCACTGGAGCTCTCTGGATGCCTTCTTACCTCTAGTTCGAAGGGTATGGAATGCCTCCTCCCAAGCTTCACCAATGGATGCTCTGTTCTCTCGATTGAGAGCCTTAAAACAGGAGCTTCGGGCCTTCTCTCAGCATGACAAGGTGAGACTAAGACAACTTGAGGTTCTGCAGCAGAAACTGAACTCTGTGCAAAGCATTACCATGACAGCCACTGTTGATAAGCATATGCTCAAATCGGAGGATGAGTTGAGACAGGAGATATATCACCTGGCACATATACAGGAAGCTGTTTTACGACAGAAATCGAGAATACAATGGCTCCAATTGGGAGATCAGAATTCCTCCTTCTTCCATAAAGCTGTTAAAGTAAGGCAATCCCGGAATCTTATTCGCTCGCTCTCGGATGTCAACGGCTGTCAGTTACATTTGATGACAGAGATCAAAGATGAGGTAGAATCCTACTTCTACAACTTGCTGGGGGTGAGGAACCATGAGGTATCTTCCTCCGTCTCTCGTCTAGTGTCAATCATGGGGAAGGAGCTGCCCTCACAAGCGGTGGCTGCTCTGAGTGCTGAGGTTACCGCTGAAGAAATTAAGAACACCTTCTTCTCCCTTCGCGGCAATAAAGCACCAGGTCCGGATGGTTTTAATGCGAATTTCTTCATGGATTCTTGGTCTGTTACTGGTGACTCTGTTATTCGGGCCATCCAAAGCTTTTTTCGTACAGGCCTACTCAACCGGCAAGTGAATGCTACCATCATTGCCTTGATCCCCAAAGTTCCTAACGCTTCATCTATACGGGACTACCGGCCGATCTCTTGTTGCTCTACCATCTACAAATGTATTGCTAAGATCTTGGCTAATCGACTGAAGGCTGCCCTTCCATTTCTCATTAGCCCAAATCAAGCAGCTTTTATTCAAGGTAGATCTATCTCTGATAATGTTTTATTGGCCCACGAACTGATACACAACTATCATAGAGCACACATCTCTCCACGTAGTGCTATTAAGGTGGATATGTTCAAGGCCTTTGATTCCTTGAATTGGGAGTTTGTTCTCAATTTATTTTCTGCAGTTGGATTTCCTCCTGTGTTCATCCAATGGATTCGAGGTTGCATCACTTCTCCATGGTATTCCATTTCAGTTAATGGTTCACTGGTGGGTTTTTTCAAGGGACAAAAGGGCATCAGACAAGGGGACCCCCTATCCCCTTATATATTCGTCTTAGCGATGGAAGTCCTCACACGACTACTTGACACTAAAGCGACTTGTGGTCTGATAGGCTATCATCCCAAGTGCAAAAGGTTGGCTCTCACTCATCTCATATTTGCAGATGATATACTTATTTTCACTGATTGTGCAGCAAGATCCTATAGGTCCATTTGCGAGACTTTTGATGAATTTTATGCCTTATCTGGGCTGAAGATCAGCTTTGATAAAACTGAGTTTTACACTACCAGCATCCCAAGAGCTCTATCTGACTCATTGGCAAGCATTTCGGGTTTCAAAAAAGGAACTCTCCCGGTGAGATATTTGGGTGTGCCTCTAATTACTTCGAGACTAAAACCTCAGGATTGTCAGGCCTTAGTCGACAAGGTGACTGCCCGAGTAAGAAGTTGGATTGTCCATTCCCTCTCCTATGCAGGTCGGCTACAATTGATCAAATCTGTCATTCACAGCATGACCCAGTTTTGGTGCTCTCATTTCATATTACCTAAAGGTGTTATTCGCAATATTGAAAGGATCTGTTCTGCCTTCTTATGGAAAGGTTCCACGGACTCGGCACGGGGAGCGAAGGTCAAATGGTCTAATCTATGCTTACCTCGTAGTGAAGGTGGTCTGGGAGTACGGGATTTATGTTCTTGGAACAAAGCTTGTATTCTTAAGCAACTATGGCTACTACTGATCAATGCAGGGTCTCTGTGGATTGCTTGGGCACGCACATACTTATTGAAGCAGAGATCCATATGGTCTATCTCAGTCCCTTCTTGTTCCTCTTGGTCTTGGAGGAAAATCCTAAACCTTCGCTCAGTTGCATTACCATATATTACTTGTAAGGTGGGGAATGGTGAATCCATCTTCTTCTGGTATGACCCTTGGTCATCGGTCGGTCCTTTACAAGCTTCACTTCCTAATGGCTGCGACACTTTTCCTTCTATTGGGAGACAAGCCAAGCTCTCTAGTGTGTATAGAGATTCATCGTGGAACTGGCCAAGGAGCATCAACAGCCGGTCCTCCTCCTTTGTTCAGTCGCTAGAGCACTCGGTTGCCTTTGCTCCCGATGATACCTTCCTATGGTGTCTCGAGCCCAAATTCACAGTAGCCGCTGCATGGAATGCAATCCGTAACAAGGGACATCGCGTCTTATGGCACAAATTGCTATGGTTCCCAGGTAATATCCCTCGAGTATCATTCATTTCCTGGTTGGCCTACCTCAATAGATTGAACACAAGAGATCGAATGAGAAAGTGGGATGCCTCTGTTCCTATGCACTGTGAATTCTGCTCCATGACTGTTGAATCTAGGGATCATCTCTTCTTCTCATGCCCATACACAGGAGACATATGGGGCCAGGTGCTAAGTGCTATGCTAATTGGCCGGACACCTCAGGATTGGGTCTTTGAGATTCGCTGGGCTCTAGATCACCACGGTGGGAAGTCCCCTTCAGCCACCATCTACAAGCTTGCTCTAACAAGTTACATTTATCATGTGTGGAAGGAAAGAAATCGTAGAATTTTTGATAACCTTAGGTCTCCATGTGAGAGCATTGTCAGATCTATTTTTAGTATGATAAGGCTCCGCATTCTCTCTATTCCTTCTCTTAAAATTAGCATAGAAAATTCTACGCTCAGAGGCTTGCTATTTAGACATGGAGGATAGGCATTTGGTGTGTACATTTTGAGTACTCATTGTACATTTTGTGTATACAGCCCTATGATCAATGAATGAATTACATTTACCAAAAAAAAAAAAAAAAAAGGGAAAGCTGATCGATACACATAAAATGATAAGAGTATATTCAACTAGTTATCTGCACTTTCGAGAATATAGACCGTCCATTTATGCTTTTCAGAATGCAACCTGTGATGGAACTGAAGGAATGCCATTATTAGAATTATAATGCGATACACTCACTTAATTGCTTCGTCATTCTTCATAATCGTGATCAACTTCTTGGAGTTTCTTTTCGTTTTCCATCGGCAGGGCTACGCTTTTAACAATTATCAGCCATCTAATGCCGATGCTCGTGTTTCTTACATCGATATGCAGAATTTCCGCTATTGTATGAAAGGTTGGCCTCGGACCTGCTCAAGCTCTTTCAATGTCGAGAAACCTGCCTATGGAGTCCCTCAATTAGCATATGGAGGGGGCCTCACGTACATCGAAGGTTCTTTTGTATAACTGGTATATTATATGACAGTACTTAAATAATGTCACAAATTAATAATTTGATTCATTTTAAAATTTTTTATAAAACCCAAAAAACCCTAAAAATAAGTGAAACTTATTAATTTATAATATTACGTAAGTAATGTGGCATGATATGCCCGTTACATACAAGATTTTCTCCAGGTACATGGCACGTGAGTACGTTCATATAAACTTGCTTACACACTAAATTTTATAAGAGATTTTTAGGTGAACTGAGTTCATAAATGACTTGATAGACTTAATCAATAAATGTTTAACATGACAACAAGTATTTCAAATCATGTTTAAAAATGAATATTATTAATTGATAGAAAAATATGACACTTTTATAATAATATATTAAATATTCATTAGTATGATTCGTGGATGATGTAATAACCTGAACACATAATATTACATTTCTGTACCACATCCACTGCAAGAACACAAATTTTCTCACGACAAAAATTAATTTATTAACCGACCAAATAGTCTTACATCTTTCATATACTAACCGGCTATTCCACGAATGGATAGCTCTCATACCTCATCCTGCAATCCTGTAGCTGAATCTGACCTCCCGTTTTCTTTGGACACTCTTGGACTAATTTCCACAAAGCAGAACTCATGCAGATGTCACAGTCGGCAGGCGACAGTGCCCCGTTGCAGGCTCCATGACCGAATGCTATGGGCCCAGGCCAAGGCGCTGAGTCGTAATAGTCGTACCCTTCTTTTGATGTCTTCGATGCTAGGTCAGTGAGAACGTATGATCCACTTAATGCATACGGTTCTCCATACTCGAAGCCACTGTCGCTACACAGGGTGTTTACGGGTGTCACATTTGGCTTGCCGCTCGCGATAGCTGAAACAGACAAGAGCCCGATTACAAGACACCCAGCTCTGTACCAAGACGCCATTGATTTGCTCGTAGATCCAGACTCTTTGATTTAGCCTCTTGGCCATTTATACAAACAACTCCGGGGAGGTTGTCATGTATTATTTCTCCGTTAGTTTCCATGAAGCTGATCCTTATCATATAATTTCCATTTTGTCCATATCTTTCTTTTTAAGGTATAAAAATAAAAATTGAAGCAATCCAGACTTGTTTTTGTTGATTCTGTCTTTTGTATGTAACTTTTCTTACAAATTATCCGGCAAGAAAAAATCATAGGTAATCACATCTCTTATTGACGTGCTGAAAAAATTAATTAAATTATTCTAATTAGTAATAATTAAGGTAATTACTTGGGCAATTAATACTAAATTACTCGTTTATTACAAGTTAATTGATATTTTCATATATCATGTGATGAGATAGTATCATTTAAGAATTTCTCATTCGGCAGGAAGACGTTGTTGATTTAAGGTGGTATTTTGTTTTTATATAAAATTTTAAAATAAACTTCACACCTTAAATTATGGTTGTCAGTTGTGAAGTTTAATTTTACATGAGATTGCATGAGCGAGAAATTTATACTATAGTTAGTAAAATCTTTAACATCTCAATCACTTGAAATTCTTGAATTACTATCGATTTTATGACTATTTTAGTCATACTTACAAAATTTTATGGCCAAATATATATTTTTAAACAATTAATATATTAACAAAATACAACAATCTCAAAAAAATTTATATAACTGGTAGTTTCATTATAATTTAAACATTTCTCGTAATTCAACCATGCTGAAACAGAATCCGGTTTAAAGAAGGAAAGACTTCGAGATGTTCAACTTGACTTTTGTGAATTCGGATGTATAGAAGAGTCTGGAGCGTGAAGAAACCGGGGAAAATTCACAAATGGACATAAAAAGACAGACTAGAGCAAGATGGTAAAGTGCAGATATGATCAATTTGGTAACAGCTTATAGATGAAAACAAAGTGAGAATCATGCAGAAGATGTCATTTATGAAGATTCTCAAGTGAGCAACGATGGATATATGAGCAATGTGCCTCCAACACTACAAAAAGAGCCAACGTGATTTAATTAAGACGATTTGATATCTTTCTTCTCTTAATAAGTTCTTAAAATTAAGTAAAGATAATCAAGTTTGGATACCCAATATTTTCCACGATACTTTGAACCCATCCTATAAAGGGTGGTTCCTATGTTTTGGATCTAAATTCTACCTGTGAATTTAGAAATCAAACCCTACCTAGAACATGTATTATACCACAAATTCAAATACCTTGTTGAAACATATTTTTTACCATTCTCGTTGCCGTGACTTTGCAAGTTTATAGTTATAATCCAATAAACAATCAAATTTATGGTAAATTTTTATAAATTTAATTTAACTTTTATTAGTTTAGTGTACTGGTATAAAATTTAAGGAAACATTAGTTAATTTTATATAAAATTTTAATAAATTTTTATTATTTATTATTCATATATATATTTTATTAATATTTTAAATATAATAAATTTATCGAATATGGACAATTGTTATGCTGAAAAAAAATTTATCAACTTTAAAATTCAATAGTATAAGCAATACGAGAATTAGAGTTTCAGCAACAAAGTTAAAATCAATTGGAATAATGGCTCCGGATATGGTGTGGCTGGAAGTTAAAATCCAAGTAATTGTCCTCTCCAACACAAACTCACCAAACTGTCTCCGTCTCTCGGGCCATACTTGACAGAGAGAAATAGCAGACATGGTTGGAGAAGGCAATCTGCCTCACCAAATTGGAAACGCACGAAGATCTTCAACCGTCTCGATCAGCCGGTCATGCCTCTTGGCTTCATGCTGACCCCTTCACCCAGTGCCGGCTGTACAGATTCAACCTCCACGATCTGCTTTCGCCCTTATTAGATTCTACTTGTACGTTGGAGCTCAGGATTGTACTCCTGTTATCCTGCTCTAGGTTCTTAGTCGAATGTAGTTACCATATCTAGTAATACCGGACAGTGACTGATCCATTGCCAATGGGTGACTACTTGTTGACAGGGCTGACAGGATGGAACTCTATGAGGTCACCTCCGAACTCCAAGTGCTGAGAAAGTTGTATGGACTTCTTCAGGGAAGTAGAGTTGGCGAGCCCTGTGCCGTTGAAACCCACGTAGGTTTATTCCTTCTGTTTTCAAGTTCTAGCAATGCTAATACTTGAAGATTTAGACATGAATAGAAAAATGCTGAATATGGCCATCTGTATTGATTTAGTACAATTCATATGTACAGTACATGGCGTATATATACTACAGAATAAAAACAGTAAGGCAATGACTAGGGATTATCAACTAAAGACAGAGTACAATGAAAAACAAATAAATGGAGAAATAAATTCACGCGATCAAAGTTAAATGGAGAAATATTGCTCCTCATGAATTCATGTGATGCTCATAATCATCAAATTAATTCCACCTCTTGAATTCTTGCTCTCTCCAGTATTCTCATGATGAGAATCTTCAAATAACTTTTCTGACTCAATGCCCCCCCTCAAACCAGTCATTTGTAGTTTCCAAAGACCGAGTTTGCCTTTGATTGTTATAAACATGTCACACAAGAGAGGCTTTGTGAATATATAAGCTAGTTGAGCACTTGATGGAATGCATCTAGTGATAATCGAACTGAAGGAGACCTTTTCCAGAACAAAATGATAGTTGACCTCTATATGCTTTGTACGAGTATGAAATACCAGATTCATGGTGAGGTGATGAACTGATATATTATCTGAAAACAAAAGGAAAGCACTACGTTGTGTGACCACTATATCTCGAAACATGAAAATGATCCACGTGAGTTCAGAGACAGTGGAGGCAAGAGCACGATATTCAACTTCTATTATTGACAGGGTAATAGTTGTTTATTTCTTTTGCACTCCAAGACACATAATCAGAACCAAGAAACATACAATAACCCGATGTAGATCGTATAGAGAGTTTGCACCCAGTCCGATCTGCATTTGCGAAGGCATATAGGTCATGGCTACTCGATGATGCTATATGTTGCCCGATGTCCAATGTACCACAAACATATCAGAGAATCCTCTTGACCATATGAAAATTAGTATTAGTAGGTGTATACTTATGTTGATATACTATATTAATAGCATAAGAAAAGTCAGGCCTTGTTAGTGTTAAATATTATACTGCACCAACAATACTTTGAAAGAATGTATGATCATAATAAGGAAGGTCTTGTTTTTTGTGCAAGGAGGCTTGACCACCAAAGGAGTTGCAATTGGCTTACATTGACTCATTAAGGCTTGATCGAGTAAGTTAGTTGCATATTTCGTTTGAGACAATAATTCCATCATCTAATCAAGTAGCCTTGATACCAAGAAAATAGTGTAAAGGGCAAAGATCCTTCATAGAAATGATTGTATTGAGCTGATGGACAAGGTGTTGCATATATAGGGAGAATAACCTATAAGTATAATATCATCGACATAGAGTAGAATTATCATTGTATGACTGGAGTGTCGATAGACAAACAGAGAGTATGTCGATAGACAAATAGAGAGGGACGGACAGTGCTATAGAAGAAACCATATCCGATAAGAAATTCACTAAACTTGTCAAACTGAGTTCCAGGAGTTTGTTTTAGTCCGTGCAAGGCACAATGCAAAAGGCATACATGATCAGAATTATTTGAGTCATGGAAGCCAGGAGGTTGTCCCATAAATACAGGAACATCAATCTCACCATGAAGAAATGCATTTTTTACGTCAAGTAGATGAATCTTCCATTTGCAAACAACTGTGACATTGAGAATTATTCAGATAGTTTCTGGTTTGATGGTGGGACTAAATATCTCAATAAAATCAATAGCTCCCTCTCGGTGAAACCTTTTTGCAATGAGTTGGGCTTTGAGATGAACAGGACTCCCATTAGATCTTAACCTGGCTTTGAAAACCCATTTTGTATCGACAATAATCATATTGGATTTCCACGGCACAAGCTCCCATGCTTGTTTTTGGTCAAGGCTACCATCTCCTCTATCATGGTTTGTTTCCACCTAGGGTGTCTAAGTGCTAATTAGGTAAGATTGCAAGGTTCACAAGGAATAGATTTAATTGCTATATTTGCATATCTAGGATTTGGCTTGACAATACCTGATTGAGACTAAGTAGTCATAGGACGACGTGAAACTCATGCCATCGTATCCATTTGATCACCTTGGAGGTCAACAATTAAATTCAGACCCATTGATTTGGAAGGTAGAACTTTAAGTGGAGAAATGTTTGGGGCATGTTCATGTTGAGGAGCCTCATGTCCATCTCCTTCATTGGGTGGTGAGCCGACAGAAAATTGCAGCTCAGAGAGCAGCTCATCTTCACTTAGCCCATCTATTTCATTCAGATTAGGAAGCTGCAGTGTTGGTTCATCTACTACCTAGAAGTTTGTTCAAGTCCAAATGTAGCTCGCCCAACAGCTTCAAGCGACAAATTTGGCCCCATTGAATGCATATTCGGCCCCATTGAACGCATATTCAGCCCCAAAGGTTGTATATCTCTAAAATACCACCAAGCTTTTTATTGAGACAAGTATAGACGTGTCTCTTGAGACTTATTGCTGCAAATTTTTTTCTGAGCAAATGGAAAAATGTTTTCATTGAAAACAACTTGTCTTGATCAAAGATACATCCAATGGATTTATGGAAGCACCAATAACCGTTGTGGATATTACTATATCCCATCAAAACACATAGCAAAGATTGCTTGTCAAATTTATTTTTCATATAATTTCGCAAGAATAACATAACGAGCCAAAAGCCCGAAGTGAAGATCAATCTAGTTTTTGCTTAAATAGAAGAGAATAAGGGCTTTTCATGTTAAATGCTATTAAGAAGAGCCGATTTATTAGATAATTGACTATTACAAATGCTTTAATCCAGTGACATAATGGCATGGAAGCCTCAAAAAGTGTTGCCAGAGCCAACTGAACTACGTGGCGATGCTTTCTTTGAGCAACTCCATTTTGCTTCGGTCTCCCAGGGTGCGAATTTGATGCTTGATTCCATAGCTAAGAAGGTGCTCTTTCAAGACTTTATTTTTGAATTCTCGTTCTCTATTTGATTGAAAGATATTGATTTTCCTTTCGAATTGATTTTCAACAAGTCTTTGGACATGTTAGGAAAATCAGACTTCATTTTAGAGGATATAATCAACAATATCGAGAAAATACATCAATAAACACCACATAATAACAAAATTGCTGGCATGAAGAAGTTGGGGCTGGTCCCCATAAGTCACAATGGATTTTCTCCAATGGAAATGAACGCCGAATTTTAGATAATCAAAATGGTAACTTTGCACTCTTACTCATATGATAGCTAGAACATAGATCACCAGCTATCTTATTAATGAAAATTAATTACTACATTGCAAATGCTAAAGAATTCGATTATTTGGATGTCCCAGTCGTCAGTGCCATACCCTTTCATCAGCTTGCCTCTGCCTTAGTGGAAAAATTGGCCTTTAGATATCTAGTGGTGTAGAGATCTTGACAAATTATTCTAGAGATTAGCATCCAATGCATCCTTATGTCCTTAATACAAAATCCAGAGCGGGTGAATATGAGATAACATGGATAATCATTTTTAAGTTGGGAAATAAATAATAAGTTTATCTTGATATGAGGAACAACAAGGGCATTTGGTAGAGGCGGCGGATAATGATTATTTTTAATAGAGCCAGTCCCAATATGTGTAATGGGAGGGGGTTCACCACTGTTGACCATAACTTCTTCTGATCCATAATGAGGAACTAAGTGCAATAGGTTGCTTGAGTTATTGGTAATATGTGCAATTGCTCCTTATCAGGATGCCATTCTTCATCATTGGGTTCAGAAATATGCACGCAGCTAGAGCATTTGGTATGTCCTCAGCTTGAAGTATATTATCGAACCTTTATCAGCATTTCAAAGCATTGTGTAGATAGGAAGATTCGCACCTGGTTGTCCCTGGGATGCTTGCCTCCTATTATTATTTTGATGGAAACCCTAACCTTTGGAGAAGAATCTACCGGCATTGCCTCGTCTTGCACCATCATTGGCTTGATTTCCCCCTCTCTGATGTTGAGAGACAAATGCCATTAAGGAATCTGAAGCAACAAGAAGACTTTGTTTATTTGAAGTTCCTAACTTTGAAGTTGAGAAACCACTTTAGCATAGGAAGGGAGGGGTGGGTGGAGCATGATAGTTTTAAAAGACTTGTAGCTATCACCGAGTCCCTCTAATATCTTGAAAACCTTATCAGCCTCAGAGAAAGGGCTACCAATTGTATTAAATTTAACACATAAAGATTTAAATTCCCTTAGGTAAATAGAGGGAGACTTATTCCCTTTATTAATGTGTTGCAATTGAACAAGGAGATCGAATTCTCGGGCACCAAACTTTGCTTGTAATAAATCTGTCAAAGCCTCCCATACCTGTGTAGGCATTTTAAGGCCGATAACGAGTTAGAGGGCCTCTCAACTCTTCTAAGAGTGTCCCAATGATCCAAGACTTCACAAATCTATAAGCTTGAATCCATGAGGAGTTGTCCAGATCATCCTCCGATCGTGAAGTGGCATCACCATTCAAAAAATTGAGGAACTCTTGACTCTCAGTTAGAGACAGGACTTGAGTTTCCCACAATAAAGAGTTTGTATCGTTGAGTTTGATGATGAAAATTTTACCATGTTAATATTCGAGGGAAAGGGTTATTTGGTTGGTGCAACCTTTGGAAACGAGAAAAGTCTTTGTGCCCTCATAGGGCTCTGATACCAACTTGAAGATTTAGAAATGAATGAAAAGAGGCTGAATATGGTTTTCTGCATTGTTTTGGCATAATCCATATGTACAAAACATGGCATATATATATGATACAAAATAAAAGCATAATGCTAAAGATTGGGGATTATCAATTAAAGATAAAGAGAAAAATGAGAAAAAAGTACATTGAGAAAAAAAATTCACGCGATCAAAATTAGATGGTTAAACATTGCTCCTCATGAATTCAAGTGACACTCATAATCGTTAGATTAACTCTACCTCCTGAATTCTTGCGCTTTTCTCTATTCTCATGATGAGAATCTTCAAATAACCTTTTTGCCTCGATACTAGTAACTATTTCGACATGGTCGATGTATGGTTATTTCTCGGAGGCTATCCCAGTTTTCTATTCCCTTTCCAGGAGCAAAATTAAGGTGATAAAGTGTAAAAACCTCAAATAGTTGTTTCCTTCTCTTTTCACGCTGCTCGGGTTTTCTGCAATCATATTTTCCTTCTTTTTCGGGGATCGAATGTTTGCTATTCATAATTAACATGGTCTGATACCAGCTTTGGATATCGTGTGGTTAGAAGAGTTTTATCCAGAGAATTAAATTATTCTTTCTTTTCTTTGGCTCACTCGTAAATCCCCTGTTTTGTTGATGCCGAGGAGTTCCTGTTGTTTATATTCTCGGTTGACTAGTTCTATAAAGATCCCCTGACTGTCTTGGCTTATTGATGTTGCCATCCATGCTCCATTGAGTCATAGGTGTCTTGCCATGTCGTGTTTGAACTGATTGCCATTTTTAATGCGTGCTATCTCGGGTCCTTCAATGTTTGAGCTTGTTACATTGGTTCAAGTTTACGGCTAGTTGTATCTCCGATTCCACAATGAAATTGCGGGCACTCTCATGCTTATTCTTGTTTAATGTTTGCATGGCGTGCATGAAATACGTTTACATTTGACACTTGCGTGTTGAATGATTAGTTTTAAAAGAGAGATTGATTTTGCTAATCAAAACGAAAAACCAACCACCCATTTGACCGATATTTGTGCTTATATGTAACAACTCCTCATTTTAGCTCTAGGAGAATGAACTGCTTTGAATTGTTTTCATGTGTCTTTGTTGGTAGTGTCGAATTATCTGCTATTATATGGAAAATAGAATTGAGTAAAAATGAGTATGAAGATTAAAATTGAACTTAGATGGTATGACCATGTGGAGCAAATTTGCCTATTGCTGCTGGAATAGTTAGATGCTTATTGAATCTACTCTTCTGACTCTTGGTTTCAACTTGGAGTTGGTCATGTGATATAGCAATCCTCCTAGCTGTTCTAGGTTCATTTTTTTGGGGTCCTTATTGCATCTTCCACATGTCTGTGCACCAAGATATAAGGATAAACTTCAGGATGTCAAATGGTCCCATGGCAGCATTGTGTCAGTAAACAATTCTTAGGGCCACACATGATAATGAATAGGACTGAAGGATAGATGAAACTGAATGTTGATGGATCGATGAAAAAAATCCTTATAGAGCTGGGGCAGGGGAACTTATCAAGAATTCCAATGGCCAATGGGTTAAGGGATTTGGTAGATATTTGGGGGAAGCCAATAGCCTTTTAGCTGAGGCATGGGCTCTAAGAGATGGCATGAGATTAGTGGGCTCCCTTGGTATAGCACACCTTGAAATGAAACTAAATGCGAAAGTTTTATTTGACTTGGTGTGGGGGCTCAAGTCAGAACCTCATTCTAAATCTGATTATTTTAGATTGCAAGAAAATGAGTCAAACAACGGATAAAGGTGTGCCCCATTTTCCATTAAGCAAATGGAGCTGTGGACTTTTTGGCGAACTATGCAAGGAAATACTTGACATGCTCTGATTATGTGTCCTATTTTAATATCCCTTTTGGTGAACTTAGGACATCCTGTTCCAAGATTTTACTGGGGTACTGAAACCCAAATCTATTAGTTCTAATATCTATACCGAACGTTACTTGACATAGTAATATATATATATATATATATATATGCCTTCCTACCAAAAAAAGGACTCACCTGGTACTTGTGCATCAATTCTCGAATGATGTCCCTGTATAAATCCAACGCTCTCACATGGCATTTCTCCATTATGATACTTGGTTGAGTTTGTCTGATCTAGTATTTGCCTAAATTTCATTCCTTCCTTGTCTATTTAAATAGGATTAGAAAATACAAGATTAATTAAGATAAGGTAAATTTAGAAATATTGTTAGGGTACTGATTTATGGAGTTTTAATAGGCTTGTGAGCCTTTCAAGCATAATAGAACGGATCCAACTTTGGTTCAAGATCGACCAATAAAAGTTTAGGCGTGGTCAGTGTCACGAGACATTTGATGAATAATAGTTTCTCAATTGACTTTAGGACTAGTTCCATAAACGATTTAGTGGCGACTCCTTTTCATTTTTTACTTTACCTTAATATCTTAAACTCATTTTATTTCGGGGTTCGACTAGTATACTTAAGTTCTTACATGGCGTTATAAACCAATAACATTGAGCGATTTTAAGATAACCCGTTACATACAATACTTTCTCCAGGTACAGGGCATGCGAGTACATTCATATAAGCTTGTTTATACACTAAAATTTATTATACCAAATCCACTACAAGAGCACAAATTTTGTCACAGTAAAAATTAATTTGTTAACTGACCAAATGGTCTAACATCATTCATATTCTAATGGGCTACTCCACGAATGGATAGCTCTTGTACCTTATTCTGCAATCCTGCAGTTGAACCTGCCCTCCCGTGCTCTTTGGACACTCATGGTCTAATTTCCCCAAAGCGGAACTCATGCATATGTCACAGTCTCCATTCGACAGTGCTCCGTTGCATGCTCCGTGACCAAATGCGATGGGTCCAGGCCAAGGTGATGAGTCATAGTAGTCGTACCCTTCTTTCGACGTCTTAGATGCTAAGTCAGTGAGAACGTATGATACACTCAATCCATACGGCTCACCATACTCGAACCTATTGTCACTGCACAGGGTGTTCATGGGTGTCATATTTGGCTTGCCGCACAGGTAGCCGAACCAGACAAGAGCCAGATTATAAGACATCCAGCTCTGAACCAAGACGCCATCGATTTTGCTCGTAGATCCAGGCGCTTTGATTCAGCAGCTTGGCCATTTTTATACAAACAACTCCGGGGAGCTTCTCATGTAGAGTTTCTCCGTTAGTTTCCATGAAGCTGATCCTTTTAATATAATTTCCATTTCGCCAATGTCTTTCTTTTTTTTTTTTGTATATAAAAAAAAAAAGAAATCCAGACTTGCTTTTCTTGATTCTGTCGTCTGCATTCTCAAGTTATTCGGCAGGAAAACATTGTATCAAAATGTTACAATATGAAAACGTTTTGTCGCACGGAGTGAAAAAAAATTATTTTGTACTAAAACATTACATTCATCAAAGGTTTTGTATCAACTATACAATTTTTCCTAAAATATTACAATAAAATTTACACCTTAAGTTATAGTTGCCAATGAAAGTAAATTAGTTGAGGTGATAAGATACTTCTTCTTCTTATGCAAGATCTTAGGTTCGAGTTTTTTGAGTAAATAGAAATAATATTGACAGAGTTTTACCTCACAGTGGGTCCACCTAGCTCTGGACTTTTGGATACTATTGATTATTTATAGAAAATAAAATTATAGTTGTTAGTCGTAAAGTTTACTTTTATATGTTACTAAAATCTTTAACATTTCAATCACTTGAAATTCTTGAATTACAATCGATTTTATGACTTTTTTTATTTATACTTATAAAATTTTATAGCCAAATATGTATTTTTAAACAATTAATATATTAACCAAATACAACAATCTCAAAAAATTTAATAACTAATAGTTTGATTATAATTTTAACATTTCTCGTAATTTAACCATACTGAAACAGAACCCAGTTAAAAGAAGGAAACACTTTCAGATGTTCAACTTGACTTTTGTGAATTCGGCTGTATAGAAGATTTTGCAGCGTGAAGAAACCGGGGAAAATTCGCAAATGGAAATTTAAGACATAAAAAGACAGACTAGAGGAAGATGGTATGATCAATTTGGTAACAGCTTACAGATGAAAACAAAGTGAGAATAATACAAAATATGTCATATATAAAGATTGTCAGGTGTGCAATGATGGATATATGAACAATGTGCCTCTAACACTACAAATGGAACTGATATGGGTCGAGAAAGCTTGACATCTTTTTTCTTCAAGTAAGGTGTTAAAAATTAATTTAAGAGTAATAACCAGGTTTGAGTATGATGTATTTTTCATAATACCTAAACCCCATCTTATAAAAGACCCGTTCCTATTTTTTTTTTTTTCAAAAATTGATGTATTATTAAACTATAAAAGCGAAGTACATGGATATTCTCCCTAAAGAGCCAAACCCCGAGCTACACAAGAGCCGCGAAAGCGAAACAAAAGCCAAGGCGGTTACTAAATTTTTTATCCGATCTCTTCTTGTGAAATTAGAAATTAGACCTACTTAGAACCTGTACTATGTCACAAGTTTTGAATATCATGTTGGAACATATTTTTTGCCCTTCTCCTTTCGATAACTTTGCAAGTACATTATTATAATTACTAAACAATCAAGTTTAAGATTTTTTTTTTTTATAATTTTAATTGAACTTTTATTGGTTTAGTGTAATGGTGAGAAATTTTAGTAAATATTAGTTAATTTTATATAAATTTTTATAGATTTTCTTCTTATTTATTATTCATCTATCGTTTTATTAATATATATTTCAAATATATTAAATTTACTGAATATGCACCATTGTTATGTCAAATGAAATTTTATCAAGTTAAGAATCTAATAGTATAAGTAAGACAAGAATTAGAATTTGAATGATGAAGTTAAAGCCATTTAAAAAGTAATTATTTTTTTATACACCCGGTTACAGCAAAGCTCTGAATATCGTGTGGTTGGAACAGTTTTATCACTCAATGAACCATGTTACTCAATCTTAATTTATCGGGATCTATTGGATTTCTCACATTGAAAATGGAGAAGGGTTTACCTTTTTAAATACATAAGCAAGCTAAGGGTGGAACGAATGAAAATCCTATCTGAAAAATTCTGTGCGAAAATCTGTAATGATGGACCTAGGGTTTATGGGAGAAACTCATGTTCCTAGGCTTAGGTGCACTCCATATAACAATAGGTTAGGCCATGAACCGACACTTAAACTTTGGATGAATAATTCTAGCAAAAACCTTGTAGTTTTTAGAAGGCCTTCAAATGTAGAGAGTATCGTGTGTAATAGGTATACCACATGACATTGCTGACTTAGTGTCTTGAGTCAGTATAATTCAATTATTTTTAAGATTTTTTAATAAGCCTAAAAAGAAAAATTTGAAAAATGACTTAATTTGATTAGCTCGTGACACCATATCAGTACTGTCACATGGTATATCGGTTGCATACAAGCTTTCTCTTTCACAATAGACGATACCAGCAACAAAAATTATAGGTAATGCATGGGCAAAACAACTAAATGGTTGACTACCTTATCAGTTTATAGGGAAGGTAAAGAATACAAAAACAACCTCAAACTTAAGGTGAGTAAAAGAGCAACTTACTCATCGATCTCATTCAAAGTGAAAAGGCCTGAGTACTGGGTGCAATCACACCGTAACGGTCTATGGCACTCTTCTAACATATCGAAAAAAAATTTGGCTCTTTATTTGATTCTTGCTCGATTAATTCCTCATTTTATGTATCAAAATATTACTCGTAGCCATTTTAGATGTATCCAACATCCATGACTATAAATCGGTAGTTTTGCATTACTTTTCACTCAAGTGGTTGTGGAGTATTGGTAGATGAAATGCCGTCATCAGGTCGAACGTCTTTATGGTTTGTTCAATAATTTTGTTCTTCTCTGTCATCATGATCATTTGGGTCATGAGATAATTGAGTGAGTTTCCTACTTGTTATTTTCATTATTTTTTCTTTCGTGTGTGAGAGATCAATTGCGTATCGAATACAACCAAACATTCGATAATATCGCCTGGGCTCTATCAGTTTCTTACATCGATATGTGGAATTTCCGCTATTATATGAAACTAGAGCAAGGGTTGTGCTTCGCAGCGGCATTTTCTGTAGCACATCGCAAAATTATTGAGTCAGGCACATGTAAAAGTATTGATTAAAATAATAAGAAATATTATCTAAAAGATAATCTAAAATATAATCTAAATTTACATATTTATAGTAATATTAATAAATAATTTTTTCGATATATAATAAGGCACATAGAACTAGCAGGGATAGAAATGAGATTGGGTCGAAGCTGCCCCTTGCCAATGCTGGACAAATAAGTTCTCCCGAATTCGGGTCAAATTTACATCCCTATCCAGTTGTGAAATGATGGATAGTCTTGATAAAAGAGAGAGAGAAATGGTGAATAGTTACATCATAATAAATTTACCACTTAAATTTTTTCAATTTAATAATTATTAAAAATTAAATTTATGCATTAACTAATGAAAAAGTTAAAAAGATATCAGAAAAGTGACTCTTTCAATATATAATATAGATGAATAGAAAGAGGAATATAAGACAAATTAAATATAAAAGTAAATATTTAATTTATATAAAAAAAATCAATGATGAATATCTGATTTTAAATAATTTATTCATTACTAATAATAATAAAATTGCAGTGGGCCTGGGCCTAGGTTCTAAACGGGAGCTCTTAGAAATGTCTCCAGTGAGGCTTGAAATGGGTTCTGTCATTTTAAATAATATATTCATTATTAATAATAACAAAATTGCGGTGGGCCTGGGCCAAGATTCTAAAGGGGAGCCCTTAAATTTATGCCTTAACTAATGAAAAAGCTAAAAAGACATAGGAAAAGTGGCTCTTTCAATATATATAGTATAGATGAATAGAAAGATGAATATAAGATAAATTAAATATAAAAGTAAATATTTAACAATTATAACATAATAAATATATCATTTAAATTATATCTAAAAAATATCAATGATGAATATCTGATTTTAAATAATTCATTCATGATTAATAATAGCATGATTGCAATGGGCCTGGGCCTGGGCCTAGGTTATAAACAGAAGCCCTTAGAAATGTCTCTATCGAGGCCCAAAATAGGGTCTGCCCTTTTAAATAATTTGTTCATGACTAATAATAACAAAATTTCGGTGGGCCTAAGCCTAGATTCTAAACGGGAGCCCTTAGAAATGTCCCAGCGGGGCTCGAAATATGGTCTGCCCTGTGAGGGAGCAATAAGAAACCCATTGAGCTAGATGATAACTTGAAAATTTATGCCCAATGAAATAATAAATATAGTGAAATAAAGTAGGAACACGTGTCACATGTGAAGCGAAGTGCTTCAGCTTTAATGTATAGAATAGATAGATGGTTGAGTTCCAGACCTTTCCAAGCTCTTTTGACATCTAAAAATCTTGGGAGACCCTAAAGCGGCATATGGAGTGGGACTGTAGGGACCGGACACGGGAGTAACCATATTATAAACTCTCGTTACACGAGCGAGGTGAAGTTTCAAAGCCACTTGTACCCTTTTCTAACACCACCACCACGAGAACAACTTCTATCACATTGGGAAATCAAATGTCTGACAAGCCAAATTTTCTGGTATCGTCCATGTACTGATGGGCTATTTCACGAATGGGTAATTCTCGTGCCTTATTCTACAGTCCTGAAGTTGAATCTGTCCCCCTGTTCTATTCGCACAACCACCGAGTAATTTCCACACGGCAGAATCCATTCATGCGTCGCAATTTCCTTCTGGCAGCTTCCCGTTGCAGGCTCCATGACCGAACACGATTGCTTCACTACAAGGGGATACATCGTAAAGGTCATAACCTGAATCGGATGTCTTAAACCCTATGTCAGTGACAATATATGTTACACTCCTTTGGTACGGGTCACCCATCCTCGAAGGTACTCTCACTACAGAGTATGGATATGAGTCTCATATTTGGATCACCGCTCACGATTACGGTTACGCATAAGATCACGATTACAAGGCACCGAGCTTTGCACCAAGACTCCATTCCTGTTGCTAATTGATTCAGTCTCTTTGATTTAGTCCCTTAGGCATTTATACGTGTGGGGATGGGGCTGTTGTGTAGAGTTTCTCCGTTAGTTTCCATATGGAGGAATCCAGACTCGCTTTTTCCAATTCTATCGTTTGTATTTAACTCTTTCTTATAAATTGCTCGGTTTAAGGAGGCATCCGACCCCCAGTTTTGTTATTTCGGCAGGGAAGAAGACTGTGTGGGCGTGAAGGAACTTTGGAAGGGGAAATTCTAGAAGCAGGGAAAGGAAAAGTCACAAACAGAAATTTAATACATAAATAGACAGGCTAAAGAAAGAAGGGACAGTACAGATAAGATTAATTTGAGAAGATGACGTGGCGAAGGACAAAGTGTTAATTGTATTCAACCTGATAAAACTTACCAGTTGTCATAAATAAATAAAATTCGATTATTTTTAGGGTTTTATTTATTTTCAAAGTTTTATAAAAAAACTTCTTAAAATTGTTAAATGTTATTGATTTGTGATATTATGTTAAAATTGTCAAGTGCTATACTCACTGCACAGAAAACTCTCTCCTGGCCAAGACCATGTTGAAGCCCGAGAAGGATCAATCTCGATCAATAGGCTGGGAATATCTCCAAATTTAAGAATGGATTCAAGGGCAATATTGGGTGACTGATTCTATAAAACTCGAGAAAATAGGTTAAATATTTTAAAAATTTTTCCATGTGAACTATTTTATTAATTTTACCAATTTTACCTTTTTTTATTATATTATCTTAATTCCCTTTATTGGTCTTTTTTGAAATCTTCCATTAATTTTCATCGAGATTCACTCTAATTAGATAGATTTTCTTGATCAATCGATTTTGCGACCTCACCCAAAAAAATACAGGCAAGATATGTGGAACAACTTTAATTTGCCAAATCCTTAGTTCGATTGTCATTCATAAATCAAACTTTCCGCCTGCAAAAAAGGTTGCCAATAATGCAATTTTTTGGGTCACGGTGACAAGGTTACTGATCTGTAGATGCAGGACCGGTTGAATGCTCTATGCAGATCCAAATATGTCGAGCTCATGATATAAAGGACAATCCATCTGTTGGAAAAATGGTACAATTGACACGAATAAAATGTGTGAATGAGAAATTGTTTCTCATAAAATTGAAGGATATTAGATGTGCTAATATCGATCGCTCCGAGGTTTCTAGTAGATTCGTTGAATTGCACTTGTGTGCAAGAAATCGACAAGCATACACGAGTGAAACCTCATACTTGCCTTCACTAATCATTGTGCAAGTAATATCATCTCAGTTACATGGGATGATTTGCTACGAATGAAGGATGGCAAATGCATTTGCCATTAATGCCAATGATTGTGGCAATTGAATTTGCCACCATGCATACTCCTATATAAATAGGAGGCATGCGCAGATGGTAGAGGAGAACATAGAGAAAAGGAAAAGCCTCCTAAGTCGATTCCATGCATTTGACCGACAATCTCCTACCATCTCTATAAAATTAGTTCTATGAAATATCCCTCTCTATTTTGTCGTGCATTGTTTTCGGTGGTGTTCAGCTTCTGTTTCAGTTCGCTTTGGAGTTTCAAGTTCGGTGCTACTTACAGCTCTGCAGTCGTTGTATCCTGGGAGACTTACGTCCACGTGTCCTCAGCACAATCGAGAGGGGGCGAATAAGTCTTAATGAAACTGTGACCGCAACAGGCCTCGACGATCAGTAACATTTTCATACTATTATATTCTTTCCTTTTAGTTTATTACTCTTTTCATATGATAAAGTCTTTCTAGCATGATTATATGCCCAAAGAAAGAATTAAATTATTTCTATTTATATTATTCATCATTTAATTGTGGCCATCGAGATCATCTCTTGACTGAGAAGACTCTAAAATCTTAAGACTTATTGGCTTGTCTTTTGATCTCAAATGGCTACTAATAGCACTCCAACTGTGGTTGCTGCTAGTGATGCTGCCACTGTTATGGCTAGGGACTCGGACTCTGCCCCAATCATGCCTCTAGGAGGCACAGGCTCCATGCCTACTGTGGTTCCTGTTAATCACAGTGAGAAACCTAAGAAGTTTAATGGGTTGAACTTCAAAAGGTGGCAACAAAAGATGATCGTTTATTTGACCACCCTGAACCTTGCTCGGTTCTTGACTGAGGAGGCTCCCAAGCTTCCTGAGGGACAATCAGATGTCCAGGCTACTCAAGCTGTTGATGCTTAGAACCATTCTGATTTTCTATGTAGAAATTACGTTTTGAACGGGTTGCACGATGCGCTGTATAATGTGTATTGTACACTAAAGACAACGTAGACACTGTGGGATTCCTTAGACTGCCAGTATAGAACAGAGGATGCCGGCACAAAGAAATTTGTCGTCGGACGGTTCCTCGACTATAAAATGGTGGATTCCAAAACAGTGCTCAATCAAGTGCAAGAAATTCAGGTGATCTTGCATGAGATTCATGCTGCGGGCATGGTACTGAGTGAAACCTTTCAAGTGGCTGCTATCATTGAGAAGTTGCCACCTGAATGGAAGGATTTCAAGAACTACCTTAAGTACAAGCGAAAGGAGATGACATTGGAGGACCTAATTGTTAGACTTCTGATTGAAGAAGATAACAGAGGGTCTGAAAGGCTCATCCCCACTAGTGCCATGGTAAACGTGATGGAGCATGGGCAAGGCTCAAAGCCCAAGAAAAATAAGGCCAAGACCTGGCCTAAAGGAGGAGTTTCCAAGCCGAAATTCCAAGGAAAATGCTTCAACTGTGGCAAGAAGGGCCATAAGTCTGCTGATTGTCGGCTTCCCAAGAAGTAGAAGAAGCCTGAGGCCAACGTGGTTGATGCCATATCCCAGGATATATCTGACATCAACCTTTCTGCTGTGGTCTCAAAAGTAAACCTGATAGGGTCAAATCCAAAGGATTGGTGGATTGACACTAGAGCTACTCGACACGTTTGCTCTAGTAGAAATCTATTCACAACCTTTGAGATGGTCAATGGAGAGAAGATCTTCATGGGAAACTCGGCCTCTTCTGCAGTTGTAGGTCAAGGAAAGGTGGTACTGAAAATGACCTCCGAAAAATTACTGACTTTGAACAACGTACTGTACGTGCCAGAAATCCAGAAGAATCTGGTATCAGGCTCATTATTGAACAAACACGGTTTCAAAACGGTGTTTGAGTCAGACAGAATAATTTTGTCTAAATCTGGATTGTTTGTAGGCAAGGGCTATATGAGTGATGGGCTGTTTAAGCTCAATGTAATCACAGTTATCAATAAAATTGATAATACTTCTGCTTACTTGCTCGAGTCTTCCAATTTGTGGCATGGAAGACTAGGACATGTTAATTATGATTCAATGAGAAAATTAATTAACATGGAACACATACCGAAATTCCAAATTGATTCAAATCACAAATGTGAAATTTGTGTTGAGGCAAAATTAACAAGGTCACCGTTTCAATCAATTGAAAGAAACATTGAACCACTTGAGTTAATTCATAGTGACGTTTGTGACTTGAAATTAGTGCAAACGAGATGTGGTGATGAATACTTTATTACCTTTATTGATGATAGAACGAAATATGGCTATGTGTATTTGCTTAAGAGCAAAGATGAGACCTTGAGTAAATTTATTCTCTACAAAAATGAAGTTGAGAATCAACTTAATAAGAGAATAAAGAGATTGAGAAGTGATAGAGGTGGCAAGTATGAAACACCTTTTGGTGATTTCTATGCATAATATGGAATTGTCCATGAAGTAACTGCGCCCTACTCACCTCAATCAAATTGTGTTGCGGAACGAAAGAATCGCACATTGAAAGAAATGATGAATGCGATACTTTTAAGTTCAGGGTTGCCCCAAAACATGTGGGGGGAAGCTATATTGACAAGTAACTACCTTTTGAATAAGGTTCCTCGAAAGAAAGAAGAAAATACCCCATATGAATTATGGCATGGTAGGAGACCATCCTACAAACACTTACAAGTGTGGGATGTCTTGCGAAAGTGGCTATTCCAACACCAAAAAAGGTAAAGATAGGTCCTAAAACGGTGGACTGTATCTTTATAGGCTATGCACATAACAACAGTGCATATCGATTCCTTGTGTATGAATCAAAGATTCAGGATATACACAAGAATACGATAATAGAATCAAGGAATGCATCATTCTTTGAAGATGTATTTCCATGTAGATCCAATGAGGGATCAAGCTCGTCAAAGCGAATTTTTGAAACTATGAATGAAGAAAATCATGATTCGGAATACAGTCCTAATCATGAAGGTGAACTAAGATGCAGTAAGCGGGCAAGAGTTCAAAAATCATTCGGGGATGATTTTCTAACTTATTTGTTAGAAAAGGAACCACAAAATTATGAAGAAGCAATGACTTCTTTTGATGGACCTCTTTGGAAGGAGGCAATAAATAATGAAATTGATTCTATTTTACAGAATCATACTTGGGAATTAGTGGATCTTTCTCCAGGCTGTAAACCTTTGGGATCTAAGTGGATCTTTAGAAGGAAAATTAGAGCAGACGGCTTAATTGATAAGTATAAGGCTCGACTTGTAATTAAAGGGTACAAGCAACGAGAAGGCCTTAATTAATTTGATACTTATTCTCCAGTGACGATAATAAATTCCATTAGGATGATACTTGCAATTGCGGCATTGCGCACTTTAGAGGTACATCAAATGGATGTGAAAACAACATTCTTAAATGGTGACTTGAATGAAGACATTTACATGGAACAGCCTGAGGGTTTTGTGGTTCCAGGAAATGAAAAGAAAGTCTGTAAATTGGTAAAATCATTGTATGGATTAAAACAAGCACCAAAACATTGGCATGAAAAGTTTGACAATACAATGATTTCCAATGGATTTAAGATCAATGAGTGTGACAAATGTGTATACATAAAAGAGATAGAAAATGGCTTTGTCATTTTATGTCTATATGTGGATGGCATACTCATTGTTGGTAGTAATGAGAGAATCATTAAATCTACCAAAAACATGTTGAATTCAAGATTCGACATGAAAGACATGGGTCTTGCTGATGTGATTTTAGGAGTTAAAATCACAAGAACATCAGAAGGACTAGTCTTAGACCAATCGCACTATGTGGACAAAATTCTTGATAAATTTAACAAGAATGATTCTGGTGTTGCTAGAATGCCATTAGATACAAATCTCCATCTATCAAAAAATAGAGGAGAGAGCATTTCACAAGTGGAATACTCAAGGGTCATCGGGAGCCTAATGTATCTAATGAGTTGTTCTAGACCGGACATTGCTACACGGTAAGTAGGTTGAGTAGATTTACGAGTAATCCGAGTGCCGACCATTGGAAGGCAATAATAAGAGTACTAAGATACTTAAGGTATACTCGGAATTATGGTTTGCACTGTAACAGATATCCAGCCATATTCGAAGGGTATAGTGATGCAAACTGGATATCTAATATAAAAGACTTGAAATCTACGGGCGGATATGCATTCACGCTAGCTGGAGCAGCTATATCGTGAAAATCCTCAAAACAAATTGTGATTGCTCGATCCACAATGGAATCTGAATTTATCGCATTAGATAAATGTGAAGAAGAAGCTGAATGGCTACGCCATTTCCTTAAGGATATCTCGAAATGGGAAAAACGGGTGCCACCAACTTGTATTCATTGTGATAGTCAATCGGCTATTGGAAGGGCACAAAGTAATATGTATAATGGTAAGTCTAGACATATACGTCATAGACATAATACCATTAAACAACTACTCTCAACTGGAATTATCACTATTGACTACGTGAAGTCAAAGGATAATCTGGCGGATCCACTAACCAAAGGGTTAAATAGAGAGTTAGTTGAAAAGATGTCAAAAGGAATGGGACTTAAGCCCATTAGAGAAAAAGTTTTATGGAGGAAAACCCAACCTACTTGACTGGAGATCTCAAGATCTAGGTTCAAAGGGACAACCTACTCATAAGACTTAATGAGATCACTGTGGGGGATTAATCCTCAACCCGTCCTAGACATGAAACAGTGATATTAAAGGGATAAGGTTAACATTCAGATGCTTTAATGATTTATAAAGGAGTAAGTAGAATACTCTAGAGTTTATAAATCACCTATGTGAGAGAGAAGTGGGGCCGCTTCAAAGGAGAATTAAGGGGTTAATTCTTTAAAAATTCTCGCAGAACCAGGACGGTGTTCAGGGCCAAAAGAACACAATCGTGAGAACTAAATAGAAGTTTAGTAGATTCCTGTGTGAGGTATATGATCCTTTACATAAGAAAGCAGGACAGTTGAAGGACATCATGTCTACTAGACAGCTAGTAAAGTAAGTGTACTTTCACAAGCGAAGGTTCAAAAATGTGGAGACACCTACCTATCCTATGCAGGATTCACTCGTTGAACACTACTATAGAGTCAAAATCCAAACAATTTTCATTCATGTGGGGGACTGTTGGAAAAATGGTACAATTGACACGAATAAAATGTGAATGAGAAATTGTTTCTCATAAAATTGAAGGATATTAGATGTGCTAATATCGATCGCTCCGAAGTTTCTAGTAGACTTGTTGAATTGCACTTGTGTGCAAGAAATCGACAAGCATACAAGAGTTAAACCTCATACTTTCCTTCACCAATCATTGTGCAAGTAATATCATCTCAGTTACATGGGATGATTTGCTGCGAATGAAGGATGGCAAATTCATTTGCCATTAATTCCAATGATTGTGGCAATTGAATTTGCCACCATGCATACTCCGATATAAATAGGAGGCATGCACGGAGGGTAGAGGAGAACACAGAGAAAAGGAAAAGCCTCCTAAGTCAATTCCATGCTTTTGACCGACAATCTCCTACCATCTCTATAAAATCAGTTTTATGAAATATCCCTCTCTATTTTGTCGTGCATTGTTTTCGGTGGTGTTCAGCTTTTGTTTCAGTTCAACTTGGAGCTTCAAGTTCGGTGCTACTTATAGCTCTGCAGTCGTTGTATCCTGGGAGACTTACGTCCACGTGTCCTCAGTACAACTAAGAGGGGGGGGGAATAAGTCTTAAGGAAACTGTGACCGCCACAAACCTCGACGATCAGTAACATTTTCATACTATTATATTCTTTCCTTTTAGTTGATTACTCTTTTCATACGGTAAAGTCTTTCTAGCACGATTACGTGCCCAAAGAAAGAATTAAATTATTTCTACTTATATTATTCATCATTTAATTGTGGCCATCGAGATCATCTCTTGACTGAGAAGACTCTACACCATCTTCCTAGCTTGCTGACTTTCATTTTTGTTTTCTCGGAATACAGAGAGCATAACATCCGACGAGGCATTTTCTCTCGATGTAAGTGGGTTTTTTTTCGAGATTTCTAGATAATTAGTGTCAGATGCATTCACACATAATTAAATCAAACTATACACATTGATGGTCCGTAGGCTTGCTAAAGGTAGACTTTTTCCGATGTGCATTGCTTGATACTTAGGTGGACACCAGTTGAATACTCCGTGACCGAATAAAAAATTCTGACAAGGGAATCCCATGGCCAACTTAATAACACTGACTATAAGGCAGGCGTGAAAACAGTTCAGGGCCGGGGATTTTCCATGTAAGTAGTCGGGAGCCAACTTTTTTAAGTCTAAAAAATTATGCCAAGAACCATTCAAAATTGATGAAAACTGAGCGCTAATATATGTTAATAAGAATAATCTCAAAAGATAATGATCCTACAAAAAACTAAAAAGGTACGACACCTAAAGAAGCCTGGCATCTTCGACAAATCCTTGGGGGACTTGATTTGGGTTGGTGCATAGTGTTAAAGTGTGAGCCAAAGTATTGATACCTAGGAACCAGATCAAACGGTGCCATGGAACAGCGGGATTCCGAGGTCGTGTCAAATAGAAGCCTCGGTTTCATTCATTTGACTCTTATCAATTCCATATGGTTCATACATGTTATCATATAGATTTATATGTTAGTTACACAATTTCATTTTCTTATATTTTTTATGGAGCCATTCGTTACTACTCTTAATCTTAAAATGGGGCTCGTTATTAGGAATTATCATAATTAGACAATAATTGTAATAGATGGTGGTCTTGTTTATTTTATATTTATATTGTGCTGTGTGGTCCGGTTTTGTGATCTGACCTTACAAGTTTAAGACAGGCTTAGATGGTAGAATTTATCCCTAAAAACTTAAGACATTTCAGGGTTTGTCTTGTAAAAGGTTATTTGGCGGAGAGTAGTTATGACAATATATACCATGGCATGTTTAAATGTGTTGTGTCTAAATGTATTCATGTAAAACAAATTGCTAAACTCGTGCATGACCGGTTTATTACATAGGCTAGAATGTTGAATATGAACACGACCCATTAACATGTACAACTAAATGTGCTTAAATATGTAAATTTAAACATATATCCGATTAACATGATTATCTAAATCTACGTACTCATAGCAATGATTAACACATATAATAGACATGTTAAACATGGTATGGTTGTAATTCTCTACATAAAAGGTCGAATGGATTAACAAGTTGAATGTACACGTTTAGATATGTTCTGTTCATTGAGTTTACTTATGTCTTTTCAAGTAATATGAGCTCAATCTAATTTAGCACATTTATTTATACAGGTTATATGATTCAATCAATTTAGATATGAAACTTATTTAGTTTGAATTTGAACCTGCCTAAATTTGTGTTGTATTCATATCAAGTTATTCTAGTGTGTCAAAATGTAATGCCTTATCACAAGAGTGAGATAGTCTAAAGGAAGAATAAGATGATGAGTTTATGCATAGTCAAGTCGATGAGAAAATCTTGTAGTAGGCTGCAAAGGAGAGAGATACTTCAAGAAAGAAGATCAAGATTTAAAGTGAGGAATGCAGATCATATCCGAAATGATCAACCGAAGGAGCACAACGTTGTAGCTTCCATACAAATTAACAAAAAGAGAACGTATATACATCGTGGCAGTAATAGTGGTAGAAAGGTTAACGCAACAATTATTCGGTTAATTACGTCTTTTCAAGTACTATGAGGTCAATCTAATTTAGCACATTTATTTTTACAGCTTACATGATACAAAGACCTCCATCATCATGGCAATAATCATAGCGATTAGATGAGAAATGTAGAAGGAAATTTCCCTAGATCGATTCCTTCAACCATTGCAATTGATGATGGAGGTCTTTGTATCTACATTGAAGGTTTTACTTTACATTTTCCATTAGCTATGATTCATCTTCATTTTATGTAAAAATTTTCCAATTACCGAAATAACATTTTCTCTTTCTTGGTCCCTTGGAATTAGGGAAAAAAAAGATGAAATCATCCAATCTCAAGTGGCCAGAATATACATGCAGACACAGCAGTGCGATGTTCAAGGCAGAAGAACACATTCAAAAAATGAGATACGTCAAGAAATTTAAGTTTCTTTAAGTTGTAGAGAAGGAAAAATTCTTTTGCCAACCTCCCGAGGCTAGCCGGGTGGTGAGGCATTTGCCTACCTAGCGGTGCTCGCTAAAGTTGGGAGTTTGAATCACTACTTGGGCACATTTCCTCTGGAGGCCATCTGCACAAGCGAGAGTGTGATTGCCTGAGCTCATGGGTTTGTACGGTATTCATGAGCCCATGGGAAGGGACCATTTGAGATCCGTACCCTGAATACCCCTTGTCATTCGAGAAAAGAATTCTTTTGCCTTTCTTCAACTTCCTTCTCCTTATCTAAATATCTTATTGAATCCTACAGATGGTCAATCAAGCGTGAAATTTGAGGAAAAATCAAGATATATAATATGATCCTTTGATAATTTCAGAGATTTCTAGTTTAGTTGTTAGTGCTTTTGTAGAATTTGATCGACAAAGAGATATTATCATTGAACATAGGAGTGCATGTTTGAAATAGGCAATTTACATACTTCTTTCATGGCAATGCAATATCCAATTTTATTTCCTTATGAGAATGATGGAGAGAATTCTATGCATATAAATTACAAAAAAGAAAAAATAAAGGGCAAACCTTAATTATTAGAGGTAGAAAAATATTTCAGCAATTTATGTTGATGCTTTTACTTGTGTTGAAGAGGAAATGTTGAATTATATTCCTAGGAAGCAGGAACAATTAAGATTTGAAATGAATTAGAGTTGTTGTTATGCAAGGCAATACTGATGGAAATTGTATTGCTAAGTGTATTGTTTTACCTGCAAGTTTTACTGCTAACCCACGTTACATGATTGAAAACTACCAAGATGCTACGAGTATTTGCTGAGTATTTGGTATTTGGTCACCAAAATTTGTTTTTAATTTTTACAAGTAATGCGAAATGGTTAGAAATCCAAAATACTTTTAACTTCAAATGAAGTTCAAAAGTCAATAAATAACCTGATATTGTCAGCCAAATTTTCGAAATGAAACTAAATAACTTAATCATATTTGAAAGACAAGAAAAAGTTTGGTGACACTACAACAGGTAAAAGTCGTTCTTTTCCATTATTTACTTAATAGCTCAAGTTTTCATGCATTTCTATATATTTATTTTGCAGTTTCATACACAATTGAGTTTCAAAAATGTGGACTACCACATATTCATATATCAGTTTGGTTGCACCCTAACAATCCCTATCGCGTAGAAATGGCTATTGATCAATCATTTATACGGAAAAACCGGATAAAGAAAACGATTTAGTTGCATATGAGACTGTCAAATAATTATGCATGGACCTTGTGGAGCTACAAATCCAAACTCACCATGGATGAAAAAAGGATGATGTTCTAAGCATTTTTCCAAAGATTTCAGTAATGGAACAATCATAGATGTAAATGGATTTACCACTTATAGAAGGAAAAATTATGGTCGTTCTATTATTAAAAACAGAATTCAATTTGACAGTAGATTTGATGTGCCTCATAATAAAGATTTAATTATGAAATATCTAGCTCACATAAATATTGAATGGTTTAATCAATAGAGAGATATTAATATTTGTTTAAATAAATTAATAAAGTTCTAGATAGAATTAAAACAATTTTGGAAAATAAATGTCCCACTAGGAAAATTGGTGAACAAAATATTATAAAGAAATAGATGAAATTTAAAAAAAAACTACTTAGATTATTGATATATTTTAGCTTATGAAGTTGGGTGGAGAATGTTTTAGTTCCCTATTCAATTTCGTGACCCTACTATTGAGAGTTTATTTATTCACTTACCATTGATGAATAAAGCCATCTTCTATAATTAAGCAAATTTAGAAAGATTACTAAGAAGAGATAACACATCTAAAATAATGTTCACAAAGTGGATTTATATCAATCAAATATTTGAAGATGCAGGTGAGTTAACCTATGCCAATTTTGCAAATTTTTTGGTGTGGAATTCTTGGGACAATCTATTGGCTAGAAGAAAGAAATATAGATGTATTGGAAGAATTGTATATGTCCATCAAAGCTCTGGTGAATTATATTATATGAGAATACTTCTAAATTTAGTAAAAGGTGCGAGGAGTTTTGAGAAAATTAGAACTACTAATGGGATTGTTTATGATACTTATCAAGCTGCCTACAATGCATTAGAATTGTTATGAGATGATAGGGAGTGGCATGAAGTAATAAACGAAGCACGACAATGGGCAACATCTCCTGAACTAAGACAACTTTTTGTGGCTATGTTGTTGCATTTTGAAGCTATAGATCCAATGAGATTGTTAGAAAACTATTGGGTCCATTGCAGAAGATTTAATCTATAGATGCCAAGATACTTCTATTCTTAATGTGCATGTGATTGATGAACAAGTTAGAAATAATCCACTGATCAAATATGAGAAGATTTTATAGAGCAATTCAACCTCGCTTGCTAATTATAAACTTCCATTGCCTAATAATACAATTATAAAATATATTAGGAATAGATTATTAATAGAAGAATTGAGTTATGTCATGTCTTTCATGCGCAATTTATTTTCTATTGAATGTCCAACAGTTGAATAATTAGCAAAAACTTATATATGACACAGTTATTAATTCAATTGGAGAAATGATGGCATTTTTATTGTCTATGGAATGGTGTCACTGGTAAAATATTTCTCTGGCAAATAATTATGTCTAAAGCTAGATCAGATGGTAAGATAGTCCAGCAGTTGCTTCTTCGGGTATCGCTTCATTGCTCTTGTCTGGTGGTCGAACTTCCCATTCAAGATTTAAAATTCCATTAGAAGTATATGATACTTCAACATGTGAAATTAGAAAAGGCAAACAACTTGCAAAATTAATTGAAAAAACAAGTTTGATTTTGTGGGATGAGACACCAATGAATCATAGATATTGTTTCAAATCTTTAGACGGGACACTGAAGATATACTTTGATGTAGTGATCAATCTTCACATGAGAAGCCATTTGGAGGTCTAACTATAAATTTATTGGGAGATTTCAAAAAATCTTACTAGTTTATAAATAAAGGAGCAAAGGAAGACATTGCTAATGCAATAATTAATAGATTCAAATTATGAGATTATTGCATTATATTTACATTGAAGCAGAATATGCTTCTTCTTGATACCATATTGGATCCACACTCTAAAGCTCTAATATCAGAGTTCGGTAAATGGATGCTACATATTGGAAATGGTATAAAAAAAGGCAGAGGATGAAGATGAATCAAGTTAAATTAAAATTCTAGATGATATATTAGTAGATAAAAATAAAAATGAAGTTGAATCATTCCAACTTAATATTTATGATAACTTCTTTCATTCATTTGATGTAGTTGATATTAATACTTACTTATTAGTGTAAATTACCTGTAATTATCATATTTACTTAAACTCGGACTCCGTGTGTAAGACATCCACTACCAGTGAAGATATTGACTTATAATATCTAGTTGAATTTTTAAATTCTTTGACATTTAATGGAAAGTCTAATCATCATTTACGCTTGAAAATAGAAAGTCCCATAATGCTACTTCGAAGCTTAGATCAAAGTAAAGGTCTTTGTAATGGTACAACCTAATAAGTAAGAACAGAATCAACATGATTAGAATAGGAACAATTCTCAGTGATTACTTCCTGTAATATTTTTTGTATATATTTAGTTGGCTTTCTTGTACATTGTATAATTCTATATATCACAGAGAATACAACCCACACATAATATGAGGAAATTCTCCTATTCTTTCGACAACAATCTCCTGTTCTATTATGGTATTAGAGCCATCACTCGGTAATTTTTCCGAACATACCGAGTTCTATTCTTCATTTTTGTTGCATTCCTGAATCTCTATTGCGTCCCTCATCCCTCTCAGCCTTAGCTCGTCTCCAAACTTTTCTCATGGCCAAGCATCTGTATGAATCCTCTCTTCCAACCTCTTTTCCCACAGTTCCGGTAAAATTGACTGGCCAAGATTATCTGTTCTAGAAAGGGATCATGAGTCCTCTTCTCGATACCTACGGTCTTCTCGACTATGTCGAACGCAAAACTGCTGCTCCTGCAGAAACAAAACAGACAGCAATGGTGTTGCTACTTTGAATCCTGACTACCAACTATGGGTTTCACACAAAAAATTTGCCCTTACCTACTTGATGCTCTCGGTGACAGAAGAAGTGGGCAGTAACCTTCTCGGGGCCAAGACGTCCCATGAAGCTTGGACGACTCTAGGCACGGTCTTTGACTCCCAGATAGTGGCTCGGAAGGACTTCCTCGAACAACAATGGCGTGACCTAGGAAAGGGATCATTAGCCATGGTCAATTATATCCATTCAGTAAAACAGATTGCTACCTGATTTACTTAGCTTGGAAAACCAAAAACAGTGGCATAGGTGAACCGTTGCATCGTCACAGGCCCAAGATCGGACTGGGAGCCCCTCATCCTCACACTCTCACCATCGTTGGCCTCTATGAGTATTGACAAACTCTCTGCGCTCCTCCTGAATAATGAAGCTCGTCAGAATTTCACCCATGATCGAGGTCAAAACCCACCTCTTTCTGGCATTCTCAGTCCGACACCAGCAGCGATTCACTATGCTGCAGGGCGACGATCTCAATACACACCTAGTCGGAGTCACGGGAGTGGCAGGAGCGACGCCTTCTCAAATCAAACCACGAGCATGGCTGGAACCCTAATTCTTTTCGTTCTTCTGTGAATGTGCAGGGCACTGTTGTTGATGGAGCAGCTGCAAGAGGGCGTGGGTTCTCTTCTTTCTCAGGCCATACTCCTGGATCACAAGCCCAGTCAGGGCCTTCATATCGCTCGGCCCACTTTGGAGGCCCACGTGACAGGCAGCAAGGCCTTCCCCATTCGCCAGGATATTCCTCTTCACGGGCCAACAATCTGACAACTTACGGGCTTGAGTCCAACTTCTTAGTTATCTGCCAACTGTGTCACAATCTAGGCCATACTGCTCCTCAGTGTCAGCTCCATCAAACTCGCAGCCCACAAGTCCACTTTGCCGAGGCTTCGACTGATGGACTATATGATCTAGACTGGTTTGTGGATTTTGGAGCAACCTGTCATATCACTTCGGACCTTGCCAATCTCAATGTTCGGGACAACTTTGTTACCTCAGATCATGCCCTTATGCGTGATGGTAATCCTTTGCCTGTCCTTGCTTCCGGTTCTTCTACACTTTTATTTCCAACTCATCCTCTCCATTTACAAAATATTTTATATTCACCATCTATATCAAAGAATTTTGTCTCTATTTCTCAATTCACTCGTGATAACTCTTGCTTTCTTGAACTCTATCCTGATCATTTTCTTGTTAAGGATCTTCACTCCGGCCAAGAACTACTACGCGGCCCGGTTAAAGATGGATTGTACTGCCTCCCGTCAAGAGACAAACTCGGTGCTCATCCTCAGGCTCTTCTCTCTACCGCAAACTCTAGTCTCCTATGGCACTTTCGCTTAGGTCATCCACCATTTTCTATTGTTCATCGCTCCTCATCCCCTTCTATTTCTTTGAATAAAGACAATATTGACTATGTTTGCCTAGCCTGTCAAATGGGCAAGATTGTCAACTGTTCCTTTCCATCCTCAATGAATAACAGTACTCATTTGTTTGAACTTATTCATACTGATGTTTGGGGACCTGCTCCTATGCTTTCTCATTTGGGTCATCGATATTACATCCATTTTCTCGATGATTACAATAAATTCTTGTGGTATTATGTCCTAAAATCTCGTTTTGACATATCAAGAGTCTTTCGGGCATTTCAACTTCAAATTGAAAATCTCTTTTGCCAGAAAATTAAATATCTTCAATCTAATGGGGCCAAAAAATTTCTCTCACATGATTTTCAGCTCTGATTATAGAATAATGGCATCTTCCACAAGCTCTCTTCTCCTCATGTTCCATAGCAAAACGGTTCTACTGAACGCAAACATCACCATATTGCGGATATGGGTTTGTCTCTTCTTCATCATGCCTCTGTTCCATCCAAATTCTGGGATTATGCCTTTGAAACAACTATTTATCTTATAAACTGTCTGCCCACTAAATCTCTCAATTTCAGGACTCCATTTGAACTTGTTTATGGTCATAATCCTGATCTTAGTACCTTAGGAGTATTTGGCTGTCTATGTTTTCCTTACCTTCATTCTCACACTCATCACAAACCTGACTCTCGTCTCGTCCTTGTGTCTTTCTTGGTTATCCTTAGTAGTATCATGGTTACCGATGTCTTGACCCTACCTCAGGGAGACTTTTCATTAGTCCAAAGGTTGTTTTCGATGAGCTCTCATTTCCTTACAAGGCTACGCAGTCTATCTTGGTAGGCAATCATTCACCTGCATCCGAGCTTGCGTACTCTACCGATACTTCCTCTTCTCTTGATCTCTGTTCAACTTCTTCTATTCCTTTACCATCATCCCTACACAATTCCTTTCATTATTATGCACTATCAGACATATCTCCGGTTTCTCCTATTGCTCCGGTTTCCATAACATAGTCTCCAGGTTAATCGAGTCCTGTAGAAGATGTCTGTCTTCCACAATGAACTCATCACATGGTCACGAGATCCCGTGATGGTACTCTGCCTCCCGGCGCTTCACTATTTCAAGACATCCTGTTGCGTTTCATGTTTGTACAAATCTTCAAGAGCCAACATCATTTTCCAAGGCTCGGCAAGATTCCAATTGGCGGGATGCAATGAAGGAGGAATTCCATGCGCTCCTTCAAAATAATACTTGGGATCTTATACCACCTACCTCTTCTTAGAATGTGATCAGTTGCAAGTGGGTCTATAAGATGAAGCGGAAAGCCGATGGGTCCCTTGATAGATATAAAGCCTGACTAGTTGCGAAAGGCTTCAATCAACGTGAAGGAATTGACTAAACTGAAACATTCAGTCCAGTCATTAAACCAATCACCATCCGTACCATACTTTCTATTACTTTCTATGAGGAAATTCTCCTATTCTCTTGACTACAATCTCCTATTCTATTACAACCGTACAAGACTCAATGTCACTCAGTTAGCTACTAAAGTCATTGAAACAAACATAATGTCTAGCAGCCATATTGGAGATATAATTTTTATTCCAAGAATTACATTTCAAATCAAACAATTCCCAATCAAATTGTGTTTTGCAATGGGAATTAACAAAAGTCAAGGTCAAAATCCTAGCAAATTTGGTGTTTACCTCCCTAGACCCGTCTTTTCCCATGGCCAACTATACGTAGTGGTTTCACATGTTACATCAACAATAGGACTCAAAATCTTCATTGTTAATGATGATCTTGGGTGGCAAGGATACACAAAAAATATTGTCTGTAAAGAAGTTTTTTCTAACGTATCTTTAAGTTAATAATATGTATGAGAGCTTCTTCCTTTACTTTCTCTTTGCTTACATATTTTCTATTTATTGTGCCCTCGTCGTTTCTCTTTTTATTGCAAAATTGAATTGTCCTTCCACTTGATTTCTGCTACTTCACAATCTATCAGGTCTGTTAACCATGAGACTTAAGATGTAATTTTTGCTGGATTCATTATTTGTAGGTGTAAAAACTTATAAACAAACTGAATGCAATTCTTGCCTATCAATTTCCAGATGATAGAGACATATGAAAGGTAAAACTTGCCACTTAGTCATTTGTACTGATTGACCTCCCAATTATAACAATTTCACAACAGTTGAGGCTTCAGAGACATCTCCACATAACTGTGCAAGTATCTAATAGTAATAGCCACTTGTATTCATCTACTTAAATTATAGCAGTTTCTGTTATTTTCCCACATTTGATTTATAAGTTCATATTATAGTAGTAAAGGAAGGTCAAGAAGCAGGCACAATAATACCTTTGTGCACTTCTTCTAGTGATGTTATCTCAATTTTAGTTCAGACACTGGCAGGTTCATTTATTCTGGAAGTTTTTGATACTGTTGCATCATGAATGACTTTATTATGATCAAATGCAGTCCTCGTGGATAGATTATTACAATAGGTCCATTTATTATGCATGCTTTTTCATCATTATCACTTATTGTCATAGGTCCACAATAGCTACAACAGCAATGAGCAGTTCTCTTGGATAAATTATTGCTAAAACCAATAGTTTCACTGCCTATGAAATAAGACGAACACTTTTATTCATAAGCTCAAGTATAACATTTTCCATTATAATGGTCACTTGTTACCACTGATTGAATTTCTTATGTTTTACATGCTATCAAACTGCAATATCTTAGAATGCTAGCAGTAGCATATCGAAAGATGCATGAATTTACTATATACTTGAAAGCTATTGGCTATGGGGATTTAGATATTGAAGGTAATAGACGCATGATGATTAGCTTATACACTGGTGCTCTGACTATATGAAACATGAACCTTTGAAGCTTCTGTAACTTTATCTTGGATTTTGGCAATGAACTACACTTTCATATCAAATGAGATCGACATTATAAACAAAAAAGTCATTTCTTGGAACGACTTCATCTTAGGTAAGATCATTTTTATGCATGTTAATCAAATATAATGTAAAATTACTAGAGAAAAAAGGCTTTCCATGTTCATTTAAATGGACTTGGGCATATTACTATTAAACTCCTACTTTTCTAAAATTTGTAGTAAATATCGTTAATGTGATTCATAGAGTAGTTTTTCTTGTTCGCATACCTAACTGAGTCCTTATTTTCTAAACAAAAGGACAAGTATTCAGCATGCGGAAGCCTCTTTTAGACAACTTTATCAAGTAAAGACATCCATCAATTTCGTTTGTATCACATTTGTTCCCAATAATTATACCAACTAATTATATGATGGCTCTAGATTTCTAATGTCTATTTCTTTTGGATCTATGTTCAATATTCTACAAATTCTATATCCTAACTATTGTTATCAATTGATGCTGCACACGCGATTGCTTCCAAAGAAGTGGCAGCGGTAATATAGGTTGTTAAAGATGTTGCTCACGGGCATCTTTAGTAGGAGAAATTTTTGTAAGTAATAGTGTCATTACGTGACAGTGCTTATGTTATGACACTAACAATCAAATCAGACTATTTTGGTTTGTCTTTTTCCCTTTTAATTTTATAAAAAAAATTCATAAATAAATATCTTAACTTTATTGGTAGGTACTACCACGTGGTGGCACCATTACACCTAAGACTCTCCCCTTCAGCAGTGCACTGAAAGTTTTAGCTGAGGTAAGTTGTGGCTGTCATTAACTCTATTATTTAGTCTAAGAATTCATTATTGAATAAAATTTTCCCATCAAAAAAGCCATTGCCAAATCAGTAACTTATCTTTGTGATCCGACTACACATATGTGGAATGTCCATATTCAATACTTGAAAATTCTATAAGATGTCAGAGTTACTTTGAATCGTAACATAGTGAAATGTTAATTTTTAAAAAATATATTTCTAATCCTAGTGGTCACTTCAATGTAATCCAGAATAACAATTAATGAAGGTGTTTAGAATTATACCTATAAGGACTCTAACTCAGTCCTTGTGTTGTGATCCTCAAATTAATGTTATTCCACTCCGTCTCCACGAACTGGTATCTCCAATCAGGGATGGATCTAGACCTAATGGAGCGAAACTCAATATGGAGGGAAATTTCAAATTTTAAGTGGCAAAATAATGTAACTTATTAGAAATATGGACATCATTGATAAAATTTATATGGATTTCTACATATTTTTTTGAGCTCAAGGGAGCGATCACACCTCTGCGCCCCCTTAAATCCAGCTGGGTCTCCAATCACGAACCTCCCAGGGTTGATCCTTCGACTAGACGCGCTTATGCACGCCCTCCACGGTATCCACACTAGCCTTCCTCTTAAAAAAATAGAGAAACTCTTCCTCAAACATTCACACCAAAAATCTCAATTAAACTCATGTATTTCTTTTCCTCTCGGTCCGTGCGCCTTCGAAATAAAAAAGGTTGAATGGCAGTTTCACCTTTTTAAAAAGTCCAGCCCACCGACAGAAACGTATGGACGGTTAATACCCATTATGACACAACCGAGATAATTGTGAAAATGTTTTCACAGTGGTTCATGGCTCAATAATTTATTTTGAAACTTAATTATGAAATTAAGTATGCTGTGTGTACCTCTATAAATTTAACTGCATCGAGATCCATAATTTCATACCCATGTAACCGAAAATATTTACTTATGGATTTCTATAAATCCAATAAAATATATTTAGCTCTATGATAACTTTATTTATCCAATAAGAGATGTCACCGTTATGAGCTAGTTCTTACTAGCAAAAATTTCAATTGTCTAATGCAAATTTTAAACTGTTAAATTTTGGTTACGAGAAAAATCTAAATTCTGTGTGATTCATTGGGTTCCACACTAAACCTCCAATGGGTCCAATAAAATATATTCTAATTAATCTCATGAATCTATTTAATAAGACAATTCGATTAACTCTTAATAGGATAGAATCACAAGTCAATATTGAAGTATAGCAACATGTTATGACTACCCAGATAGTGAGAATTTCAATATAAAGGATCGAATACCTTCTCTGATTAGTTATCATATAATTAAATCTTTCGGTTATACAATGCTGGTAAAAGTTAGGGTATGGATAAAATGACAAACCCTAATACTTATTCATATGTCTCCGATTCTTAAGTATTTTACTCAATTATGAAATATCAAAAACTCCTTTTCAATTTTCAAACCATTCTGACTAGAAATTTCCTCAGTCAATACTGAGTAAAATACATAGGACATTCTCTTCTATCATTTAGAGTAACCGATTTCTTATTGATTATCTACTACCTTCATAAAAGTTTCATTGAGTCTGGAATACCCTACACACATTTTAGAGAGTAATGCTAAGGGATATACCAAAACTATAGTTTAAAAATTATAAGGTACTGTGGCAATCTCAAATATAAGGATTACTTGCACTTACTATCACATGAGGATTAGCCTATTAACATTTATTTTAAAATTCATTAGACCTTCATCTAACGAGTCAGTTTAGTGAACTCATTCTATAATGAGTACCTATACTGTTACATTAGTGACTCTTCATAAGTAACTATAATGTCAATTATCCTCTATTTTAGAACATGTAACGAGTATAGCCTTACCAGGTCACTGATCCCAGTACTCAGTGATCCTATAACTAGGAACTATTTTTTAATTAATGTTTAAGATTTTAGATCTCACTGATATGATATCATCACAATCCTAAAATCAATATATCAATTTACGAGTTTCATCATAGTAATAAACATTTACAACACATGATGAATAATAAGTGTCTCAAATCATATTTCATGAATAAATATAGAACCAATTACATCACATGTGATCGGATTTAGAGCACTATCCCTAACACTTACAAGTAAAGAGCATGTCATAAGGACCGCAAGAGAAATTGCAATCGAAAGTTTGAATATGAAAGTTAACTAAACCACTTTTACCAGATGGTGACTTTCTAACTTTTGGAGATGAGGGATCGAATACGCTCAAGGATAGCCTTGTTCCATCTTGATATATTTTCAGGAGAAGAAAGGAAAGGAAATACCATCTTACAATCAACCTCCGAGATCACTTCTCAGAACCCCCAGTCTCAAGCCAACTCAAGTCCCGAGTTCACGTCCCACAGGTTCGCTATCACATCATTGATTGCCCCCACATTCTAGGAAAAAACCTCCCCTCCATTTGCCCCCACCATCTATGAGAATTGGGTGAAAATACCGCTCTAAAGACCAACTTTTAAAAAATGATAAGGTTTAAATTATTTCTATGAATATTGTTTTGAACATGCACTTTTAGTTTTGTATAAAATGCTCTCCATCAATTTTTTAAAAAACATATTTTCGAAATTCTCTTGCTATATAAAACTAAAAGCGCATATTTATAATGCATTTTTAGAATAATTTTCACAAAAATAATTTAAAATTTAGCTCTTTTAAACAATTTGTTCATAAATAAGTGGTGTTTTTGTCCAATTCTCCTGAATAGACAAAATTTCACAAAAATAATTTAAAATTTTCCTCTTTTTAAAAAATTTGTTCATAAATGAGCTGTGTTTTTGTCCAATTCTCCTGAATAGTATGTTTTTCTTCTTAGCCTAGAAACTTCGCACAAGCATGAAGAGGCAAAAACTAAAAAGGAACTGGCTATAGCTGAGCTCGAACCTAAAAGACCTAGGTGGAAGTACAAGGAAAGAACCGCTAAGCCAACGGTTCTTGCAGCTCTAATATTCAATGAAATAATATATTATCAGTTTAAACTAATGGTAAGTGATGGAAAGGACTTGATGTTGTAAAGTGGGAAATACATAGAACTTGATTTATCATTTTGAAATATTTAAAATTCACTTACAAATATTAATAAATATATAGGACTCTCGATGTTTCTTTATCTCTTTAATATACTATCCTTAGAAATTGTTTTAATTATTTCAATTGAGTTTCATGTACTGTCTGGGTCTAATGGGAGCAAATGTCGATACAATGGAAGGAGATGGAGCGGTCCACGATTACGACTAACACATCAAATATTTCTTCTTTATAAAATCTACTATTGCACGCAATAATCTAATTCACGGCATAGCGCAGACGTTCGAGCTAATATATACTAACATTAAAAATGGACACGTGTCAAATGGAGGTGCTTTTGCATATGCTTTTATGTATAGTATAGATATAGATATAGATGGTTGGCTACAAGACCTTTCCATGCTTGCTCTTTCGATACCAATGAATCTTGGAGACCCTCAAGCAGCATATGGAGTGGCACCTTAAGTACCGGAAATGCGAGTTACATATATAAACTCACTACACAGACAAGGAGTTGAATGAAAACTGCTTATGCACTTTTATAACACCTCCACCATGAGAACACACAATTTCCATCACATGTGGAAATCAAATGTCGTGGTACAAACCAAATAATCTTACATAATCGGTATCCGGATGGACTATTCCACAAATAGATAGTTCTCATACCTTATTCTGCAGTCCTGAAGTTGAATCTGTCCGCCCACTCTGCTCGCACAGGCACGGAGTAATGCCCACACGGCAGAATCCATGCACGTATTACAATCTCCAACTGGTAGTGCCCCGTTGCAGATTCCATGACCGTACACGAAGGATCCAGGCCAAGGGGATACGTCGTAAAAGTTGTAGCCTTCTGTGGGTGTCTTAGATCCTATGTCCGTGACAACATATGTTACACTGTTTTGGTACGGGTCACCATCCTCGAACCAGCTCTCGCTCCAAATGGTGGATATGAGTGTCGTATCAGGACCGCCGCTCACAACTACAGTTATGCACAAGATCACGATCACAAGATACCCGGCTTTGTACTGAGGCCTCATCGTTTTTATTTTTGCTCATCGATTGTGCCTCTTTGATTTACTCCATTAGGAATTTATACTTTGGGCGGGTGTCGCTGTCTGTCATGTACTGTTTTTTTCGTTAGTTTCCATGGAATTTATCATTAATATATGATTCCAACTTCGTCAATTTTGTCCCCTGTTTATTCTGTCGTTTGTATTTTACTTTTCTTATAAATCGTTCGGCAGGAAGTCAGTGTTGACTTCGTGGACGGACTATATCAAATTCAACCGCGATTTTGTTAGTTTGGCTGTGCAAAAAGGATTTAGGGGCGTGAAGAAACATTGGGAAGGCCGCAAATGGAAACTTAATACATAAATGAACAGGCTAAAGAAAGATGGCAAAGTCCAAAAAAGTTTAATTTAGGCTAGAAAGGGGTCAATCTCAATTAAAAGGTGCAAAATATCTCAAAATTTAGAAATAGATTTAAGGGTAATATGTAGAGATGATAAATCCTTTTAACTCAAAAAAAATATAAAATATTATATTGATTTTATCAGTTTTATTTATTCATTTACTATACCATCTTAATTCGGGTCATTAGTCGTTCTTTTATTTTTTTTCTGGAGCTTTTATTGGGTTCAGCTCCATTTTGATGGATTTTCTAAATCCTGTCCTTATCACAATCTCACCCAAGAAAAAAATACAGACAAGATATGTAGAAGAGCTTTAATTTGCCAAATCCTTCTTAGGACTTAAGCACTGTCATGGATAGAATCTCAAGTTTGCAAGTATAAATATACAGAAAAGATGCATCTAATTTGCTGCACAGTAATTGCTAGCTGCACCTGGGTTGTCGACATTACATGAATACGTTCGAAACATTACAAATAAAAAATAGCAGTTGGAACTGGACAACCTGCCTAGGATTAAATAAGTAGCTTTTTATTGAGAATCACTCCCATCAAGCCACATACTTGCAGGACCCGGAGTTCTAGATGAATGAGTGATACTCATGAAGGAATGAGATATTCAAACTTTGAATTTCAAATAATTTAATTTTGAGTAATCTCATTCGAAATCAAAATTTGATAATTCATACAAAATAATTAGGAAATATTTGATTTTTTTTTTGTTGTATTAGATCTACTTATATGAATGAATGGAGTCTTTTAAGGTGAGAGGAATCTTGTAAGTGACCACCAACGACATCATTCTAATGGTCTAAAACTTAGTATCACGCAATTTAGTGAGATCAAGTTCATAAACTCGAATCTTACTCTGAGCAATATTGTCAGACGAGACTCTTGAATTTTGTGCCTTAGTGAATACCTGCTTCTCAGTCTATACTAGACCTTTGGTGTGCTACGTTGACGGGTCCAGTATTATTACTAGTTGATTAGTTCATCTAATATGTTCGCTGTTGAACATGAAATCTCAAACATTATGTAGCCAGAGGTAGCTGGATCACCACTGCTATTACTTTCCTTTTATCCAATTGAAAGAAGGGAATTTTGTGAGTGATCCTTTTAATAAATTTCTAGATAATGCTAGGATATAAGAACTTGAGAGACTAGCTTTGATAGTATTTTCTGAGAGGGGCTATAATGAGGGCTTACGTATGGGAATAGGAAATATTTACAATACTTTAATTTGGTGGATTGTTTGTTCTGTGGTGTTGACATTTCTCTCGCAAGAGTATTTTACATATAATTTTGGTGTTCATGTTCCTAGTCTTGATCCTCAATATTTGTTAATGTTCTTGCACTCCAAATTACAACTTCTCCCAACAAAATAAAATCAAAGCCAATCTCGAAAATACCAAGTAAGGTTTGAGGTGGAGAAATTCGACAGTTTGAACTTTTGGTTGTGGCACATCAAGATGAAAGTTTTTTTGACTAAGAATGGCCTCCAAAGACAACTCATAGTAGATGGAGAAGTTTTGTTAACCCCAACCTTAGCAGATGCTAAAAGGAGATCTATTGTAATAACGGCTTTGAGCAAGATATAATGCAACCTGACAAATAAGGTCTTCCATGAGGAGTGCGATCAGAGTTCGACCCCAGAACTATGGCGAAAGCTAAAGTCATTGCACATGATGAAGTCCTCAACCAATCGACTATATTTAAGGAAGCAATTGTACCAGTTAAGGTTGAGTACGGACATACCGATAGGCTACCTTATAGATTTGTTTGATCGGATCATAACAAATCTCCAGTCAATTGATATCTCTAGTCCATTGATCTTCACACTATACATGAGTTCTGGTTTACTATAATTAGAGCCAATTTCAATCGGCCTTACACTTTTTCGGTTTAGCAAGTACTCTAGGATTTTACTGGTAATCCGTAGAATGCAACTACTCACCTTTATAGTTGCATAGGCAGTCTCATTAGGAGTGTCCATATCTACTTTATCACTCCACATTTTTTTAGGATATGAGAATTGTTAAGAACAAATGTTCACCCATCTCGTTGTGGAAATACAGTGCATTAAACTAGATATGGAACTTTAAAAATTACCCCCCACTATTTCTGATATATAATAACAATGCACTGAAAATCTAAACACACATTATATTTCAACTATGGTCCATAGGAAAGAGCCATTGATTCAAAATGCGATTTCCCTTTAAAGAATTAATTTCCCTTAAAAGGCATCAGTATAAAAAGAGTAGAATCCACTTAGACCATTTATATTAATTCGATAATAGTACCATATCTGCTAGGTTTATTAGTCATTTCCTTATAGACGAATTTACAAGCATGTTTTATAGGGTAATATTTTATATTCATTACAACATCTTATAATGGATTTTCACACACACACATATATGTTATTATCGAAAAAACTTATACACTGCCATAGTTTTTTATATGCACTTTTCATCAAATAATTTGCTCTTTTTTTTCGGTAATAAACAGAGCTCATCAAAGCTCATAAATTAAAGAAAAATAATTACAATATGCATAGTCGAGGTAGAGAAACCCCTAAAACATCGGCTAATAGCAATGAATGTAGATTCAAAAGGCAAGTACCAATCCGATGTACTCCTAAATCTCGAGATATGGCTTGATTCACAAGCCAATCCGCACAAGTATTTCTTTCTCGGAATGTATGCCTCACATTGATGATCTAATTCCGTTGCATGATATCAAGAATATCGAGCATTGGTCCACTATGCCATCCCACATCCCTACAACCTCCTTGCATTGCATGAGCTACAAACTCAAAATCCACTTCCAGTATGATATTGCGAAATCTCAAATCCCAAGCTAATTCAAGGCTCAACTTAACTTCCCAAAGTTCCATTGCTATAGAGGTGGAAGTACCAATATTTTGCATAAATCCCCCAAGCCAGCCTCCCGCCTCATCTCTAATGAGTCCTCCAAGCCCCGCAAGTCCTGGATTGCCTTTAGAGGGTGTTTGTTTGGGTGTAATCCTTCAACTTTCCATGATTACATCCAATTTTACCTTGTTTGGTGGTAAAATTGGATGTAATTTGTGTTTGGCAGGCCACCAAAATTTTCCCGGGCTTTGGCGTTTTGGGAGGAAAGAGATTTCACAAAGAGAAGACATCATTTTCACTTTCCTTGTGGGACCCACGCCAAAATCTCCATCTCATCCTTTGCTTTCCGGTAGCAATTCCTATTTCACGCCATTCTTTACTTAAAAAGGTAGGGATATTATTGTAAAATTATAATATTTTCTATCACATTAAACATTATAATATTATATTTTTAGCCACTTTCCCAACAAAAATTTTATCGGTACGATACTATACGGGAGATTGAGTATCACCCTCTAAGAGTACAAGAAAAGGGTGACAAAAGGCTTAAGTGGCACAGTTGAAAGGCATCTTGCGGGAGGCAAATTTGAGAAAGGTCATGGGAGCAGAGGAAGATCAAGAGCGAGATCTTGTGGAAGGTTGTTGATATGATGATTTGCATAATTTATTTGTCCACTCCCGACCTAGAATCGTATGTTTTCGGCTATTTCCCATACATTTAGAGGGAAAATGCATATCTTTTCTGTATTGGGATTGAATTGCTGTGAATGATAGTTTTCAGAGCTCCACACATGGATTAGATACTGCTGAGAGTTGTTTGATGTGCAGGGAATGATGAAGACATAGCTTGTTCGATGCAGCTCTTTTTTGTAGAGAATTTCTCCTACTTCCTGTGTGAGAAATAGGTTAAATAATAATCATCAGAAAGCTTGTTGAGTCAGGAGTCCAACGCATCAAACAGATCTCAAATCGGAGCTAAAACGAAGAAGTTATGGCCAAAAGAAGAAAACTGCGCGCAGAACGGGGGATAGACCGCGGTCTACTGAGGTATTTTGGCTAGACCACGGTCTACTGAGAGGAATTCGGCTAGACCATTTGAAGGATGGAGGGACCCACCAACTTTTATCCAACACTGATTACATCAATAAAGGAGGGAGTACACATCCTCTGTATATAGTAGAGCCTACCCAACAAAGAAAAAGAGGACACAAGAGTAGGAGAAAAAGGCACACACTCTAATACGAGAAGAGGGACCATAACAACCATTCGGGAAGTCGGGATCGGGAGATTCGACTCCACTATCTAGAGTTCTTTCTATCCCTTTTCTTCTACTTTTCAACATGTTGTCTTCTCTTTTACCTCTTGTAGTTTATTCGAATATGTGTAACTAAACCCCTAGAATCCTAGGGGGATCAATGGACCCATTTCTACGTCTTAAGTAAAGCTCTTATCTTTCACATGTATGATTCTGTCGAGGTACGCCTCCTTGGTGTTATTTACGCAAGTTCGTACTTAATACTTTCTTTTGGAATGGCCACCCACGAGATTGAACTTGAGACATAGAGGAACCTCGGGAGAGGAAATCGATGTCATGCTAGAAGTTGCATAATCTAGGTTAGCTTATGCCGGAAGATGAGGTTATTCGTGCGAGCGCATCGGAAGATGGTGACCACCTTAGCTAGCCATTTAGGGTTGGTTTAGTTTGGCCTTTCAACATTAATCGCCTAGGAATAGAGTGGATTAGTGTCTTCCGCTTAGGTACATTCGTATGACATCGAAAGGTGCGTACGATGGAAGTGGGGAAACCCTAGAACCCTAGATTAGTAACATGACAGAATTCATCGTGCGAAAGAGGATTCTTGCTTAAGACTAGAATTGGTGAAGTTGTGAACCTTAGGAGCTTTTCATAGATTGATTTCCATCTATTTATTTTCTGTCTGTTTGCTTTCTATCTTTTAATTACTGCAAGATTCTCAACTTATCCGATTGACTTGGCTTGGAAGTAGTTGTGCCAATTTTAGTGCTTAGCATAAGAGTTCTCGTGGGAACGATACTCTACTCACTCTGTATTACTTGTCTGCGATACGTATACTTGCGTGCGACATCTTCAAATACACAACAAAGGTTAACTACTTATTGGAGCTGCAACTAGGAGGCATATTAAGCCAAACTACCATAGGAGAAAAGGCAACTAGGTCGAGTCAACAAATATAGGAGAGGAAGAGGCAAAGGACAAGATCTTGATGACAACGACTGATATGAGAAGAGATGTCGATGATCTCACAACATCAGATAAGTCGAGTTCAGGTTTCTTCAACTGTTGCTTTTATTGTATAATTCTACCTCAATTGCACTAGAAAGAAAGAATTATCCACAGTATTATTAATTGATCACACTCAACCTTTCATAATAAAATGGTGAAGCACTCATGGTTTTCCATCGCGGGTGTCAGATATAGAAAAATGGAACTAATGACATTCCATCAGCTTCCTTTGATTTCAGCTGAAATGAGAAAAAAGCTGATCTTTTCTGCTTCTTTTGACGTTTGTACCACGGTAAGGTTTCAGTCTAGACGTGATACAGTAAACTGGCAAGTTGTTTCCACGAGCAAGGCGGTAATTGAAGATTTTGAAGAAGCTTCCATTTGAAACACAAAAAATTTGAGGTTTTAGAGCAATCATTACTGTCAATGAGGACATGGGGCTTGCCATCGATTGCAGGCCTCCAGCCACTGTGTGAGGAATGATTAGAAGGAAAGCATGAAGAGAGAAATAATTAAGGATCCATCGCAAAGTCAGTAAAGGAGGCATGGAAGGAGGAATGTATCATTGAGATATAAATTCCGTATCGGATAACTAATGAGTGAAAATTCAATTTAGAAAAGGTGAATATCACCAACTTATTGGCTTAAATAATGTCCAACCTCTTTTAGGTTCAAGTGAATATTTTATATTAGTAGATTATCACGTGAATTCACACCAGGGCAGGTTCGGGGGTGGCATTCGAGCCCAGTATGCACAAAATGGAAGAAAAATATTTGACTTGTGGTTAGCTATTGAATCTGAGTGTAAAACTCGTGGGAGTAAACCCGAGACAAGAAGATAAAATGTTCAGCTCAGGGTAAGTTTTATAGTTCAAGGTTGGTAGATAAAAACCTATCTCATGATCAGTTGTCCGTCTCATATAAATTCCACCTTGGAGAATTAATGAGTTGAAATCTAATTTATAAAAAGTGGGTATCACCAACATATTACATTAACCTTTTGAGTTGAACATGAGTTGAGTCCAACCTCTTATCAATTCTGATGGTTATTTGACAATCATCTTACACTGGGGCGAAGTCCGAGTGCATCCTTCACGAAGGTAAGATCCACACAAGACCTTGTTTCTCGTTTCTTCGACAGTTCTGTAATGGGAGATAGGAACTTAAGTGAAGGTATCGTGGAAGTGGCATGTTATGAAACTCGTTCGATCCAACATTGATTTAGTTCTAATTCGTTAGATGGGTATCTTGATCTACCACAACTCAAAGTGGACAGGAATATGCTATGGCCATTCACTGCTTGAAACCGAGCTTAGCTCAAAGCAAAAGGACCATTCGCCTGATCCTAGTCCCAACAAGAACGTATCAAACACACCCAACTCGATCGACTCTAAGGGATAATCAATCTTACACAATGATTTGCACATCCCTGTCTATATACAACCATTCGACATCGAACGAGTACTGTAGGATCCTCAGCTTCACTATATGTTTCCTAACATTTAATTTCTTTTCTTATCTGTCAGACAAGAAATGCATCCAACTTTATTAAAGCAAACAGAAGGAAATATTATTGAGAGACCAAAAGGAAAGGGAACAGTCACTCCCCGCCCCAAAGCAAAGCAATCTCCCTCTTCTTGCTTTCTTCATCCACAAGCCTCCCACTAATTTAATCCTCTCACAGTCTCCATAAAAACTGAAGGCAACATTCGCACATCTTATTCCAAGATGGCAGCGGTCCCGGCAGCTCCGATTGCTGTAGGCACCCGAGGAACAGTCGGATCCCTCATAAGGAAAGAGATCGAGTACTTCAGCAGGGTTGAGTTCGGCGATGGGAGAAGATCCGAGCACAGACCCCTTCCACGGTCCCTAGAGATGGACTCGAATCCTAGCCATTCCAAGAGTCAGAACTCAAGGCCTGGTTTCTGGTTTTTCAGCTTGAGCTGGAGAAGGAAGAAGCCGAGACTCGAGAGAGGATTCAGATCCAGAAGTGCGTGCGCTGCTTCGGATGCTGTAGATATCGACCGATCCAGCAGCATCCGTGGCTTCAACTATGTGATCCTCGAGGGGGATGAGTTCAGCCGTTGCATCTCCAGCAAGCTGCATTAATGGTGCTTTGATCTAAACATTCCTCTTAATAGAGACAGATCGCATCCCATAATTTCCCTCTGTTTTGTATGTTGAGAAAATCTAAATCTTCTAATCTCCCTTGACTAAGTATCTCAAATGGCCGATTTTCCGAGTCGCGATCTCCAGGAAGAAGAAACACAACCTGGGAGACACTTATTTCCTTAACTAACACAAGAACTCTCATTTCGCAAGTTGTCTGACTATGAACCGTACTTTTGCTTTGTCCTTGGAGTTAATTTGATTGGTTTAAGGTTACTCCAAGTCGACGCTTTCACAATGTGCACATTCGTCAAACTGGCTTCTTATCAATGACGAATTCCGACACTTCAGGTCAAATTTGAACATAATATATCTGAAAGATCGGCATTTCTTTGTAGAGCCCGCTCATTCGTGTTGACTGCATTCAATTTAGCATAGAAAAGCAACTGAAAGGCAGCGATGGCTCGACCCGTGATGTTAGCTAGATAAACCATGGAGTCGGGATGCAATCATCGACCGAAGATGATGGATGAGTGAATGCTCGCACAGCAGATTCGATCTCCATCCATCTGAGCACTGCCACACTGTCTCATGAAATTACTGAAAATTTCGAGCTAATGGGTGATAGACAATGAAGATACCGACACCGTCTCATGAAATAACTGACCATTCCCAATTATGTCTTCCCCTGACAAAACAATCTCTAGCCAGCTCGATGAACAATGGAATTACCGGGCAACATTCTCATTTGATGAGCAGCGAGACTTACCTGGAACTCTTAGCAATGGAATGACCCCTCCACTCCAGATAAACGACTGTACATGATCGTCTTTATCTTCAAATGACAGAAAATGGAATGCCACCCTTCTATCCTCATGTAGGCAAAGAAGGTGCAAGCGTCATCCACAGACGTGCGTTCTTTTTTGGGAACTGCTCCTTCACCAGCCTCTCGATTTCCTTTGCATCTCTAATTTCTTGATGCTGGCTAGCCCATTAACGAGCGACTTCATCATTGAGAAATTTGGTCACCAGCCCTTCTTATCCATGGTCTCCTTGTGCTCAGGGCAGCCTCTCTATCCTTACCCTCACAAAGATAATAGACGACGATGGTGAAGTAGCAGTCGGTGTAAAAACCAAACCCCTCCTTCCTCATGTCACTGAACTGAATGGCTTCTTCACCTCATCGAGCTTCCCTTCCTTGCGCAAACTGAGAAATGAGAATCCCATCCGTTGGGTTCATGTCGAGCATTTCTTTTGCCCGATTGTACTTTCTGAGCTTATAAAGGATCTGAATGCGAACATTGAAAACACTGAGCCATGCCGGGAGTCGGGTACGTTGTAGTGACCCATCAACTTCGATACCCAATCATGAAGATGTTCTCAAACGACAGGCCTTATCCATCTCACCGAGAATGGAGTAGGCCGAGCTCGATGATCTCGATTCAGAGGTTGCCTTTATCACGTGATTATACGTCTTCACATCATGCTTGACGCCATAAATCCTCTACAAATCGATGCTGATCCTCTTCAGCGAGTTTTCTGGGAGTGGAAAATGTTAAACAAAAAAAGCAAGGGAAGAAAAAAGGAAAAAAATGGGAGAAGATCCGTTTGGGATCGGGGGATTGAACCCGACGTGAATCGAACACGCAACCTTCTGATCTGGAGTCAGACGCGCTACCATTGCGCCACGGATCCTTGCATGAGGTAAGTTGTCAGCTGTGACTATTCCCAAACAAACAGAAATACGAGACCACCTTTCACTGTTCATATAGCCCGTAAAGAAGATTAGGGCTGGCTTTTGAACTCTACAAAATATCAATAATAAATAAAAACTTAATTAATAAGAAAAGAAAATAAGGATTTAGGACCTAAATAAATTAGCTGAGGTGATATGTGGTCTTTTCTTCTCAAGTAATGTCTTGAATCCGATACTTGTAAATAAAGAAAATTCATATTATGACCCTTAATTGGCTCACTAGACTCAAACTGAATTAGTCAAGACTCGTTAAGTTTCTGAATGTCAATGGTACATATCGAAAATAAGGATTAAGTTATAAAATTACTTATAAAGTTTTAATTACCACTTAAAATAAACTTCATATCTCCTTCTACTCTCTTAAATCTTTTTTCTTTTATCCAATTATATAGTTCATTTCTATTTTATTTAAAATTAAACTTTAACAAAAAACTAAGAGTACTATCGATAAATTGACACTATCGAAAAATTGTACAAAATGTTAATGAAATGAGAATTTGTTTTTAATACGCTATGAAATAGACAATTTCATGAGAAATGATTCAGGATTAGAACTAAGCATAAAAACTAAAATATCGAACACCAAATCATCGAACCACACCGAATCACAACCAAAATAATTGAATTATTCAAACTAGTTCGCTAACAGTTCGATTTCTTTGCCAAGAAGAGATTTGATTAATTACTTGATATAATTAGTTCTATTAATTGCTGTTAATCGAGTCAAACTACTTTCTAGTTAAAAATTAAATAAGATAAAAGTTAAAATTAAAATTTACAATTTTAAGCTGAAATATATATTTTGATTCATTTACTTTCAAATTGAACCGAATCAATTGTGTTTATATATGAATTCTATTTATTTTATAAAAAAACTAGTCAATAATTTGGTACTAATTTAGACAAGTTAAATACAAATTACAAAAATCGGTTAATTGATTAACCGAATTGTTCAAACATGTTGTAAACAATTAGGTATTTTTCCTAAAATGGTTACAGTTCGGTCTCCTACCATCGAACCGAACTAAACCGAACCACATTTCCCGTTTGGTTCGGTTTGAAATCACTTTTGGAACCGAACCAAACCACGAGCACCCTAATCAGGGTCTAGTAAAATTTCTACAAATTGAGAAATGGATTTGCTGTAGTATTATCCATGATAAGAGATTAAGAGATACTCAATTCTATTTATTAAAAATTATGGAAATTAAAGAGTAAATCAAGGCAAAAAAAAAAAAAACTTGACAAACGTGAGTGAAGATATAAAGAGAAATTGATTACTTGATTCCGAAAGATCCGCAAAGAAATTGCCATCCATTCAGCATATCCTCTTTTACAAGGAGAGATAACTTTCCGTTTGAACTAAAGGGCTTTTGTGTACTGATCCAGAAAAAAATGAAGGGTTTTGTGTACTTACATACGCATGCAAAGGTGAAAAGTAGTCGCGTGCAATAGTTGAATACCAAGAAGTCCCGAAGCAATCTCTCTTTCCCTAGTGTCATTTTATTCTTCTCCAGGCTACTGTGTGGAGGAGGGGTAGCTCTTTTTTACCTTCCCGAAACAGATTTGGACTTACGTCAGTTAGGGGACTAACAAAGACGGATATGAGTTTACATTATAATTATGGTGGTTAGAGGATAATTTATTATATTATTATTGGTGGGTTTTATAAGAAATTAAGTTTATTTCTACCCAAAAAGTTAAGTTATCAAGTGGTTGTATTAAATTATCTTATAAATCTATTATTATTTTCTGTTTTAACTGAGGTACGATTTACTCAACTAGAGTTAGTGCTCATTCCTCTGGATTTCCTTTAACTCCTGTTTGGATTGATGTAAAGTTCAAACTTTGCAGGGAAAGTGAACATATTGCATCTTATTTCACTGTGTTTGACCGTAAAACAAAGCACACTATTAATTTATCAAGCGTTAACATTTTATACAGGGCCAAGGAGGAATCCCGGTAAAGTGATTTTGGAAGGAGAAAAAGATGGAAAAGATATCTAACATATGGGCCCAAATGCAAAATACCAATTTTGCCCTTTTCTTCCCTCAAATCCTCGTGTTACCGGTCCTTAATCTTCCCTTGTTTGTGCCAATTTCATCCACGCAATATGGCTTTTTTAACATATAATATTACTAGACATGGACATGTACTATGTACGAAAAAAATATAAATAAATAAATGTAAAATACTACAACAAATTCGTATATGGAAATCTGAGCAATTAATGATAGATTTTTACTGTTTAAATCGCAGATATAGGATGAGAAGAAAATAAATGACATTATTATTTTACCCTTAATCTGAAAATCAGATATATGTCATAAATTTTAATATGTAAATTATATTAAGGGAAAATGTGGAAAACAAAAAGGATAGGCATATAATAATATAGATTTATTTTTCTTTGTTTACATAAATTTTCATCTTATATAATAAATATTCATATGTATATTTTGATAATATTTAACACTATATGATAGTACATTCAGATAGTCTATTGGATTGAGAGATTTTTGGATGAAATCGGAGCTAACCTCAAGATGGAGAAGATGGGTGGACTTCGCCGAAAGCCTGCAAAAAGCCAAGTCTCGGCTATCTCCTCGGAATGACCCTCTGATGCTTAAGTCCGAGAGTGATATGATCAGGAGGAGGGAGAAGAAGGAGAAGAGATGTTGAAGAGGAGAGAAGTGAATGAGTTACCTGACCCTTGATAGGGGCTATATATAGATCCCGGTTAGTACCGAAAGGTTAACGTGGTCATGTCTCTCATGTACTGAGCACGAAGGAGGTTTGGTCCAGGCATGCAGGCCCTAGATCAGTTGGGTACCTGACATGTATGTAGTTGGTCGGGATACCCAACGTGAGCACTATCGTTAGGGACTCCAATGTGTGCACAGGGTTAGTCAGAGTGTGCATAGGGTACTCGAAGTGTGCATTGAGGTTGGGGTGCTCAACGTGTCGGTAGATGGTTAGGGTACATGGCATGATGCGAACCTCGCCAACACCGTGATGAAACCCGATATCAAGTATGATATGAACCTCACCAACTCGTGACGAAACCCGTATACGACTAAGGTCTCCAGGAAACGTGTCCTTGTCAAGCTCGAAAGGTGGAACCTTGACCCATTACCTATAAAGAGGTAAGAACCTTGGTATAGTGAAGACGCCACAATCAATTATGAAAGGGTTGATTGATAAGTCGGGGTGAACGCCACGGAATTCTCCGATAAGTTCGAATAGTTCTTCAAAGAACCAAAGAGAATAAAATTTCACACTCTATTAATGAATAAACTGATCCAAATTTGTCCAAGGGCAAGCACCAGCCTTTAAATAGGCCAAAGTGCAATATTACATCAAAAGTAACCTTCCTAAATAGTTCTCATAGGATAGGAAACTAATTGGAAAGCAAATCTAAGTGCTATCCCAGAGAAATTACAATATATTAACAATATCTTCAGAACTAAATAAAGGGGAAGGAAATATATTCTACTTGCTAAAAGAGGAAAGTGATATATTCTTGTAGATAACTTCAACATATCAGCATTAACTTGTGCTTCTCTTGCCTCTTTAGTTCTCTCAATTACCTTTCTTGAAAATATTCTTTCCCTTTCATCTTATTAAGATATATTTCTTGAAGATATTTGCCCTCTTGACATTCAACTGAAATATATTTCTTGAATCACTTGCCCTCTTGATGCTTAGCTGAAATATGTGGCCTTCATCATTTGTCCATTTTTGAAATATTATGGATAATGTTGAGTCATTTAGCTTGCTCCTCACTTGTATGCATATCCATATCTGCTTCTTCATCGTGCACGAGCTTCTCATCATCGGATCATGACAGACTTTGATTGCAGCCATCGATCTCGTATCATGGATCACATCACGGCATATGCACCCGGTCTATATCATTGTCCCCCACTTCTCGGCGTGTATGACATCAGGATGTAGATGTCATGTTCAGTTGGAGAGGAACCATCAGAAGGGATGATCTTGTAGCATTGTCGATTTGGTATTTCGATCCCTAATGATAAAAGTTGAACTTCAACAACATGAAGATCCAGTCAAGACTTGTGATAGTCAAATGTTGAGAGAAAAAGATTTATTTTGTGTTCGTCAATTTGGACTTGTGAAAATCAAACATTGAGGAATCAAAAATTTGTTGTGACCCCCAAACCAAACTTGTGAAAGTCAGATGTTGAGAGGTTGAGAAAATATTTTGTCCTCCAATCCGAACTTGATAAAGTCGGATGTTGAATAGTCATACATTGAGATGTTTGGACTTAGGGAAGTTTATGTTAGATGTTGGGATGTTTGGACTCGATTGAAATTAGACTCACTATAAGTTAGATGTTGGGACGTCGGGACTTGTAAATCAGATGTTGGGATGTCAAAATATGTTGTAAGTCGAACAACAAGACTTCCAGAGTTTTCGTGCACCCACTTCCTTGAGTCAGGGAAAGATGTCAGGCCATCCAAACTTGTAAGTCGGATGTCAGTATATTTAGACTTGTTCGAAGTCGGATGTCATGATACTCAAACTTGTTGGAAGTCAATGTCAGAATGTCCGAGCTTGTTGAAACTTATTGGGAGTCTAAAGCTAGGATTTCTACACTTGTCGTGCACCTGACTTGCTTGAGTCGAGTTTCGGGGTGGTAGGATGTATGTCGAGACACTGCTTCCATGAGTTGGGCGCCAGTGTTCGTGCAATGTCTGTGGATATCAACTTCCTTGAGTCAGGCATTGGGGTTGTTGGGGTGCTCGGAGTACCCAACTTCTGTGAGTCGAGCTCCCCCGTTACTGCAATGTCCATGGCACTCAATTTCCTTGAGTCAAGCGCTAGGGTTGCCATGGTGCCCGCGGTGCTCGTGGTGCCCGGGGCACTCGACTTCTATGGATCAGACTCTGGCATTACTGTAGTGTCCATGGCACCAGACTTCCTTGTGTCAGGCACTATACCCAACTTCCGTGAGTCATGCTCCGACGATACCATGACATCCATGGTACCCAACTTCATTGAATTAGGCACTGAGGTTGTCGTGGTGCACAAAGTACATGACCCGTAAGTCAGGCTCTATCATTACTGCGATCTCCATGGCATTCGACTTCCTTGAGTCGAGCGCCAAGGTTTTCATGGTGCTCGGGGTACCCGACTCCGTAAGCTGGGCTCTAGCATTACCGCGATGTCCATGGCACCCGACTTTGTTGACTCAGGCGCCGGGGTTGTCGTGGCTTCTAGAGTAGTTGCCACAATGTTCGAGGTTCCTAACTTCCTTGAGTCAGGTACCGGCTTTGCCACAATGTCTACAGCACCTGACTTCCTTGATGTCGAACTTGGCAAGTTGAGTTCCAAGTGTAGATGTTCACGATGGTGGGAATCCGACATTTGAGGATTGTTAGGACATTGAGTGCCCAATGTGTATGGATGTCGGGTGTCCAACATACATACATGTTGGGCGGTGCTCATGTCAGGCTTTGGGTGCCCTTAATATTTTTTTTTCACAAGTTGGTCATCAGGAGGTCATGCATTTGGTATATCCCTAGGTCCAGACTTATGAGGAATCGGATGCTAGGATGTTGAAATTTATTTATCCCCCAGTCCTTCTTTGGTAGGATGAACATTGGGGGACGTTAGTCTTTGGTAGGACATAGGTAGTATTTAAGGGGTGGACGTTGGTTGCTAGCTGTGGCAACATCGGTGTGCCCGAATGTCATGCTAGTGCTATTGGGGGTCTGAGAGATCTTGACTCTGGGTCAAGGGACCTATGCATTAGGTGTCGAGAATGCTGCTTTGGACATCGAGAGATCTAGACATTGGATGGTAGCATGGTTCCAAACAGCAGGGGTCAAGGAGATTCCATATGTTGAGTTGTGTTAGGGTTCCAGACATCAGAGGTCAGAGGACCATGACTTGGGGGTTAGGGAACCTAAACGTTGGGGTTGTGATAGAGTTCTAGACGGGTGTCAGTGGAGTGCCCAAATCATGGAGTATGGTCAAGTGGTGTTTGCAATTTGGATGCCTGACTCGGTGCTTGCAAGTTGAGTATCTATATTGGTCTAGACTTTGTGATTGCAAGTTAGGTATCCAAGTTGTAGGTAAGGTCGGCGGTACATGTAAGTCAGTCATCGAGATGTTAGAACTTGTAAGTTGGACATTGGAACATCTAGACTTTGTGTGAAGTCGGTCCAGACTACTTCGAGGTATGATATCCGAACTTGGAAGAAGTCAAATGTCGAAAAGTTCGGGCTAGTGAGATGTCAAACTTGTTGGAAATCAGACGTTGTGATTGGCCAATGTGTGGAGGATTGAAAATGTCAGTTATGTATCCGAACTTGTAGAGAGTCAAACATACAGGAGGTGAAAGACTTATTTGGTTTGCCGCACTGATACGAACATGCGGAAAACTAGATGTTGAGAGGTGGAGAAATTTGCTTGCCTTTCGATCCAGATGTAAGGAGCTGGAGAAGTCCATATCCTCCAAAATGTGAAAGTTGGACACTGACCTATGGAGAGTCAAACGTTGGGAAAGTCAGATGTAGGTGAGGGGGTTTGACTTGGAGAGTCAACTTGGAGTGAGTAGGGCTTGCTTGATGCCCATATCATCATGGTCATGAAGGTTTGACTTGTAAAAGTCATATTTACTAGACATTTTGGCTAAGGAGACCCCACTTATTGAAGTTGAGCTTGACATGCATCATAGCCAAGGTTTGACTTATTGAAGTTAGACTAGCAAAAGTTGTCTTGTGGCCGCATCCTAGAGAGAGACGGGTTTACACAAAGCATAAGAGCAACTGTGACCGGCTTGGCAAAGGCGGGGTTTGCACGGTCTTGTGACCGTGTCCCGGAGGGAGACGGGTTTACGCAGAGCATAAGAGCAACCGTGACCCGCTTGGAAGAACCTGCGTTTGCACAAGCCTGCCCTGTAACAGTGTCCCAAAGGGAGACGAGTTTACGCAGAGTGTAAGAGCAAGCGTGACCGCTTGGCAAAGGCCCAGTTTGTACAAGCCCATCTTGCGACCGCGCTCTAAAGGGAAATGTGTTTACATGGAGTGTAAGAGCAACCATGACCGGCTTGGCAGAGGCTGGGTTTACACAAGCTCGTCCTGTGACCGCATCCCATAGGGAGATAAGTTTACACGGAGCATAATAGCAACTGCAACCAGCTTGGCAAAGGCCTAGTTTGCACAGGCCTCTCTTGTGACCGCATCTTGGAGGGAGGCGGGTTTACATGGAGCGTAAGAGCAACCGTGACTGGCTTGGTAGAGGCCAGGTTCACACAGGCTTGTCCTGTGACCACGTCCCAGAGGGAGATGGGCTTACACGGAGTGTAAGAGCGACCGTGACTAGCTCAGCAAAGGCCAGGCTTTTAGAGGTCCATTCTGTGACCGCATCCCGAAGGGAGATGGGTTTACGCAGAATGTAAGAGCAATAGTGACCAGCTTGGTGGAGGCCAGGTTTACACAAGCTTGTCCTATAACCGCGTCCCGGAGGGAGACGGGATTACACAAAGTGTAAGAGCAACTATGACCGGCTTGGTGGAGGTCGGGTTTGCACAAGCCTGTCCTGTGATCGAGTGCCAGAAGGAGACGAGTTTACACGAAGCATGAAAGCAACCGTGACCGGCTTAGCGGAAGCCAAGTTTCCACTGGCCTCTCCTGTGATCACGTCCTGTAGGGAGACGGGTTTACATGGAGCATAAGAGCAATTGTGACCTGCTTGGTGGAGGCTGGGTTTGCACAGACCTGTCCTGTGACTGAGCTCCAGAGGGAGACGAGTTTACACGGAGTGTAAGAGTAATCATGACTGGCTTGGTGGAGGCTGGGCTTGCACAAGCCTATCCTATGACAGTGTTCTGGAGGGAGATGGATTTAAACGGAGTGTAAAAGCGGCCGTGACTTGCTTCGTGGAGGTTGAGTTTGCACAGGTCTATCTTGTGACCAAGTCCCATAGGGAGACAAGTTTACACGGAGCATAAGAGCAACCATGATCGGCTTGGTGAAGGTTGAGTTTGCGTAGGCCTGTTGTGACCGCGTCCTGGAGGGAGACGAGTTTACACAGAGTGTAAGAGCAACTGTGACTGGCTTGGCAGAGACCGGGTTTGCAAAGGCCTATCCTATGGTCGTGTCTCAGAGGGTGACAGGTTTACATAGAGGGTAAGAGCAACCATAACCGGCTTTGTGGAGGCTAGGTTTTCACAAGCCCTATCTTGACTGTGTCCTGGAGGGAGACAGGTTTACACGAAGCAAGCTACTTGTAACTGACTTGGCCGATGTCGGGTTTCCATTGTCAGGATGCAGGTCATCCATGATCAGCTTGAAGCATTTGGTCTTCTTTAAGAAGTTGAGATAGTAGAGAGTACTCGTTTCATTGATGTTTACCCTATCATAATAGAAAAGGGCATACAAAAGCAGGGGAACATTCTAAGGCAAGCAATTGTTCTAAATTTCAAAATGTAGCTCGACCTTACAGATAGAATTCTTGAATACTTCCGCGTGACAGGTGAGAGGTAGAGCATTCCTATTCGTGTCTTCAAGATTGTACGGCACCAGGCTACGTATTTCCCTGACCTTGTAAGGACCTTCCCTATTGGGGGATAACTTGTTTGTGTCTATCCAGTTGCTAAAGATTTCCAAACAAAGAACAAGTTCTCCTATGTAAAAACTTCTTGCTTTGATTCTTTACTAAAGAGTCAGGAGTCGGGTGTCTTGGGCACATGTGATAGTTGAGCATTGCAACAACCTTGATCTTGGGGAGGGTACGATTGTGTTAGTGAGACAACTGAGCACAAGAGTACAAGGATGTATGGGGTTGGTGCTATAGTGGTCAGCTAGTACTGTTCTCGTACATGTACAACTCTGACATCTGACCACCATTAATGTTTGGGGTGTGTTGCCTATCTGCTAGTGGACAATACGGCTGCTGAGCTGTATTCCCTTCATTTTGTAGCATTTCTCATAATTTAGGCTAGTATTGAGGGGCCCTCTGGGGTGCGTCATTCTCAATTTCCTGGCTCGACTTTTGAGGTACCTTAGACAGTGTAGACTCCACTGATTGGAGTTTCTAGCACTTTGGCCATGACTAGATACCGTCCTGGTGTGGGCAGAGGAGTATCACTGCACCCTTTGCATTGTTACGGTTCTGGCTAGGTCTGTAGGTTGTCATTGAGCTAGCGTCGTCCAGACCTCTTGTTGAACTTGCTCACCGATAGGCATCCTTCGAGTGTTCACGATGGGGCGCATGGTGGGTCAAGTTGGGCATAACAACGAGGGGAAAGCGACTCGTAGATCGGTGGCTTCGAACTCTCAACTAGAGCAGCAGAATGATAGTACCTTCAGATGACCTATCGGGTTGAGAGATCCTCAGATAAAATCAAAGCTAACCCCAAGATGGAGAAGATGGGTGGACTTTACTAGAGACCTGCAAAAAGCCAAGTTCGGGGTTTCTTCCCGAAATAACTCTCCAATGCCTAGGTCAGAGAGTGAACTAATCAAGAGGAGGAGGGAGAAGAAGGAGAAGAGATGCTGAAGAGGTGAGAGGTGAATGAGTTACCTAACCCCTGACAAGGGCTATGTATAGATCCCGATTAGTACAAAAAGTTGACGTGGTCATATCTCCCACATGCAGAGCATGAAGGAGGTTTGGTCTAGGCATCCAGGCACTTGGTTGGCCAAGTACTCATCATGTATGTAGTTGGTTGGGGAACGACGTGTGCACAGGGTACCCAACATGTGAATTGAGGTTGAGGTGCCCGACGTGTAGGTAGATGGTCGAGGTACTCAATGTGGTTACCGTGGTCAGGAACTACGACGTGTGCACCCACTTTTTCAACAATCTAAATATTTTACCAAACATAATAATTTCATATTAGAACATATTTTTCATTTAAAATAATAAATTTATATGTAATCTAATGGTAACTAAATGCCTCCTCAGTACGAAAAGACATCATAGAGCATATGACTCAAGAATTCTTGGAGTCTGGGGTGATACGCCATAGCCTAGGTCCATATTCCTCCCCAGTTCTTTTGGTCAAGAAGAAAGAGCACACATGTAGAATGTTTGTTGATTACAAGGTTTAAACAAATCCATTGTTAAAGATCAATTTCCCATACTTGTTATAGAGGTGCTATTAGATGAGTTGCATGGCTTATCAGTCTTTTTGAAGATCGACCTATGATATGGATATAGTTAGATACGAATGCACAGTGATGGCATCCATCAGACAACATTCAAGACACAAAAGGACACTACAAAATTCTGCCCATACCATGTTGATACTTTTAACAAAATTAGCATGGACTTTTATAGAAGGCTTGCCAACATCCAAGGAGAAGGATGCCATAATGTGGTTGTAGATCGGTTCACCAAATATGTGCACTTTATTGGCCTCTCTCATCTCTTAAATGTTCTTACTATTACTAGAGCTTGCACTAGCTATGTCTTTAGGCTTCATGGTCTATCTTCCACTATAGCAAACGACCGAGAACCCTCTTTCTCATCAGCTTTTGGCAGGATCTCTTCTAGATCCAGGGGATTACATTAAACTTTTCCTCTATCTATCACCCCAAATAGATGGACAATTCAAGATTGTCAATTATGGGTAAAGTGTTACTTGAGTTGTATGTGTAGCACCTGTCCTCAGCGTGGTGCAAGTGGCTTTCTTTGGCCAAGTGGTGGCATAACACTACTTACCATACGAGGCCCTATAGAGAGTCACTCCCCTGCTATATAATCCTTGCTTCCCAAGAGACTTGACTAATGCAGCAGGAGATGTCCAATTGTGGATAGGGAAGATTTGATCCAAGAGCTTCAACAGCAGCTTCAGCAAATCCAAAATCAATGAAGGTTTAGCTCGATAAGTATCAAAGTCAAAGAACCTTCTAAGTGGGTCAGTGAGTGTACCTTTAGCTACAACAATAACAACAACAATATGTTGTGGCTCGATGAAAGCAAAAACTGTTGGCTGTGGCTCAACAAAATCGGAAACTATAATCTCTCTCCTACACCCCTTTATGATACTAACACAGCTCGGTGATGTTGCTTATCGCTTGGACCTTCCATTGAGTTTTGAAATTCATCATGTTTTCCACATATCACTTCTTAGGCATGCTCCTAGCCCAATTCCAACAGTGGTAGACATCCCAACGAATTTGGGGAAGGCATCAGTCCCTAGACCACATGATGTTTTGGATCATAGAATGGTTTAACATGGACGGTTTACAACAACACAGATACTCATTCAATGGTCAAATTCTTCCCCTACAAAGGCCACTTGGAAGTTGCGCTTTCCAAATTTTAGCCTCGAGGACAGTTTTTTAGGGTGTATTGATACGACTGTTGCGCTTTCCAAATTTTAGCCTTGTGGGCAGTTTTTTAGGGTGTATTGATACGACTAGGGACTAGAGTGCACTAATAAGAGGCATACTTGTCCACTTGCAAATTGAATAGCCATGGCTGTTATTAGTTGAAGTCAGGCTGTTTAGCCATTAATTCTCTCCTGGTTAACAACTTTTCTCGCCGCTTAGACCGTGTATAAATCAAACAACCTATTGCCGAGATGGGCAAGAAATGAATGACTGATTCCTCTAATTCTTATGTTCTCTCTCCTTTTCACCCTCTTGTCCGTTCTTGAATTCTAACTCTCGATCTCCCTCTGTTCTCTCTCTCTCTCTTCGATTACTTCAAACGAGCTCTATCAAGCTCCAACTTGAATTTAGCTATGATACGTTAAATCTCTGGATAGTGGATACCATACAGTAAACACCGAGAAAAATAAGAGCAGAAAAAACGCAACAGATGCGGCAGATTCACCATAACCAACGCCTAGCACTTTTCATTATCATATACAAAAGTGTAGATCCTCAAAACAAAAAGTAAAGGGGGGAAAAGTAGAGTTAGGCTTATCAATAAAAAACGGGGGGAGAGAACTTCTCAAGGTGTTAGGTAGAATTTGATTACAAAAGCATCTGATTCAGGAACCGCCACTGCAACAAATAGACAGGCTTGCTGTCGATTCACAAAAAGAGCTCCGAAATCTTTTACCACTGCACCGACCTCGCCTATTCTGGGGTCTAGAATATAGAAGACTAATCTTAGGTGTTTGCCTTGGAGTGCTTGAGTCGATGTACCAGTCTTAGTCTTGGTGGATTTCATTGGCAGGAGGAGCGGCAAACCTGATGTGTGCCGGCTGAGCGACTACCATGGGGTCATCTGCAAACAGGGCCTTGATAAATGGAGGAGTCCTCAGGGGCCGACGCCCTGTCATCCTCGGGTAAACATCCTCAAGAAAGTAGTAGGCATGCCCGGCAATCATTCCCTGTGTACACAAAACGATTATGAAATACTCTTTGGAAAAGCTTTTGCACAGTATTTCTGAGGTCCAAAACTGAACATAACAATCTGCTATTTCCCACACAAAGCATTATTAAATTCACATTTCTTGGATGGAGGATTTGGCAAAACATTTAGGGAGGGTTATGGATGTATATCTTATTCTTTCAAACCTTCCCAAGGCCAAAATTGTTATCCCTCCTGGGGACAGGGAGGGATGACAAAATTTTGGACAAAAGTCCAGGTTCGCATCCAAATAAGAAAATGACAAAATGGTTAAATTAACTTTTTTCCCCTCCATAACCCCTCTAATAATAATATTCAAATAAGAGTTACAAAGGGATAGACATATCCCACCGTAACCCTCCCCTCAGCCCAAACAAGCTGTCAAGGAACTGAGATTTCTGTTCAAACCGTCCATCCAAATAAATCAAAAGGCAACCATGTAGTCTGATACAAGTCTTGTCTAGATTTCACGACTTACCAATAAATCCACCCAAGCACTTGTACCGACAAGGACAGAGAATCCCAAAAGAACCTGTGGGAAAGCATAGAAGAAGTGTAATCATATCCCAACTCCAGTTCCTAAGAATATCAAGAATCAACTAGACATTGCACATTTGATGAAGCTCGATCCATGTCACAAAGAAAGTCAAGCAAAACTTGGAAACTATACGGTAATATCAAGCAGATTATTGAATGCTTAAAGTCTGAGAATGGAGGAGAGGCGGGAAGAAAAAGAGAGGGTGCAGAACCCTCAAACAGGGCCTGTCCCATTTAGTGAATCGTCTCCATCCTCTTAGCAACCATTTGCCTGCATAGAAAGCACCTAACTAATTCTTAACCACTCAATAGACTAAGTCTCATAGACAACATCTCAATGGGAAAAAGCCAGAGAACAATTAGTCAGTAACTCTTCCGATATATGAGAGTAGGGGAGATTACCTACCCATGGAAGGTAAGCTGCAGTGAAAGTGAACAGCCCCAAGAAGCTCATGTGGATGAAAGGATTTTGCTTGCTCCACACATACACCTACAGAATATGAATAATGTATGAGAAAGTTTATCAAGCTGATTGAAACTAAGCTCTATTGTGGGAGGAGATAAACCATCATGAAGGTCAGTGAATTGCTAAGGAATATGATCTTGGCGAATGACTCTGATACATAAGGTATCGTTCCCCCAACAAGAACTATGCCAGTCAAGACAGTTGCCCCAAACAAGAGCATGTAAAAGAAGTCTGCTGTCCTTCCCCGGAATGAATTCTCTTCAAGAAGCTTGCAGTACCGAGCAAGGAAGAACATATGGAACAGAAAGTCCAGGTCTGCATCCAAATAAGAAACATGAACTTGTGGAAGAGTGAGAGAATATAATGCAAATGTTGAGCTAGCAATCCAGTCTCATACGATTTCCATCCATCTGACAAAGAGCTCTTCTTGAGCTCATGTTTATAGATAAACTAACTATAGAGCACTGCCCACATTTTCCACTGCCATGTAATATCAACTTATAGAACAAAGCTTGAAGCAAGTGACAGTCAAACTGGGACTATGAATCTAAATCAAATATAACTTCATTTTCACAAAATTCTTTTAACAACTGAGGAGCTTTGGAAGAAGTCAAAAAGTGACTGCAATGAGACATATCTACAACTGAATCATGCCTATATGATGGAGATAAGATCATTACGAAGACTATGACCTAAAGAAATGAGACCTATCATAAAAAGCCTGGAGAGAAGCAGCAGTATATTTGACTAGTCATTCACATTCCTTTGAGGCAGTAATTCATGCCAGCTTAGGATAAACAAATATTGGAACACTACCAGATCATGAACCAAAGACAAAATACTAAATGACAGAGCACATTGGCACAATTCAGTTGCAATATTTGGACATATAATCACATGCTGTATATAAGAGTTTGTAAAAGCATGTCATGATCAGTTTAAGTAGGGAACTGAAATTTGACATTATCTAAAATGGAAGAGAAGGTAATGACATTAACAAAGCTACTAGTTGCTAAGCAAAGAGAAAGGTATATTTCTCTACCATATATATCCCATTAATGATCATATCCTTGCAGAGACACATGCATGAACACAAAGTACTTTTTAACTACAATAGTAAACTAAGACTTATTGTTCTGAGTTCAAATAACATGGTCCACAATCTTCCCCGCATATCTAAGATAGTATAGCTCAACTCAAAAGCTATAATCTGGTCAAGTCTCAAAGATAAATCTTCATTGCACAAGATCAGCTACATCAAACCTCACAAATCAAAAGAACTTCCCAACCAGCATCACTTGCCCTAAATTCATAAGACATCTGCAGCATTTCATTGTCTTCAATATAAACACCACACAAATCTTAATCTACATACCCATTTTCCGAAAGTAGAGGAAATTGGTGATGAGACGCCAGAATTGATACTGCTTAAACACCAATCCCGGGTTCAAGTAAAGCTTGTAAGGTGATATTATCTGCCAGAAGTTAAGATCCCATCAAATCATTAGCCATGAGAAAAAATTTAATGCCATCAAATCATTAGCCATGAGAAGAAAATTTACTTCATGCATCTAAATCGTAAAATCTGCTCCATCCATGTATAGTGATGACAAAGATAAGAAAAGTGAAATTCAGCATACGAACTCAGAATCAACTAAAACTATCAACATAAGTTATCCGGCCCATCACACTTTCCCAATAATCAACACGTTTCTTGAAATTAAAATGAAGAATCTGAACAGGCTAGAGCATCTATCTCTAAATCATTGTATACCAGCGACTACTTCGAGTGACCAAGTAAATCAAGAAATTAGATCATGAAACCAAATATAGTACAAACATGAAAACCAAAATCACTCAAGAAGAAGTGCAAATCAGAAGAAACAAAAAACTGCTACTTCTCGATGGGTTGAAGAGCCCCATAGAAACCTATGTGCAAAATAAACCAGTTCCTTCGGAAAATTTGAGAAGAGAGAAGAAGAAAAAGAAGCTAAGAAATATAAAAAATGAGAACGACCTCTTGATACAATTGCCACTAAACAGACTTTAAAGGGACCTACGAATGCAAAATCAGTGGATAAGTTGGGCTTACGCTATACACTAATTCACAATCCACTCCAATTAACCGCAATGACTCAAATTAGTAGGTCGTGTACATAAATTGAGTAGGAGCGGGCAATACCTCGAGAGAGCAGCCGATGTTGGTGATGACGGCGGCAGTCAGATAAGAACGGGTGATGACGGGCATCTGCCTGTACCATTCTTCTACAGCTTGGGCCATTCTTCTCCTTCTTCTCCTCCGTTAATCTCAAAGTTCACCCCTATATCAAAACCCGACACCCTCCGTTGGATTTTACAAGATTTGGATGAAGGGGAAGATATGCAAGAAGGGTTTCGAGGGATAATGAAATCGGATTTCGCGGCTCGGTACGGAGATGTGTCCCAGGAGAAAGGAAGAACAAGAAGAACAGGAAGGGCAATGAAGGATTGTAAGGTCTTTTCCCCTTTTACAGCTACGAAGCTCTTCTTCCTGTTCTTGAAGGTGGAGCAATATCACTGGCAACGGCGAAGCGGTTCAGCCGAAAAGGGCAGCGAAAAAAATATATAATGGGGAGGCGAATAGAGTAGAGCGTGGGTAACCCAATGATATCTTGCCACGTCGAATTGTTCTTTTTGTCGTCATCTTGGCTAATCCAAAAAATTATGTTACATAAATTTGGGTCGAGAAAAATCTCTCCTTCAATAATCCTTTTTTCTATGAATTCGGTAGCACCAGTTTAATTATGATTATTAATAATCAAAGTGAATTCATCTTTTCCTTTTAAGTAAAGTCTCGGGTTCGAATCTTGCGAATGGAAAAAATTTAATATGAAAGAGTTTTACCTTTTAGTAGGTCTTTTCAATTCGAACAAGATTAATCATGACTTGTTGTGTACGTGAATACTAGTAATTCAGACCGAAAAAAGTTATCAAAAGTAATAGAATATATTAAAATTTAACAACAATTTGTTTATGTTTACGAAAAAAAATTTCATATTAAAATAACAAATAAATTTTATTATGTGATGTTGAAAGAAGGCTTGTGCAAAAAGACCCAAGAATCAAATCAAAGCGAAAATTCGAATTAATCCGTATGAAATATATATATATTTATATGGCTCCTATTTCTAAAGAAAATATTAGAGCCTTTATGATCCCTTAAATTAAAAAAACATTAAAAGTAACAGTTTCATATTGATCTACTACATGGAAAATAATTTATTTTAATCCTCGATATTACACTATTTTCATATTTGACCTGAAGTTATTTAGGTTGATTAAACTTTTGGGCTTTGTTCTTTTTTTGCATTTTGTTAAAGTTTGAGTCTTCCCATTATATTTAATATTAAAATATGAATTTGACTTTTAAAATACAAATTTTAAAAAAATTAATAGAGGAAGGACAAGGGACTCAACCATTGCCCCCTCGGGAGGTTGTTGACAGTGCTAGAGAGTAGAGATTACGATAACCCTAATCAAGATAGTATCGAGTTGAGCCCCCTAATTTGTATTGAGGATTTCCCCATTTTTAATTTAAATGTTAATTTTTAATTACAAAATATTTTTATTGGAAAAAAATTAATAATACATATAATATGAATTATCAAAATTAATCAAAATCTAAAAGGTTGAGGAGTAAAATCAATTCAAACAGGTTTAGCACAAATACAAATATAATTTAAAAAGGTAAGGATCAAAATCAAAATTTTATAATTTAAAATATCTATCACATATACAACAGAAATTAATTAAAAATTGGGAAATAAAAAGAAAGTATTTTTCCTTCAAAATACATGCAGCTCGCGTCTATTCTATTTCCTTCCAACAAGAACATCCTTTTTATGATCATGATCTCTTTTGAATAAAACTCATACACATTTGTATTATATATCAGGAAGAACAGAGAGTTTAAAATGCAAAATCAACAAATAAACTTTAGTTATTTTTAAAATCTTCTTTATAAAACCTAAAAAACAACCCTAACAATGCACATCACCATATACATATTGTCACATGATAATATCGTGGTACAAAATACTTTCTCCTCAAGAGTTCTAAGTGCAAACCACAATATCATTTACAGCATATAAGATTGAAAGAATCTATGCACTAAAATTTTCTTCCACACATATATTTAAGCCAGTGGAGCCAGATTGCTGCCTTAGCTTTCGCATGAGTGGATGAGGCAACACTTCGAATTATGAAACCATGAAAGAATTGTCTCTGGCCTAATTTTGCTATACCAGATAAGTGTGGCCTTTCATTTATGAACTTGCATATGTGTTGACGGATATCCATCCTTAATCTTTTTTGGATATATACCACCTAATATCCAAAATTTCAATGGACCTTTACTAATTCAAATTTGTCGATCGTCCATGGGGGTAAAACTCTAGCATATATGGATCATCTATATTAAAAATATTTGAACTTGACATCTTATTTAAGGGAAAGAGGTATATCTCCATCTTAATCAACTCATATCAATACCCTTGTTGTTCTAAAACCTCCAATATCTCACACTTTTCCTCACAGGATTCTTGGAATTGAAGATTGAGTTGATGTACTCATTGTCTTGAATCATGTGCTTTTTTTTTTTAATAGAAAAGAGGTTCTCAATTCTAGTTTCCCAGAGAAACTATATTACAATACACCCAAAGGCAAACATCTGGAATATGCCCAACCTGCTTCATAATCAACATACAACTAAGCTCAATTTCCAAACAAATATCATCAATACCATGATATTACAGGGCTGTCCATTACCCATCTCAAATAGCCATAATTATTAGTAGTATAAGATTAGGAAAAAAAAATCTCGCAAGGAGCAGCATGAAATGAGGCATGTGTTTCTACTACTCAAGTAGAATCATGACTTGTGAGATTCACATATGTTTCATTGCACACAACATAGTTTTCTCCATCAAATGCAATTGTTGCAGAGCCTTCTTTGCTCTTCTTTTCATTATTCTAATTTTGTTCTTTTTTTCAATATCTTGCACTCTCTTTTTTTTTTTTATGTATGTTGACTTTCCGCAGAGAAGGTAAGTAAATTCCTCTCTTAGCCTCAACTTCGATCTACTCCTTGATGCATCACTTAACTTGTTTCACCTTAAGTGAGGCTTCTTGCTCTTACTTCTCCCTGTTGTTCAATAACAAGAGCCTCAAACTGAATAGAGATGCCACAACCTTTCCTCTTGGTCTTCTCATTAAACAAACTTTCTTTTATTGTTGCCACAAACAGTTTGCCATTGGGTGTATAGTTGCTTAATGCTGCTACCAGTATATCTAGTTGCCTGGTAGAGTTTCTAGTAGCACAAAAAATCCTATAACTCTAAGTTTGTCAGCTAGTTGATTGTGTTTAGGAAGTTACCCATCTGCTTGGTCATGTTGCCTCCATCTCTATAGTGAACATGGACAAGTTTCTTTACAAGAAACATCTTATTCTACGGTGTCTTCCTTGTGAACAATGTTAATTTTTTTCTTTACAATTTAAAAATATCTGTGCATTTTTTATTGTGGGGTAAATCAAGATAGCCCATTGGACCACAAATTTTGGAGCCCATAAACTATAAGCCCATAAGCCTTAAATCAATCCTTTTAAGTTAATTAGCCCACCAAAATACATATTTCCCCTTTGTTTTTTGGGAAAAATAGAACAAAGACAGATAAAAACAAGGGTTAATTACATCAAAAAGCATGAGATTCGCTTCATTTCTCAAAAAAACCAAACTTTTTTAAATTTTAAAAATAAAATCATGCGATTTCGTTTTGTTCCCAAATTAAGCCAAACTTTTCAAACTTGAAAAATAAATCATGTAATTTTATTTAATTCTCAAATCAAGCCAAACTCTTCAATTTTAAAAAATAAAAAATATATTTGTTTATTTATTAACAAGTTGACTAATATATTAAAATATAAATTGATATTCTTGTGCAATATATTATACTTATTTGTTTGTCACGTTCTTACAAATAAATAAAATTAGCATGATTTTTATTGAAAAATAATTTAAGAATTTTCTCTTGAATTAAGATTAATATTAGTTATTGAAAAATATAAAGAGAACTTTATATAAGATATTACTGTAAATTTAAAAAAATTCTAATATACTTTTACCCAACGTTGTAGAAAAAGTTATAAAAAAAATGAGTCACATAAGTATTGAATATCGGGTCACATAAGTATTGAATATTGGGTTAAATGAACTATTTTAATAGTAAAATAAATAATACGATTTTAAATTTAAAAGATGAATTGTTTGGCTTAAATTGAGAAAAATAGGAAACTACGAGATTTTATTTTTAAGATATAAAAGGTTTGGTTTAATTTGGGAATAAAATGAAACTATGTGATTTTATTTCTCAAATTTAAAATGTTTGGCTTCTTTTGAGAAATGAAGCAAACCACGTGTTTTTTGATGTAATTTACCCTAAAAAGAAAATAGGATGGAAAGGAAAGCACAGAATCAGGGTTCATGTGGGATAAGCCAATCATTCTTGTAAGATCCAAACTCAAGATAATTAATAAACTTCTTTATATCATATTTTTATTATTTAATTTCATTCCCTTTACTTAGATGTAATGAACTAAGGCTCTATTTTAGGGTAGATGAATTGTTCAAGTTTTCTATAGTGTAATATACAATTCTTGGGCTCAAATAACGTTTAGTAAACTTAGTAGAGATAATTTATGTAGTATTCATTCTTGTCTTGGACATTCTATTGAAAGGGGCTAACTTCAAGACTATTATATTTGATTTGAAGAAGTAAGAGTGGAGTTTGGGTGAGTGGAGTCAAGCTTTATTATTATTTCTTGTATAAATTTGAGTTTGGTTCTATTTAAATTGATTTGGACTAAACATTATAAGTTGATTTCTATTTATTCTTATGTTAATTAGTTATAGATTGTTGAGAAATGATTCTTTAAGTCTTATTTGGAGTTATTTGGAGGAGTTGGATTAAGTGCTTTTTGTTGTTAATTTTAGCTATACCTAATTGATATAATTTTTATTGATTGAGTTAATTAATTAGAAGATTATGAGATTCAATACTACTAATGCCTTACATCTATAGTTACATTGCAATGGGAAGTAGTTTAGAAGGTAAAATGAATCATTTTTCCTTGTTATGTGGAAGCTTTTATCTTTCCTTTCTCTTGTAATAATAGGCACTGAGGAAACTACACCTTTACATTTGGAATGAATGATTCCGTGAACAGACCTCTTGGGAGTAGTGAGCATTTTATTCAATTATAAAATGGAACTATATATTAAATATGATATATAACTATTATATTATTATAATTTTTATGAGATTGTGGAAATATGATATATATATATATATATGTGGATTAGAAGTAATGAGTAAGAAGATACAATGCCTATAGATTAGGAAGGGATGATACATAAACAATAAGATGTGTTATGATTGATTGGTTAATGTAGCAATGGATGTTAAACTGCTGATCCGATGTGATATAAAATGGATGATCGACCGCTAATCCGATGAGATATACAATGGGTGACTGACCACTGATCCGATAGGATATAAAACAGGTGATCGACCGTTGACCAGTGGTATATAAAACGGACGACCGGCCACTGATCCTGCAGGATATAAAACAGACAACCGACTCTTATCGTCGGAGGTTAATAGACAACCCCACATTAAAGGTAAAGGCCATTGAGAATGGGCCACAGTACTGTTACAACTCTCCACGAAGTTAATGCGGCCATGTAGTTACTTACTGTTTGTATTCGAGTCTTGTGTGTATATTTTAATACAATAGTATGAGGTATATGGATGTGTATATGTATATTTTGTATATATATGTAAAGGAGAATGTTGTGAGGAATGATGTGATGATAAAATAGAAATTTTGGTGCAGTTGTGTGACTAAAATATTTGAATATTTATTATGTAAAAGTTCATTTTATTTTAGAATGATTAACTCACTAAGATACAATTCAGACTCTACATAAATATTTTGTAAGTGATACAGAAGAGGTTTAAGAGTGAGGGGATCATATTTTGCCAACGAGGATCGTTTTTGAGGACTTGATAGAAGGTTTTTGCCTTGCAGGTAATTATGATGCCCATAGCAAATTATATAGAATGCTACAACCCAAAAAAGTATTTGACAGATCTTAAGTTATTTTGTTGGCTTGTTGGGCTTGTACGTAGGTGGTTAGTAGTTTAAATGGTTTAGTAAGAATTATTGTAAATATTTTATGAATATTAGAGCAGGTATTGGGATGAAATATGGATAACTTAAGAGGAAGCTCTGCCAAATTTTCGAGTCATGACACTTTCTCACATAAAGACTCATCAATTTTTCTTAGAGTACTATGGCATTGGTCTCTTGAGCAAGTTGTTGTTATGTATCTATTGTCAAATTAATCCAACAATCATCTTGTTCATGTGCTTGTTGCGAGATGATTAAGGGTAATGCACGCAAGTATACGTATCGCAGACAAGTAATACAGAGTGATTAGAGTATCGTTCCCATGAGTACTCTTCTACTAAGCACTAAAATTGGCATAACTAATTCCAAGCCAAGTCAATCAAGTCAGTTGAGTAGAGTGCACATAATTAAAAAGATAGAAAGTAAACAGACAAAAATCAATTGATGAAAAGCTCCTAAGGTTCACAACTTCACCAATTCTAATCTTAAGCAAGAATACCTCTTTCACAAAATTAATTCTGTCTTGTTATTAACCTAGGGTTCTAGGGTTTCCCCACTTCCATTGTACACATCTTCCGATATCATATGAATGTATCTAAGCGGAAGACACTAATCCACTCTATTTCTAGGCGATTAATATTGAAAGGCCAAACTAAACCAATCCTAAATGGCTATCTAGGGTGCTCACCATCTTCCGATGCATTGCACGGATAACCTCACCTGCTGGCATAAGCTAACCTAGATTATGCAATTTCTAACATGACATTGATTCCCTCTTCTGAGGCTCCTCTCTATCTTAAGTTCGATCTCGTGGGTGGCCAATCCAAAAGAAAGCATGTAGTACAAAAGTACATAAATAACACCAAGGAGGCGTACCTCAACAGAATCATATGTATGAAAGAAAAGAATTTTACTTAAGACATTGAAAAGGTTCCATTGTCCCCCTAGGAATCTAGGGGGTTTAGTTCAACATAATAGAAGGAAATACAAGAGTTGAAAGAGAAGATAATATCATGAAAATCAGAAGAAAAGGGGCAAAAAGAACTCTAGATAGTGAAGTAAAATCTCTCGATCCCGACTTTACAATTTGTTGCCGTGATCCCTCTTCTCGTATTTCATAATTTGTGCCTTTTTCTCACACCCTTGTATATATTTCTTTGTTGGGGATACACCACTATATATAGAGTATGTACAGTTCCTCCTTTCTTGGTTTAATCAGCGTGGGATAGGAGGTTGTGGGTCCGAGTAATTCGCCTCAGTAGACCAGGGTCTAAGTCTTCTTCGCTGAAATCCTCTCAGTAGACCACGGTTCATCCCCTGTTCTGCATGTAGTTTTCTTCTTTTAGCCATAACTTCCTCATTTCAGCTCCGATTCATGATCCGTTTGATGTGTTGGAATCCTAACTCGTCAAGCTTTCAGATGATATATTATTTTCATATTTCTCACACATAAAGTATGAGAAATTCCCTCTGAAATTTGCTACATCGAACAAGCCAGGTCTTCATCACCTTTCTGCACATGTTCTTTCCTTCCCTGCACATGTTCTTTCTGGCAGCAATATCTAATCCATATATAGAGATTTGAAAACTATCACTTATAACCATTCAATCCCAATGATGAAAATTTATGCAATTAACCTCTAAATGTATGGGAAGTGGCTTCAAACTTAAGATTATAGGTCGGGAATGGATAAACAAATCATACAAATCATTATATCAACACAGCCCCAAACCTAGACTTTTGCTCATCCCGGCAAAAATGAAGAACGTGCAATCAAAATATTTAAACCAAGTTGGTCCCAAAACATTCTCAGAAATGGCTTCTTACTCGTAACACAATCTTCGCCTCGAATGCTTCTACCTTAGGATGCCAAATTTTTAAAATCATTCAGCTTTCACTTGTGCGGTATTAGTGCAAAACGCTCTTAACATAGTTCAAGCACCTAATCGATAGCTAAGTTGGTCAAGCAAACAATCAACAGACTCGAACACTTCCCTAGACATTGCCCTTGACAATTCCGCTCATTTCTTTTAACTTTGTTCTTTATCTAGTGGTGCACGACTCTGAGTGTCATGTCCAAGAGCTAGGCCCGTGTAGCGAGGAATCGACCAATGGCTCTCGTCCCAATTGGTCCAAGGCATTAGGTTCTAAGATACTCCTTCGAATCTATCCTCGAGCTTCGACTAGTGGACAATTTCCACTACAAGCACATGCTGGGCCGTATTGCGTATGCTTTTTGCACTAAATTCTGCTCAAGCCCGTCTAGTGGTGCTCAGAGCCTTGGCACATCTTTTCATTAAGCTCATATCTATGCACTTCATATGATTATTTTTTTTTTTTTACTTTTACAACATTTTGTTTCTTTCTCTCTTTGCCTTTTGTAGGATATCTAGGTTCATGTTCTTGTCCATTTTCATGTATGCCATACAACCAAGCAACTTTAAGGGTCATTTTAAGCTATCCCTATTGCAAGAGTGTCATGAAAGTAATGAAGTTTGGGCATCCTGACAACTTTCTAAAACATGTCCTAAGGCCGTTGCAATGTCAAATTCAATCATATTTCGAATTTTTTACCATTAGTAATCATCATAGAACAAGGACCAACTAGTTTTTCAAAAGCTTTTCTACAATTTTTTTTTCGTTTTTTATATGTAATTGCAAATCACACCATGCAACCTAGACTTCACTATTATGCAACTACTACTAAATGCAAACCTAATTCTAAAACATAGATCAAACTGCATGAGAGAACCAACAATTAAACAGAATCTCCACAAGCAAGGCATATGTTTCCACAAGCAACGCATATGTTTGCACCCCCAAACCTAAACACAACATTGTCCTCAATGTTAAACAAGAGTAGGAAAGGAAACTTGCCTTGTTAGTGTAGAACCACATGAAGGTTGAAGCTCATTCTTCAAAGAAACCGTTCCCTTCCCCTTCTTGGGCATCTTCATCACTTGTGGAAGGCGGGGATGGGTACTATTCCACAGGGATTCCGAGCTTGTCAGCAATTCGTTCTTCGTTCCTTGCATGAGTGCTACAAACCTTGCAAGAAATCGAGTCAATTTCTTCTGCCTCTTCTCCATTCTTTGATTGCACTGGCCTTCTCTCATGATGACTTGTCATAAATCATTAGTGCCTTCCTCGGAATCTGTCACGGGTTGTGGATCGTCTTGTGGCTCTTGTTGTGGTGCCGATGGTGCCACTCTATCCTATTTCGTCATTTGTCTTACCATTGAAGCTCCTATAGGATCTTTTGGCTTGAACATATCAGCACTTGGGTCAATCGACACCCGAGCTCGTCGACACAACTCCATGATGATCGAGAGGAACCAAAGACTCTGCTCTCTACCTTTAAAGCACAAAGTAATGTTATTGAAAATGAGTGAGGCAACATCAAATCTCCTATGGGTGAGGATACAATAAAGTGCAAAAATACGTTCTTTTCTCACTAATGTTAAACTTGTACATGGAAATATCCGAAAACACACAAAGTGCAACCGTATTCTAACCATATAGTTCAAGTCTTCTCTTTTTATCACAATGGCTACATCGAGTCTAGTTTCCCAATTTGTTCCCGATTTCCCTATGACTTGAAAAATTTCATCTTTATTGAGATCTCTCGTCATTACTCCAAATGAATCACTTCTTTGTGAACCAATAACATCCCTAATGGCCTCAATGGAGAATGGAATACGAGTTTTTCTTAAAAACACCCCACCCGGGTTTTCTTTGTGCAAATTAGCATAGAATTCACAAACAATGTTCTTGCAAGTCGGGGTTGGTTGTTTACAAAATGTTTCCCATCCAAGAGCCACCATATCCCTATGAAAATCTATCATGAGCCTAGCATCATCCCACATAAAACCCCTTTCCGAGATAGCATTCATGTTTTCAAATTGATGTTCAAACAATTCCTCACATTCCCTTGAAGCAAATCTATCGGGATTGTAGCCAAGTGATGAAGATGATGATGCATGTGCTTTAGTTTTCCTAGGAACCATGGATATGCAATGAAGAATCAACAAGAGAAGCAAGAAAAGAGTTTGGAGTGATGTCACCGATCGGGAACTAAAATTCCTATTGATCTTTAGGCTTCCTTTGGTAGAGATTGGCTTGTTGTTGCTCTTGGATCTCTTGAAATTGAAGGAAGTGGCAACACTTTTCTAGAGAGAGAGTGGAGATGGGAGAGCTTCTATCTCTTCAATGGAGGTAAGGAGGCAAGAATGTGGAATGGGTGCTGCAAACCTAGCAGAAGATGTCTTTAAACACCCAAAATCTCGAGCTTTGGAGACCAAAGTTCGAGTTTTGAGCAGAGAGTCGCAGTCTGGAAACTCGGTGGGCGGCTCGACTATGATGGACCGCAGTCTACTGAGCCGGATTCAAAGTATTTTCTATGGACCGTGGTCTACTGAGATGGTTTGCTGGTTCTTGGTTTTCTGCACCTTGGTCCATCTATCCTAAATGCAATAAAAATTAATCAAAAGGAAATAGTGCTCATAAGCTAAAATACATAAGAAAACTAAAGAGGAAATGACAACTTATTCCGATCTTGGGTTGCCTCCCAAGGAGCGCCACGTTAAAAGTCTTTGGCCCGACTTCATAGTGCATCAGTTGTCTGAATATGGGTCCTTGTGTGTAGAGGAGTCCCCGATGTAAAGCTTGACCCGTTGTCCATTCACCTTGAACTTGTTCATTGTCTGTTCATTCATCAATTCTATCGCACCATACGGAAACACCCATATCACTCGGAAAGGCCTGGACCATCTTGACTTGAGTTTTTCTGGAAAGAGTTTCAACCGAGAGTTATATAAAAGTACCATTTGACCGGGTTTAAAATCCCTTACCAGTATTCTTTTGTCATGCCACATCTTTATCCTCTCCTTGTAAATTTTTGAATTCTCATATGCTTGGAGCTAAAATTCATCGAGTTCATGAAATTGAATGAGACTCCGTTCTCTGACAGCTTGTAGATCAAAATGGAGCTTCTTGAGAGCCCAATATGCTTTATGCTCTAGCTCGAGAGGTAAGTGACACGCCTTCCCGTAGAGGAGGTGGTACGGCATTGTGCCGATCGGGGTCTTGTAGGCCATTTTGTATGTCCAAAGAGTGTCGTCAAGTTTGTGAGCCCAATCTTTCCTTGACATATTCACTGTCTTTTCCAAAATCTTCTTGACATTCCTATTTGACACTTCAGCTTGGCCATTAGTTTGCGAATGATATGCAAGGGCTACGCGATGTCTCACTCCGTACTTGGCCAGGAGAGTTTCAAATTGTTTGTTGCAGAAGTGAGAACCTTCGTCACTTACAATGGCCCTCGGGGTCTCGAACCTTGTGAAGATCTATTTCTTCAAAAACCTCAAGACTACATTAGCATTATTGGTGGAGGAATCAACGGCTTCTACCCACTTAGAAACATAGTCAACTACTAACAGGATATACCGATTATTGAAAGATGAAGAAAAATTATCCATGAAATCAATTCCCCACACATCAACAGTTCTAACTCATGTATGTTATTCAAGGGCATCTCATGCCTTTTTGAGATATTACCTGTCCTTTGGCATCAATCACAACAAGCTGCAAAAGGATGAGCATCCTTGAATAGTGTGGGCTAATAAAATCCCGCTTGAAGGATCCTTATTGCCATCTTTTGTCCACCATAGTGTCCACCGTACAACGAGTCATGGCATCCCTTCAAAATTTCTCTCTGTTCTTCTTCGGGAATGCATCATCTCAACATGTGGTCCGCACATATCCTAAATAGAAATGGCTCGTCCCAAACATACCTTTGAGCCTCATGTAAAAATTTCTTCCTTTGTTGTGCCTTAAACTCAAGAGGAATGTGGTTAGAGACCAAATAATTTACAAAATCAACATACCAAGGAGCATGAGACATGTATAGCACGAATTCATCGGGAAAAAATTTGTTAATTACCTTCTTTTCTTGGCTTCCTTCATTCTCAAGTCTAGACAGATGATTTGCTACTTGATTCTCGGAACCCTTCTTGTCGAATTTCTAAGTCAAATTCTTGGAGAAGTAGCACCCATCGGATGAGCCTCGGCTTGGCATCCTTCTTAGCAATCAAATATTTGATCGCTGCATGATCTGTGAAAACCACAACTTTAGTTCCAATGAGATATGGTCGAAACTTGTCAAAAGCGTAAACTACTGCCAAGAGCTCTTTCTCCGTGGTGGTGTAGTTCACTTGAGCATCATCCAAGGTATGACTTGCATAATAAATGGGGTGGAAGATCCTCTCTTTCCTTTGCCCAAGAGCAGCACCTATTACATAGTCACTAGCATCACACATTAGTTCAAATGGTAGAGACCAATCGGGGGAAATGAGAATAGGTTCAGTGACTAACCTCGTCTTTAATTCATTGAAGGCATGCAAACATGTTTCATCAAAGTTAAATGGAATATCCTTTTCAAGTAGATTACAAAGTGGCTTAGCTCTTTTTGAAAAATCTTTGATGAACCTTATATAAAATCCAGCATGTTCCAAAAAACTTCGTACTCCCCTGATTGAAGTTGGAGGTGGTAGTTTCTCAATAATCTCTACTTTGGCACGATCCACCTCCATTCCAAGCTTTGAAATCTTGTGACCTAACACAATTCCTTCTTTGACCATAAAATGGCATTTTTCCCAATTAAGAACAAGGGTAGTGTCCTCACAACGCTTCAAAACAAGGTCAAGGTTTTCTAAACATTGATCAAATGTTTTACCAAATACAGAAAAATCATCCATGAAGACCTCTATACATTGTTCAATCAAATCAGAAAACATGGCAATCATGCAACGTTGAAAAGTAGCCAATGCATTGCATAATCCAAATGGCATATGTCTAATGCAAACGTTCCATATGGGCAAGTGAAAGTCGTCTTTTCTTGATCGCAATGTGCGATAGCAATCTGATTATAATCAGAATACCCACCAAGAAAACAAAAGAATTCCTTACTAGCTAGGCGATCAAGAGTTTGATCAATGAAAGGGAAAGGAAAGTGATCCTTACGAGTCACCTTATTAAGCTTCCTATAGTCCATACATACTCTCCATCCGGTCACTATCCTTGCGGAAATGAGCTCATTTCATTCATTTGCTTATGACTGTCATCCCACCTTTCTTTGGCACTCATTGGATCGGACTTACCCATTTGCTGTCGGAAATCGGGAAGATTATTCTGGCATCGAGCCACTTGATGATCTCCTTCTTCACCACCTCTTTCATCACAGGATTCAGCCTTCTTTGTCCTTCGATTGACTCCTTGTAATTTTCTTCCAGGATGATCTTGTGCATGCATAGGGCTGGGCTTATCCCGCGAATGTCGGCGATAGTCCACCCTATAGCCTTTTTGTGCTCACGAAGAATACGAAGGAGTTTCTCTTCTTGCATATTAGTTAAATCAAAAGAAATAATAACCGGAAGAGTAGAAGAAGGACCAAGAAAAACATAATTGAGGTGGCTAGGAAGAGGTTTCAATTCTAGTTCCGGTGGCTTCTTGATAGAGGGTTTGAGAGTTGATGAAGACAGCTCCAAGCGCTCGAAGTGATTGAGTTCCTTGGGAATTGAGAGTGATGACTCAAGTGCTTGAATTGCTTCTTCATGACTTGTATCATTCTCCTTGTATGGTCTTCCTTGCAAAGCTACTTCTAGTGCATCTTCAGGTTGACTCTCCTTGAAAACTTCGCTTGTCACCTCATTTATGACATCAATAGAAAAACACTTGTTAGATTCATTCGAAAATTTCATGGGTCTATAAACATTAAATGTAACCTCTTGATCATTCACTCTCATAGTGAGTTCTCCTTTTTGCACATCAATCAATGCACGACTGGTTGCTAAAAATGGTCTTCCAAGAATAATAGGTATATTGCGATCCTCATCATAATCAAGCATCACAAAGTCAACCAGAAATATGAATTTATTAACTTTAACAAGAACATCTTCAATAATCTCATGAGGATAAGCAAGTGAACGATAAGCTAATTGAAGAGTTACCGATGTTGGTTTCACTTGTCCCAAGCCTAATTTCACAAAGACAGAATATGGCATCAAGTTTATACTAGCACCAAGATCACATAATGCCTTACCCTCAAAGTCCTTTCCAATCGCACAAGGGATAGTGAAACTACCTGGATCCTTCAGCTTTTGAGGTAACTTATGTTGCAGGATCGCACTACACTATTCGGTCAATGCAACTGTTTCATAGTTACCGAGCCTACGCTTCTTCGAGATGATTTCTTTCATGAATTTGACGTAACTCGGCATCTGCTCCAAAGTTTCAGTAAAAGGAATATTAATATGTAATTTCTTAAAAACTTCTAAGAACATACAAAATTGATGTTCAGTTTTCTCCTTTTGCACTCTTTGTGGAAAGGGAAGAGGTGGATAGGTCTGGATCGGCTTTAATGTGTTACTCTTAGCTCCAAGGGTCTGAGGCTAGTCAATTTTGCTGTCTTGGGGTGCCTTAGCTTGAGGTTCAATGTTGCCTCCATCTGGGACCACGGTTGTAGACTGCGGTCTAGCCTCGTCTTGTGTGCTCAGTAGCTCCTTCCCGCTTCTTAGGGTTATGGCTTTGACTTTTTCATTCCCTTGACCCGAGGATTGATCTCCGTATCACTCGGGAGCGCTCCATTTGGTCGGGAGTTGATTGCTTGAGCCAGCTGCCCGGTCTAAGTCTCCACATTACGCATCTATGATTGCAAGACAAAAATTTGATTAGAATTTGATTGAACAGCAGCATGTGTCTCTTGTGAAGATTTCATAAATTGGATAAGAGTGCCCTCTAATCTCGAGAGGCGATCAGGATCCGAAGATTGTTGCTTCTGAGTTGGTTGAAATCCAGGTGGTGGATTTGCCCGGTTGTTGTTGTTGGCATAGGAGAAGTTGGGATGATTTCTCCAACCCGGATTGTACGTGTTTGAGTACAGATTATTCCTCGGGTTGCCTCCAATGTAGTTGGCTGTCTCTTGAAATTCTTGCACTGATTCCATGGATGTTCCTTCCTCGGTGGTTCCATAGCTTCGCCCCTCTCCCTTGATCTTCCATGACGTGACTTCCTTGAATAGTGCATTCATCTTAGCAGAAATGGCTGTTATGGCGTCTACCGAATGTATCCCTGCAAGTCCACGCCTCGTTGCCCTTTCGGATGGCCAGTGGTAGCCATTTCGTGCCATCTCCTTGAGTAATTCATGGGCTTCCTCGGGGTACTTGTTCATAATCGAACCACTCGCAGCAACATCAAGAGAAGAACGACAATTTTCCAGTAAATCATTATAAAAAATTTGTACCAGTGTCCAAATCTCAATGTTGTGATGAGGGCACGCTCGTTGCAGCTCTTTGAACCGCTCTCATACTTCATAGAAAGATTCTGATGGCTGCCGCTTGCAGGTCATAATGTCGTTCTTTAGCTTCATCGTTTTGAAAGGTGGAAAATATTGAGCCAAGAACTTCTCGGTGATTGCCTCCCATGTGTCAAGAGTGCTCGGTGGGAGTGACAACAACCACGACTTTACCTTGTCCCTTAGAGAAAAAGAGAAAAGAGACATGAGGATTACTCGGGGGAGACTCCATTGAATCGGAAAGTATCACATATCTCCAAGAACTTTGCTAAATGCACACGGGTGTCTTCATTTGGTGCTCCTCCAAAAGAACATGAGGTTTGCAACATTTGAATCACCGATGGTTTGATTTCGAATGTGTGGGCTTGCACAAATGGCTTGACAATGCTTGACTGATTCAGAAATTGGGGTTGTACATATTCCTTGATTGTTTTCCGACGTTACTGTGGCACTACTTCACCTCCTTGCCCATGCTCCATGGCTTCTCGAGATTGCCCTTGCTCTCTTAGCCTTCTACAAAGGGTTCGTTCTATTTCCGGATCAAGTTGAAGTAGCTCTCTTTGGTCTCTTCTTCGCATGCAAGATGGAAAATCTCACCTAAACAGACAACAAGAGAAACAAGCGAAATAGAAAAAAAAAAAAGAAAAAAAGAACTTGGTTGAAGAACAATTGCTTGATCTTAGGTTAGCAGAAATGGAGTCCCTAGCAACGACGCCAAAAACTTGTTGCGAGATGATTAAGGGTAATGCACGCAAGTATACGTATCGCAGACAAGTAATACAGAGTGAGTAGAGTATCGTTCCCACGAGTACTCTTCTACTAAGTACCAAAATTGGCACAACTAATTCTAAGCCAAGTCAATCAAGTCAGTTGAGTAGAGTGCACGTAATTAAAAAGATAGAAAGTAAACAGACAAAAATCAATCGATGGAAAGCTCCTAAGATTCACAATTTCACCAATTCTAGTCTTAAACAAGAATCCTTCTTTCACATAATTAATTCTGTCATGTTATTAATCTAGGGTTCTAAGGTTTCCCCACTTCCATCGTACGCACCTTCCAATGTCCTACGAATGTATCTAAGCGGAAGATACTAATCCACTCTATTCCTGGGAGATTAAACAGGTCAAACTAAACCAACCTTAAATAGCTATCTAGGGTGCTCACCATTTTTTGATGCACTCGTACGAATAACCTCACCTGCCGGCATAAGCTAACCTAGATTATGCAATTTCTAGCATGACATTGATTCCCTCTTCTGAGGCTCATCTTTGTCTCAAGTTCCATTTTGTGGGTGGCCAGTCCAAAAGAAAGCATGAAGTACGAAATTGCATAAATAACACCAAGAAGGTGTACCTCAACAAAATCATAGTATGAAAGAAAAGAACTTCACTTAAGACATTGAAAAGGTTCCATTGATGGTTTAGTTCAACAAAATAGAAGGAAATACAAGAACTAAAAGAGAAGACAATATTATGAAAATCAGAAGAAAATGGGCAAAAAGAACTCTAGATAGTAAAGTCGAAACTCCCAATCTCTACTTTACAATTTGTTGTTGTGGTCCCTCTTCTCGTATTTCATAATTGATGTCTTTTTCTCACACCCTTGTATATATTTCTTTGTTGGGGATACACTAATATATATAGAGTATGTGCACTTCCTCCTTTCTTGGTTTAATCAGTGTGGGATAGGAGGTTGTGGGTCCCAGTCATTCGCCTCAGTAGACTGCGGTCTAAGTCTTCTTCACTGAAATCCTCTTAGTAGGCCACGGTCTATGACTGCGGTTCATCCCCTGTTTTGCACGCAGTTTTCTTCTTTCAGCCATAACTTCCTCATTTCAACTCCGATTCATGATTCGTTTGATACTTTGGAATCTTGACTCGACAAGCTTTTGGATGGTATATTATTTTCCATATTTATCACATATGGGGTATGAGAAATTCCCTCTAAAATTGCTACATCGAACAAGTCAGGTCTTCATCATCTTTCTGCACAAGTTCTTTCCTTCCCTGCACATCAAACAACTCGCAGCAGTATCTAATCGATATTTAAAGGTTTGAAAACTATCACTTATAACCATTCAATCCCAATGATGAAAAGTTATGTAGTTAACCTCTAAATGTATGGGAAGTGGCCTTAAACTTAAGATTCTAGGTCAGGAATGGATAAACAAATCATACAAATCATTATATCAATAGTGCTCCCATGCCCTTTCATCCTTATCCTTCAGTCTACTCTTATCTCTTTAAATGGGATTGTAGAAATCTTTATAGAATAGAAGGTCTTCCATCCATGACTTCCAAATATTGTAATTTAAAGTATTCAGCTTAAGCATTGTCCTTGTGGACTCTTTCATCTTCAAAATTCTGAAAAGATCATGGCTTGTTGAACATGGGTTAATATCACTTGTTTAAAATGCGTGAGTTCAATTATTAACATAGTGAATAATTTTTTTCCTTCTACTGAAATTGAGATAGGAAAAAAAATAAAATTAATAATTAAAGAACGTTGACACCAAGAATTTTTATGTGAAAAATCCCAATGTTGAAAAAGACAACGGGACCAAGTACATAATGAGCTTTCACTATATCAATGGACATTACAGTTTTTCATTAAGAGAATGCTCTTGACAATCAAGGTGCAATCTTTTAGATCACCAAAATTCACTACCATGGAAGATGTTTTACAAACCTGACAGAAAATAACATTTAGAGCACTTGGATTTTGATCTCAACTGTTCAAATTTAGTCCCAGGAGTTAGAGTCTAGTGTTAAAATTTTATCTAAATTATTGTTCAATTACCCTTATGATTGAGGTCTAGCACCATGTTGGATGCTTAGAAACTACATTGCTTCCCTCTATTTCATTGACCCGTTGCTACTGTAATCAATTTTTTTTACTTTTTTTTTCTACTGCTTCTCCACTATATTCAACTGTCACTTTCTGCCCTAATCTTTTTCTGTCTAAAGCAATCCTAGTTATTGGCCTCCTATATACTATTATTTGTAGATTTAAAAATCTTCAAAGAATATTAATCTATGGCCAATTTAAAATCTTAATAAAGTCAAAATTAATTGATCTAAATTAATCAAACTCAAATCATCTTATAAATTACCAATAAGTTGAAGGCATCTTACAAAGAAACATATAATCCACATATGGTAAGAGTTCGTAGAAAAATGAATGAGCACACTTTGGGTTCTCAAAGGATATTTTGGGTTACGGAAAAGAAAGAGAATGATAAAGAAAAGCACTGATGTTGAACAAGGATGGTTAACTTTACTAGACAGCTTTTTTATGAATGCATAAGGGAGAATTATATTGGCAATCCTAAAAATTTGTTATTTCTCCTAAATCAGTCCTCTAAGTTTTAAAGTGACCTTTTTGGTCCTAAATGTTTGTTCCGTTAGATATGTGAAGTTCATTCCGTTACTTACCGTTGGAATCTCGTTGACGTGCCACTAACGTCGTCAATTCTTCTAATTTGCTATTAGTTTGCTAACATGGCACATGAGTTAGTATTTTTTATATTAAATATATGACATGACCCATGTAAAAAAATATTTTATGGGATCCTGAATAAATTTTGAGTGACTTTCAAGGTTTCGAAAAATTAACACAACAAATTCATGTCCCGACCCAACTACCCGACTAGATCAAAATCAGTCTAATTGATTTAAAAATAAAATAAAATAAAATAAATATCAAAGTCCCAACTGAAAAAGTCCTTGTTCACTGCCAGTTGAACCTGGTAAAAAGAGCTTGCTAAAATAAATTATGTTTAAAAAATGTCAAATTAAGTATATTACTGCCACCTCAGCTAAATTAATAGGAAAAAAAATATTGATTTAACGTTGTCAGTGACATATCAACAACATATGATAGAATTGACTTAACGTGTGTAACAAAAAAAATATTTAAAACTGAAAATGCTACTTTAAAACTTATATAACTGACTTAGGAGAAATGACAAATTTTTAGGATTATCACTGCAATTCTCCCGAATGTATAATTAGAAAGTAGAGAGATAGAAAGTAGAGAGACAAAAAGATTGGGGAAGTAGGATAGAAAAGAGATGAACGGGGATCAAATAAATAAGTGGAAGAAGAAAAATAGTAGAGGGTAAGAAAATGGTTGCTAATCAAATCATTCATACTTTTTTTTAATAGAAAACCTGTAATCTAAGTATGATATGGAAAGAAAAAGTTCTTTTTTTCATAATTGTTTTAAATAAAAAAGAGAGAAGTTCGTGATGGTACAAGAAATTGATGCAATGCCCCTGAATAAATGGAATTTCTCAACTTTTTTATGGGATTTTTCTAGTCTATTCTAAAAAAATGAATATTTAAAAGAGTAATGAATAAAATTATGTAATTAGTTTTTCAATCTAAACTACTAATATCTAGAAATCTAATATATCTTGACTAATTCAGTTTAACCCAGGAGGGCTCACTAGGGTAAAATTTACTCAATGTGAATTCTCTCCATTCGCTATACTCAAACCCAGGACCTTACTTAAGGCGAAGATGTGCCCTAACATATCAACCAATTTACTTTCGTTATGTAATTAGCTTTTCATTGAAAGAAAAAAAAAATACATTCTTGCTTCGCATTAAAAAAAAAAACTATTGGAATACATGAACGGCCATTTTCTTGAATTGAATTGCATGATTTACCAATAATTTGCAAAAGATCTCTTTTGCTCCTTATCTAGAAATTTCCAGTTAGCACCTCCAAACTCTTCCCTTTCCCATCCAAGGTCCATTCATGACAAATCTAGAAGTTTTAGAGGCGGTGGGCTGCTCAACTACAACTAGCACTATTCCAAATGAGGTGGTTGACAACATCAAATAGTGTCAACCACACCATATGGGTAGGTGAATTTTTCTAATTTATCTTGGATCAAATTAAAATGTAATAAGTCCTGATAATTAAAGAGTGAACTAATAGTTTGGGACATGAACTTGTAAATCGTCAACAATTGAGGATCTCCATTTCATTTTTCATCAATTTAATCCTCCAATTCACATTTCATCTTACGTTTTAGACTAACTGCCAATCTTATCTAATGAAACACGTTTCATCTTACATTTAGACTGACTGCCAATCTTATCTAATGAAAAGCGGATGTGGATGCTTGCTTGGATAATTGTCATTTATTTTACTGGCCCAATAATGTCACATCAACAAAATTTAAAATATTGCAAACAGTTAAGTTCTCGAAACATTGTATATGTAACTTATAAGAACTAGAAATTTTTTAACTATGGATTAGATTTTCAAATTCAAATTTTATCTAAAATTTTGGTTCACTTGCCAATCCTAGTAAATAAGAAGATGATCCATATATCTAATGAAGATATAAATCTTTTTTTTGGTAAACAGAGTAATTATATTAGCAAATATAGTTTAAGTTACACCATCATTGGTGCTTGCACCAGATGTAACCATCCTCTCGATGGTTCCTCCAACAACATCTCCTAGTAGGATGTTATATAGTTCCCCAAAGGGGTGATTGAAAAGCACAAGTCCTTGCAAAATGCTAACATTATCCCTTGCTTGCTTGGAGAGGAAATTAGCTTCTCTGTTCGCCTCCCGATATATGTTCTTCAACCTGAAGGCCCAAAATTCCCGATTGAGAGCCTTGCAATCCAAAACAAAGGGCATTAGCATTAAGTTCTTCTCCAAAGGAGATAAAAAGAGGTCATAGACAGCTTTGGCATCCAATTCCACTTCAAGGAATTGGATTCCTAACTCCCTTGCTAATCAGAAGCCATCCCAGAAGGCCCACCATTTGACGATCAAGCTATTTGTGAAACCAAGGTTTTCGCTGAAGCCCTCTTCCATTGTCTCGAGTCATCTCCGATGATTTCGCTCGCTCCTACTTTTCTGGGTGAGCCAGCAGTGTTGAGCTTGAACCATCCACTTTGGGGTGTTGTCCAACTAACCTCAATGGGTTTCTTGATAGGCAAGGCTTTTTTGTTGTGGAGTATCGCGAAGGCCTCTGCTGCATTTCGTAAACACGAGTTGTGTAGATTTTCATTTACCTGACAACCTTCAAATAGTACTCAATTCCTTTGCTTCTAGAGAAGCCAGATGGCTGTTGGGAAAATGATGTTCCACAGAATAGCTAGAGTGCACTTCGTAAGCTAGGCAATTCACTTTGATCTAGTCGTAGAGTGTGACATGAAAAGAAGCTTTTTTGGATATGGGGATTCCCAGTCTATCCCAAAAACAGGAGGCCGCCGGGCAGTACCTCAATATATGGTCTAGATCCTCCTCAATTTCATGACAGTCGGGGCATATCATGTCAATATTTAATCTTTTACTTCTCAGGTGAGAGGCTGTACTTTTTGGTGGCAGCAAAGCCAAAGTCTTGAAGTCTGGGGTGGATTGTGGACTTCCATAACCAGTTCCAATTATCTGCTTTGTTTGTTAGATTCCAATTACATCCAGTTGGCATGCACATTTTGAAGAGAATTGGCCATCACTGGAGAATCTCCACACTAGCCATTCATTTTGGAAGCTTCCAAGGACACTATACATAAGTTCCCAAATATCCTCAGGAATACACAGGGATAGGGCCGATGTGTTCCAGCCTCCATGGTCATCAATGATGGAGGCGAGAGTTCTCATGTCTTCATCTTCCTTCAGCAGCCCTGAAACAAGATTATGAAGGGGTTTGACCACTCCAGTTGTCAGTCCACAGGTTTACGCTAGAGCCATTTCCTGCAATCCATCTAGTCCTAAGAGCATAGACTTGTTGTCCAGCTTTTAGTGCCCTTTGGTTTAGGTTATTCACCCTACTGGGGTCTAGCTCCTCCATATTTCCTTCGTAGGACCCTAGCCCACGGTCGATTGTCTTCTCTAGTTCTCCATGCTAGGCCTCCAAGTAGTGCTAGGTTTCTACCTTCTGACCTCATTATGCCCTTCATTTTTTGGGAGCGTGAATGTTTGCCCATTCACAAGATGTAATTTATTACCATTCTCTGAGCTTCCCCACAAAAATTTTCGGGTAAGTCTATCCATTGCATTGCAGGTTTTCTGTGGGAAGAGGGTGTATTGCATGATGTGTGTAGGTATTGAGCTAAGTGTTGAGTTAATGAGTGTTACCCTGCCAGCTCTAGATAGTAACTTAGTTTTCCATCTTGCTAGTTTGTCTTTGAATCTATCAATAAGGAAGTCAAAAGTGGAGGAATTTCTTGAATTCAAACCATGGGGAAACCTAGGTATTTACCTAGATTGTTTTGCTCACTTATCCCAAGTGTCGATGTGGTCAAAAGTCTCCATGAGTAGCTAGTGTTTTCTGAGAAGATTAGTCTAAATTTGGACATATTAGTTTTTTTACTCGACAGTTTGCATAAAGTATCAATGACCTTTTCGTGGCCTCAATTGTTTCGTCGTTCACTTGGCCACACAAGATAATGTCATCCGCAAATAAGAGGTGTGTTAGTGAGGTGTTACGGGCAAGTAATATGCCCTTGCATGAGCCTTACTCCACTTGCCAGTCAGTTAGGAGGGATAGAACCTCCACACGTAAAGTGGAGACATTGGGGGATAGTAGGTCTCGTTGTCTAACATCCCTTCATGGCTCAAACCTTGGAAGGCATCCCCCATTAAATAGAACACGGTTTTTATGTGTGGAGATGCATTTTACGATCAGTTTCACAAAAGCAGGGGGAAAATTAAGGCTATTAACACATTTCTGATGAAGCCCCAATCGAGCCTATCAAAGGCCTCTTCCAAATCAAGTTTTATGATCATCACTCCCTTTTGTCCCTTCTTGTGTTTGAGGGCAGTCATGGCCTCCCTAAGGAGTACCACATTGTCTGTCGCCCTTCTTCTAGGAATGAAGCTTGATTGGAAGGGCGATATGAAGTCATCCATGAGGGGTCGGATCCGTCCCACCAGAATTTCTATGATCACTTTATAGCTTGTGTTGCATAAGCTAATTGGTCTAAACCGTGCGATCGTTTCTAGATGAGCAATTTTTGGTATCAATGAGATGAGCATACCATTGACCCCCTCTGGGAAATCCTCTCCTAGGAAGATGTTCTTTGCAAGCTGGATCAAGGATGAGCCTACAATGTCCCAATGGTTTTGGGAAAAAACTGGATATAAGCCATAAGTCCCCGGGGCTTTGTGGGGTTTCAAATTGTGTACAGCTTGGAGGGCCTATAATTTCGAGATTGGTTCCAAGAGATTCTCATATGTCTCAGATGGGACTTGTTTAGAAATGTCTCCAGGGAGGCTTAAAGACATCACAGAAGTGTTTTGCTCAATTGTGTATATGTCAATGAAGTGTAAGTGCACCACTAATTTCAGGCTTATGGGATCACAAAGCCACATTCCCCTTGCATCTTTTAGACCGGTGACTTTGTTACGTGTTCTGTTAATTAGGGCTAGGACATGGAAGAATCGTGTGTTCCTTTCACCTTCCAAAAGCCAGTTAACTCTTGATTTTAGCAGTCATAGTTTCCTTTCATTTTCCAAGGTTTGAGCATATTCTTCTCACAAGCTTTTTTCCAGGTCAGTCAGGGAGGGTGTCGGAGATTCAAACAGGTTTTTTTGCACCCTTTCTAGTCGATGTAGAAGAGATTTTTTCTCTTGGAAAACGTTGCCAAACACTTTCCTGTTGCAAGTTTTAGCATTTGTTTCGAAACATTGGATGGCTCTCTCTAGTTTTCCACCCCCTTCATCCCATGATCTAGCCACTAAGTTTATGAAGGAGGGGTGTGAGACCCACATGATTTCAAACCTAAAAGGTCGAGGGATCCTATCTAAAGTCTCAGGATTAAAGTCAATGAGCAATGGACAGTGATCAGAGTGGACTCTAAGGAGGTGTTTGACCTTGGCATTTGGGAAGATTTGATGCTGCAGGGTGTTTGCTACTGCTCTATCTAATCTTTCCTGTATAAGCCCTAGGGGTTGTCCGAGGTTTGTCCAAGTGAAATGGGGTCCCACAAAGCCTAGATCTGAAAGAGCACAGTTATCCATGGTTTCTACGAATCTATGTGCTTTGTTAGAGTTCAGGTGCCTTCCTCCCTTTTTTTCATCGCTTAACGTAACTTCATTGAAATCTCCTATTTCTATTCATGGTAGGTGACAACAAGTTGCTACAGATTCCAAATTACTCCGTAAAATTTTTCTTTCAACCAACTTACGACTACCATAGATTGCAGACAATAACAACGTATAGTTAGTGTTTCTTACCTCAGCCGCAGCATGTATCTCCTGCTCTATAGATCCTACGGTATTGATCGTTATGAGATTCCGCTTCCACTTGAGCAAGATGCCGTCCCTGTAGCTAGTCGTTTCTATTGTAGCATAACCATCAAAGGCTAGGGCTTTGGCCATCCCGACAGCATACTCCCTTCAAGCCATGTTTCCACCACAATGACAATATCTGGCTTGTGGACTTCGATCAGTTCCTGGAGTGTAAGCATGGCAGTGTCATTCCCTAGGCCCCAGCTATTCCAAAGCTGTGTAACCAGATGGAAACGCGTTGGGGTTGTGATGTTATCTATATGCTAGTAAAAAATGTCCACTATATTTGCACGAGAGTTTGTTGGGTTTGAGAAATTTACTGGGCCCATGGGTTGCATCATGAGTTCATATTCCATCGGCACGGGAGCTTGCATGGGCCAAGGTTTGACGAAGATTAGGATGCCCTGTATTCCTCTATTTGGATGGATCTTGACTAGCTTCGTCTCTGAGGCTTGGACATTCACCACTATTTCCCTCGAGTGTAGATGTTGGACCTCCAGGATTTCTATTGCATGGTTCAACCAATACTGTAGTTGTCCCAACAAAGGAGGAAGGGGGATGCACCGAAAGTAATCGGCTCTTGCTATTGCTACTCCCAAGTGTCGTCTCCATAGGTTTTGCGGGAATGGCCTCTCGAGCATGTCTAGGGTTGTTCCCACTAGAACTAGCAACCCGACCCTTGGGTCTTGGGGATCGGCTTCTGCTTCTGCTTCTGGGAGTTCCAATGGGATGATAATCATCCAAGGATGTTGGTTTTGTGGGTTGTGCTATTGGGGGCCTCCTCCATCAGCTCCAGTGCAGTCTCCATAATTTCTCTCTGGGTTTCCCTATGGACCACACTCCAACGTCGATGTCTGATGTTCGACATCAATGACTCTCTCACCCTTTGGATCCTCCTCTAGACCTTTGTTGGCGTATCCATAGCCCCAATCTTCTTCAGGATTGCTCAAACCTTCATTCACCTTTTCCCTTTTGTCTCTGTAGTTTGACAGAGGTCTAGTGCTTTGGATGTTTTGGTGGATTGTTTGTAGATTAAGTCTTTCTAGTGGGGTTTGGGCTCCATGGGTGGGCGTGAAAACTTCACTTAGACCTGGTGCTAGGCCCACTATTATTGGGGTGTTGACAGCCCATCTGGGCTCATTTGCCTTGTTTGAGGGTTCCTTACTGAGGTATTCATTGGGGATGGGCCATTCGACCGTTCATTTGGGTCATACCGCCGATGCCTTGTGATGTCAGGTACGTTCTTTCTTCTCCGATCGGTCATCTATTCCTTCCGGTGAGAAGGCGATGGTTTTTACGCTGGAGCTTTCCATCGTTTATTTGCAACCAGAGTCCATGGGCCTAGAGTTGTTTCTTTATCGGTATCTTGTTGTGTGTCTCTTTGGGGGTCCATCGCCAAGTCTGTTTCCATGGCAGCCTTTCCAGTATTCTATTGCTCTGATTCATTACATTAGACTCGTTCATTTCAGATTCTGTACAGTCTTCTTTTAGGTGTCTGATTCTTCCACACTTGAAGCAAAGCGCTCGAATTCCCTCGTACTGAACCCGTTGCTTCCAGTCACCAATCCAGAGGGCTCCTGGTGGGGGCTTGTCTAGATTGACCTGTACAAAGATTCTGGCAAAGTTTGCTCTGGCCCCCTTTGCAGTAAAATCATTGATTCAAAGCAGTAGTCCGATTTTGCTAGCTGCTCGCTTGACGACTAGAGGATCATAGAATTCTGAAGGCAGCCTTGCTAGCCTCATCCACATTGCAACTACAGAAAATTTTCCATTCTTGGGGTAAATCTTGGTTACCATTTTCTAATTGTGAGAAATCTATTACTAATGAACCATGGCCCATCTTCGAGGACTCTCGTCCTGTCTTTCACATTGTGAAATGTAGTTATGAAGAAACCATTTCCAATCTCTACAAATTCCATGTTGCCCATTGGCTTCCACAGATTCAGTAGTCTCTAGGAAAAATAGCTATACTCCATGGGTTTCCCAAAGAGTTTGATTATTAGAGAAGTGTGCCAAGGGGCTCTAATCTTTAATTTTTCGGCTCTAGTGAGTAAGACTCTAGGGAGCCCATCATCTTCTTCCGGAATGTCATCATCTATGTCATCTTCATAGCAATCATCAATGCGAAAGGCTTCTTCAAAGGCTCCTGGCAGCAGACTTGTTGGCTTGTCCTGTTGCGGTCTTGCATCTTCACCCTTTTGGTGCTTCTATGCACTCCGTCTTGTTCCTCAGTGGTGGGCTCATGAGCATTTGAGTTCGTTTGCAGAGAGCTTTTGCCACTTTCTCTCTCTAACATCTCTTTCTGAAGATAAAAATCATAATTCTTATCGATACTACACTACCGCATAAGAATTTAATAATCATAGAAAAACTAAACAAACTCTCCTTTCTATTTTTTTTTAATTATTGTGGAATATATGTGCTTGTAATTTTTCTTATGTGGTAGTATCAGATCAATAAAAATTAAGCTTGTTGTCTTCTCTAGACATAACAAACCATCTTTGTATTAGTCAGATTGGCAGGTGAACCAAATTTTATAGAAGATGTGGATACGAGAATTTAATTGATAGTAGATAAGCAAGTGAACCAGTGTAAGCTGCGTCAACACTCCATTGATAACCCCTCCCTTTATCGATAGATTATTGGACGTCTTCAGTATCTTGCTCTTACCAAACCTATTATCACTTATATTATCAACCAGGTTTTGTTAGTTCATGCACCATTGCATAATAGTGCTTTGGACAGCTATCAAACGAGTAATGACATACTTGAAGGGCACTATTACTCACGGTCTTCGTATACAGCGAACATTTATCTCCAGTCTTCATGCATTTTCGATGCCAACCGAACTGGTGACCCTGATGATCGACATTCAACATGTGATTTTGCTATGCTTCTAAGTCCAAATATCATATCTTGGAGCTCTAAGAAACAACGTTCCATGGCACGATCCAATAATGAATATAAATACAAGAATCATGCTAATACCATCACCCAGCTAATCTGGATACAATCTCACGCATAAAAGCTAGAAATTTTACTTAGCCATTGTTCTACCTTATGGTGTGACAATCTCTAGACCATCTATGTTACAACCTAAACCTTGTATTTCATGCACGGACCAAATATATTGATATTGACTATCATTTCATCAGAGTACGTTTTGACCAAACAACTCCATATTGCCTTCAGCACTTAAAATCAAGCTGCTGATGATGTCACAAAGGAACCTCCATCCGCACAGTTCGTCTCCCTACGAATGTTGTCACAAAGGAACTTCCATCTACACAGTTCGTCTCCCTACGAATGTTGTCACAAACGAACTTCCATCTTCACAGGTCGTCTCTCTTCGGTCCAAGCTCAACTTCCGCCCCCTCTGCTTTCGCTTAGGAGAAGTGATAACTAGTTATTGCAAGGAATTAGGAAGTAGCTGAGGTATCTAATAAAATGGTTATTGGAAGTGGGGGTTAGAAATTAGTTGAGACACTGTAATCATAGTTCCAATATAAGTATTAACTGTACATTTACTGCTTTCCCAAGTGGCTAAACACTATAAATATGTAGCATCTTACTCATAATGATTAACACAATATCTTTTCCTCAATTCTCTTCATTAAAATGACAATATTTCTAAATTGTTATTTTGTTTAAGAGCATTAATAATCTTAATGCGCACCCATTTCAGTTTTTCCTGAACGTAGAATATTTCAATATGTCAAAACAATATTCGCAGACAGAAAAATATTGCTTATATGAGACGTTAAATGAAACGCCAAATAGTGCTGAGTCCACGCAATTGTAGTTATTTAGAAGCATTCTGGCAGTTCGTAAGGCAAAAAAGACCCACAAGCAATGAAAAACAGCAGCTGAACTCTAGAACGACTGATTGTAGCAGAAACTGCTTTCCCAGCGCACCTACTCATTCCCTTCTGGGGCTACAAATCCTTCAGCCAACTCAGAACTGCCAACATCAGCATCAGCAAACCCCAGTCCGACGCTAGCTGCACTGGCCTGGCTTGGAATGTTCATCACATTATCAGTCAACGGATGAGCAGCATCATCAGCCATAGAACTGCCAGCCCGGTTGAAAACTGGTGCAAGAAACATCATCGGTCCAGGGCCAGTGGGAATGGGGTTCTGATCTGACTCAACATTAAGGTTAAACCCTCCATCAAGAATTGGCTTGGACTTCATAGGCTCAAGGCTCGTGGGCCTCTCATGAACTTCTGATGAAACGAAAGGTTGGTTGAGTCCAAGGCTGAGTGTCACTTCGGCAGAAGGGTAAGGTTCAGGGCTGGCCAAAGTATCAGCTGGCTTTTTCGGAGAAGTCGCCTTCTCATGTCCTGCAGGAACGGGAACCTGGTCGGGCTGAAGATCAGGGTTTACTTCATCAATAGTCTTGACGTTGGGCATAGACTTGGAGCCCGTATCCACATCTTGGACTGGTCCGCCGGTGATCTCGGGTACTGAGGATATAGGAGACAAAGCCTTCAATTCAGGAGCCCGCTTGAGCTCCACCTTCAGAACTTTGGCTTCAGCATTGACAGGTCTAGGTTCACTAGACTCGAGCTGTGAATGTACTGCTTGAACTTCATCACCTGGTGCCGGATTGCTGAGTGGTTCTGACTCAAAATCCGAGTTTGGCTCTTCCTCAGCTTCCCTTATAACTCCATCTGGCTTTTGAATCCAAGCAGGATCCTCTTCATTCAGGGATGATGCAATTTGGACGGGCCTGCCTTCAAATCCAATCGCAGTAACCTTCTGATTGGTCTCACTGTTCAGGGTAGCTGAGACATCATAAGGTCAGACATGAGCAGCTGAGATGGACTCATATACAATTCACAACTAAAAGGCTAAAATCAGTTCACAACTTAAAGCTAGAACTGTTTTTTATTATATCAATGATGAAGAATCAGAAAGGCAGTCACACTTACTGGCAGCTGCTGCATCACTCGCCACTTGGGTCTGCCGATCAATGTTCTGGATTGGAATGCCCTGCCTCAGAAACATCTTAGCCAGTGGGGCCACATCGTTTGCTGCAGTGATCGGAGCTACCCTACTTGTTTTGAGAGCAACTCCTTTCATATTGATCTCTCCAAGCCTGAATGAGACAAGGTAACCATCACCAAAATCGGCGTCAACGACACCGTGAACCACCTGACCCAGCATCGAGTCAGAGCTATTGCCACGAGCATGCCCACCGTCATTAAGGATTTCACTGTTCCTCTGCTGGTTTGCAGGGGCAGATGATGGAGGATGAGGAGGATGGTGCTGGTTCTCGGCTTCACCTGAGGAGGAGCCCTCAGCTTTACGAGGCCGACCACGCTTACGCTTCATGGGAAGCTCCACCTGAGCAAACATGTCTTTGCTTCCTTCCATTTGGCTCATGTCCACTGATAGGTCCTTCAAAGTAACACCTGCATATGGGCATTATCTTTATCAAGTGGAAATGTAAGCATAGAATTAATCGATTACTGAATCAGCATCAATAACTTAGAAGGACCACCACAAATCAGTGTTCCTTTTCCGATCTGATATGCTTCACTCTCTGACACTGAATGGTCACATCATCACCAAATCTTATATGATATTTGAATGTGATAAATGAACATAAGAAAGTAATTAACAAAGTCAGGAACTCTAGTGGAGATATGAGAGCCAGTAAACTCGAATTGATTGAGCTGACCATAATCAAGAACTGCACAACAGTAACATTTCATGAATATATTAGTCGGCATCAAACAAACACATACGGTGAACAAAAAGGTACAAACGGAGAAGAAACAAAGCCATGTTGCATAAGACAATTGTAACCGAACACGAGACTGGACTAGACTATACAAATGAAAAGACAGGTTCTAGATATGAAATGCAAGGAAGACGTGGAAGCTGTTTATAGCTGAAAGAGCAACGGTTTTATCGAAAATCACTGCCCTACACACTTTATGTTTACAGGAAACAATAAATGATTAATTAAAATGATATCCACAAGAAACTCTGGTATTAAAAGGTACAAAATTCTATGATATGCAAAATGAATACAAATGGAAAACCGATGGATAACAGTTTATTACCATTTTTACCAAAAAGTTTTTTATGAAAGAGGCAAAAGCCAACATTCAAAATATTGGGCAGATGTTCACAAATTATATATAACGTGAAGAAAAGTAAAACATGAGAATATGCAGTTGTCCGAAAAAACAGCTTTTGGGAGCAAAATATAATTCATTATTGAATAATTCAAGAATTACAATATTCAGCTTAGCTATTAATAGTTTAACAATGATAAGATGTAAGGAAACAAAACACCATGCAGATAAACCTAATAGATGTTAATATGAAATAAACTCAACACATATAATATATAAAGTAGATTGTCTATTCGATATCTGAAATCAATCTTCCTAGTAAAATCAAATCTCCAACAAATTTGGCCAGAAGATTTTAGCAGATAATTCGATTACTTTCTGGGTGATGTGACTTGATTATGTTCTACTCTGATTGAAAGCAAATGCTCCTGTCCCATATAATATGCTAAGTGAAGATGAGCCAACAGATACGAGTTCCTTAGATGCATACCGTTGAAACAAATCTTTTATAAAGAATAGAGCCCATCGAATACAGCCAACATCAGAGCAAAACCTCATAAATGTCCCTCGTCTTTTAACAATTTCTCTTCTTTTATAAGCTCTTAGGATAAGTTCACTCACATCCGAACCTATTATTTGAAAAAACACTCTACATCCAGTGTAACACACCCAATATTCGTAATCATCACCAGATAATTCAAGTGAGAAAAAGATCAAGTAAGAATGAAGTGCATTAAGTAATTAACGAAAAAAATTTTTGTAACTAAATAATCATCTGTTGAAGGCTTGCAAGAAACCAGTTTGCAGGCCATCACATTCATCATGAACTCGTAAGTAGCACAAAGTTGAAGCTCGCAGTCATTTGGTAACAACATTCTAATTCGTTCTCAATTTAAGAATAATCATATTATAGTTTCCTGCTTTCTTCTTTTGATTATGTGCGTCCAGCCTACCCAACAGAACTATGAAAAGTTACTCCACATTGATCAAAATGCACTCCAAGCACTTCAAAAACCATAGAGCCACTTAACTGTGCACCAGAGATGGAGAAAGTATGGAGCATAAATAAAAGAAAGGAAGTCTTGAACCCAGAGAGTTTCATCCCTAGAAATTTGGATCTTGGATGAGGCATTTTCAAGTTTCTTACTGTAAAAGGAAACTCTGGTACAAATTAAAGTTCCATCAATGATATTCGTAAATGCTCATCAAGAAGCAATTTTCAGAAACGCATAAATGGATGCTCTGAAACCCGGGATTTGAGAACCTTGACTATCCAAAAGGGCTAACAAAAAATTTCTACGCATTTGTAGCCTAATTTCACTTGGTAAACAGAGCTCTCCTCCCTGGGACTACTCATTTGAATGGATCTACAATGTAATCCACATTTGCCACAAAGTCCTCTGAAGCAAAAAATCCAATTTCCAACAGGTTTCCAAAAATTATCAAAACCAAAATTAAGAAGTGAAAAGGTAAAAATAGAAAATAAATGTAAGAACTGTCGCTCCTGCTGAATCCTCTTCCACAATCTGTTCCTTGATGGGAATGTTCAATGTCAAACACAGAAATTTATATTCTCTAGCATTTCCAGAGCAGCTCCGTTACACACAACTGGCAATGCATCGATAGCGCTAATGAAGTGTTCCGTATCAAGAAAACCGTGCATGGCCGAAGAAACGAACCAAAACTTTCCCATGAACAATCAAAAATCAATCTCAGAATGAAAATGCTGCAACGACGAATAATCACATGGAATAAAGAATCACCAACACGTGATGAATAAGAGATACTCGCAGTTGAGAATTTAGAATCCACGTGAGAGACGGCCAACCTTAGGACCAGGCGGTCGTGCACAAGAACGATAGGAGACAACCAACATGAACAGAGCAACAGACTTCTTGACATTTTCGCCGGCTTCATTACGAAAAAGAGCCTCGAGATGGATCAAAATACCTTGTTTTTGGCCGTGGATATGTCTAGCGAGTGAACCCAAGAAACCGAAGCCGCCCCCATGGAGATTGACGAATGGTTCCGGTTATCGCAAGCTTTTGCGCATACGAAGGATCTCTCCCCGGAAGCGGGCTTCAAGATTTGATCAGTTAATCATGGGTAGCTGAAACGGCTGAGAGTGTGTCAAAAGAAAGCACAAAAAGGAATAACTAACGAACCCACGGAAGGTTGATAAAAGCAAACGGAATTTTTGTTTGTTTATTTCTTTGGTATGTGACAGCAAAAAGTTTATATTTCATTAAAAATTTAAGCTTTTTCCCAAATTTTATTTTAAAATATAATAATGTACAAGTTTCTATCTTATACAAAATATATTCACTATCCAACATTGTTAATATTTTCTATTAACCTCTACATGAGTGAACATTTTCTGTACCAACTTGGAGTTTACCTAAATGGTTCCTATACTGCGTGGTGCAAACCAAGAAACAGACATTTTCTTTTAATTTGGGACTTGAATTTAATAGCCATCAAGCATGACCTACAAATGCATACATATCACAACTTGCCAATGCCACGTAGGCAAAATTTTAAGAATTTTAAAAGACACAAAATATAAATAAATCTTAGAGTTGAAAACTTCAAAATTAAATAAAAACAAAGTAAAAAACTAAAAATCTGGAAAAAAAAGTGAAAATAATTCAAAAATAAAAAATAGAAAAATCTCTATGTTGCAATTTTTTAAAATAAATATTACTGAAAATATTCTAAAAATTCCACATATTTAAAAAATGAAAAAAATAAAATTGTAAAATCATAAAATACTCACCTTTTCAGAAAATATTAAGAGTTTACTATTTTTTAATCTTTAATTTTTCTTCATTATATTTTTTTTGGAATCTTCTTACTAAATTTTTTTATTTTTATTGAAAAATATACTTTTGATCATCGACCTTTAGCACTTTTGTCATTTCAGTGCTAAACCTTTATTTTTATTATTTAAATCCTCAATCTTTTGAATTTTTACCACTTTGGTCCTACCATTACTTTTTCCATCTAAAAAAGAATATTTATCCAAAAATTATTTTTCAACAAAAAAATTTGTTTAAAAAGGCAAATTCCGTTACTGATTAAGGAAATGTTGATTACTAACGGGTGTTCTTTCTAAAATCAATTTTGTAATGGTAATATCATCAATCAATTTTCAATCAGGAATGTGTTTCAATTTTAAAGGAATGTGCTCACATGTAAAACTCTACAGACGTTTTTCACTTTCGTTTGCTTTTTTCCTTTTTTCTTTATTTTTTAAAAAATAATTTTTGGATAAAATACTCTTTTGTGGATGGAATATATTTTTTTAGATGACAAAAGTAACAGTAGGATCAAAGTGGTAAAAACTCAAAAGATTGAGAATGTGAATAATAAAAAATAAAGGTTTAGAATTAAAATAATAAAAGCGCGAAAGATTGATGACAAAAAATGTCATGTAACTTTTTTATTAAATCTTTGCCGTGTTGTTGGCTCACTAGGGACTTTTACAATTAGATGTGGTAAAGATAAGATCTTCGTAGTTTTTATTTAATTCCGAACATTTCATGGGTTTCATTGTTATTAAGTAATTGAATTAAGAGCAGAGCTTCGTAGTCTCATTTTAATTTTATTTATTTTTTTATTCTAAATTATTTTTCAGTGATAAGAGAGGCTCATGTATCTAATATAATGATTAAAAATAAAAACAAATAAAGGAACACGTAACTCTCATCCCATTATACAAATGGAATTCTAGGGTATGCATATATATATATATATATATATTGATTCGCACCCATGCTCCACACGAAAAAAAAAAACTAAGAAAAGAACTAATAAAAATGAAACAGTAATTGTCTAAATGAAGTATCCTGAAAAATCGATTTTTATTGCAAATTTATAGAATAAAAAAGAAAAAATATGAACCGTTAAAATGTAAATGTGGGAAAATATATATATCTATATTATATTATATTAATGGAGGCCTCATTAATAATCCCATGTTTGATTTGTGGTGCAGAAATTCTGGTTTAGGAATAGATTGGGATTATATAAGAGGTGCTGTTTCTTATTTCCACGTAGGGAATAAGTGAAGCTTATGAGGAATATGAACAAAAGACATATTCACCATCTACTATTCATTCAATTTCCATAGCACTACCATTCCCTCTTAAACATCTTCCCTGCCCCCATGCACCGACCTCCTCCGACGACCCATCAACATCCTCCGGTGACGAGCACAAACCCTCACCCATAATCAATCTCTCTCGATCTTCACCCTTCGACAACCGCCCTGCCCGTGCCTCTCAATCTTTCGCCTCATTCAACGTGGCCCGACCATGGACCCCGTCTCGATCTTCAGCCTCATTTACTTGTGGTTGCTCAACAGTTCTTTCACTGAGATTGGAAAACCAGTGGAAAAATAATGTAATTACTTCATTGATCAAAGTAATTATACCAAGCATTGCCTCGATTTATTTTGCAAAGACTTAGACTCACACAAGACCACAAGACACCACCACAACACACTTATATTTTTCTCACACACATAGACACACTCATGCACACTACACACTTGCTGGCACCTCACCTACTCACATGCACTCTCACCTTACTCTCTCTCCCATCAAACCTCACACTCCCACCTCACTTTTTGACTTGCTTTTTGGCTTGCCAAAATATCCAGCAGCCCACACCTATACATAGGTGACATTGTCTATGGAAGTCACCAACTTAACTCAACTAGAAGCTTCCACCCTACTGATGTCAAATCTCTAGGTTTTTCTAGCTTTGGCTTGCTAAAAGGAAGTTCTTTATAACCCTAGAAAATTCTAGAGAGGTTGAAGAGATGGTGCTGATTTATTTCAACACTCCTCCTCAGCAACAACTCTTTATTTCTCAACCTCAAGTTTAGTTGTTCTCTTAACATCTGAAACCTTGAGCCCTGACTTGCTTTTATATCCACTTCTCTATAACCTTCTTCAACTACTGTAACGTTGGTGTACTGAGGATTTGGTCTTCATACTCTTGTTGATCTCCGAAGCTGTGGACTTGCTACTTCTAGTTGATCATCAAACGCTCTTTGGTACACTCCAGTTTGCCAAGAACTGCGTCTTGCCTCGTGCTCATCATCGATATTGTCTTCCTCGCTATCTTCTTCATCATCCACTTTAGGAGTCGAACATACCTCTACGATTTGCTCCCCCATTTTCTTCTATAGATCGGCTTCCATTCCCTTGGAGTCTAGGAGATTTACCTTTTGTGGAGTCCACCATGAGGAAGTTTCATCAAACACCACATTCCTCGGTGTGTAACACTTCCCGCTTGTAGGATCGCAACACTTCCATCCTTTTCTCTAGTTGTCGTAGCCTACGAAGATGCACTTGATCGCCTTCTTATCAAACTTGCTCCGCAAGTGATTAGGCACAACACGTAGCATACGCAGCCAAGGACTCGGAAGTGATTGACTGTAGGTCGTAACCCCACAATTTCTCAAAAGGTGAGACAAAATCTAGCTTTGCTTGGGAAAGCCTTTTGATTACATGGGCTATTGTCTTCATGCACTCAGCCCAGAATCTTCTTGCTACATTCTTCACATGCAGCGTACAACGTCTCTGTGAGGTGCTGATTCTTTCTCCCGGCTACTCCATTCTGCTGGGGCATATTGACACATGTAAATTGGTTACGTGTGTGACATTCTTGCAGATACCATGAAAACTCCTCTGATGTGTATTTGCCACCATTATCCGTCCTTACGCACTAAATCTTCTTGCCAACTTCTCCTTCTACCTTCTCTTTGAATTCCTTAAACCTTGAAAATATTTCAAACTTTTCTTTCAAAAGAAAACCCATACATAACTTGAGAAGTCGTAAATGAACATGACGATATATCACGTCCGGCTGATTGAAGGTTGCTTGACTGGCCCGAACACATCATAATGGACTAGCTCCAATGGTGCTTTGGCTTTGAACTTCGAGTCCTCGTATGGAAGCTAATGCGCCTTTCCGTGTTGGTAACCTGTGCAGATGGTTTTCTCTCTTACATCTAGCTAAGGAAGAACCTTCAACATCAATTTCTTGATCATCACCTTGAACTTATGGTAGCTAACATGCCCAAGCCTCGCGTGCCATAGAAACCCTATCTCATTCTTCTGAGTCTTGTCTACATAAGCCATTTCTCCTGACATTACGTAGATAGACTCCAGGTGCCATCCTTCCATATTTGGTGTTCCACATATCTTAAGATCTTTATAAACCTTCACATCTCGAGGACCAAATACAACATGGTGACCTGACGTTGTAAGTTGTGCCACAGATAATAGATTCTTCTTCATTCCAGGTACATAGTATACGCCCTTGAGAGGTATCTCATTCAAGTTGCAATGTGGCATGATCATTGTCTTACCGACTTGGGCTATTGGTAATTTCGAGTTGTTGGTTGTAACCAACATACGATTGCCTTTGTATTAACCATGTCTTACAACTTCTCATTGTCTCCTGTCATATGATTTGAACACCCTGAGTCAGCTATCTAGTCATTGTTGTAGTCAATCACTTCGGGGACCGTAGCTGTCACAGTTAACTCATCTTCCTCCACGGCATAGGAAGCTTTCACATCCCATTCACCGTCACTCATCTTCTAAGCATACACCATCTCATTGCTTTCTATCGTTCTCTTCTTCCACCAGCAATCTTTGGCTATATGACCCTTCTTTCCACAATTATAGCACCTTCTTTCGAATCTTTTGTTTTGCTGCGATTGGCCCTCCTTGTTTTTCTTCTGTGCTTCCCCTGATTTTTGCCTCTCTTGTTGGTCATCTCTACCACTATCTTTCCTCATCTTCTAGTGGATACTTCTATTAAACCAACCCTTGCTAGTGTTGGCAAAGAGTGCTTCTTCGCCGTTCTTAGAAGAGGCTCCAGATATTTGCTTAGCAAACACGTCTTGGTCAATCAACATATTCTCTAGCTTGACAAGAGAAGGTTGGGTAGACCAACCTTGTATTGCAGAATGAAACTTCTATATTCCGACCTTAGTCCATGAATTATTATCCTTCTAATCCTGTGCTCCGATACACTAGAAGAAGGATCTAATGTAGAAATTTCACAGCAGAGAGACTTTACCTTGGTGAAGTACTGGCTGATGGTCATATGCTGTGTGACTAAGAGGAGCTCGTGCTCGAGAAGCTGTAAACTCGTATCGTTCTTCCTCAAGAATAGTGTGGCAAAGGTGTCCCACGCCTCCTTTGGTGTCTTCACCTGCCGAATGTGCTCCAACAACTCTTCCTCGATCATGTTCTTGATGACAAACATCGCCTTTCCAGCTCCAATCTTCCATTTTCTCAGAGCTGCGGGATCTTTTGGTGGTATCGACTCACTATCATTCACTATCTCCCACAAGTCTTGGCCTTGGAGGTACGATGCCATGTATGTAGACCAAGTGTTGTAATTATGACTGTTAATCTTCTTAATTCCACTGACCACCTATAGATCAGTCATCGTAGCCAAGCTCTGCGGTACCAAACTATACATGACCCAAGAAGCTTAACCACCGGCTCCGAAACCACCAGTAGCTCATATAGGCCCAAAGATCGACCTGCTCTGATACCACTTGTAGGAGATGCCAACCAACAGGGAGCTCTAATACCACTTGTAGGGGGAGTTTCATAAATAAGAAGGAACTTTGATAACTCTTTTAATGGGATTGGAACCAACATGTGGAAAAATAACGTAATTACTTTATTGATCAAAGTAATTACACCAACTACCGCTTGGATTTATTTTACCAATACTTAGACTCATACAAGACCACAAGACACCACAACACACTTATATTTTTCTCACAGACATAGACACACTCATGAACACTACACATTTGCTGACACCTCACCTACTCACACACACTCACACCTTACTCTCTCTCCAATCACACCTCACACTCCCACCTCACTTTTTTACTTGCTTTTTGGCTTGCCAAAATACCCGGCAGCCCACACCTATATATAGGTGACTATGTCGGTGGAAGTCACCGGCTTAACTTAGCTAGAAGCTTCCACCCTACTAACGTCAAACCACTAGGTTTTTCTAGCCTTGGCTTGCTAAAAGGAAGTTCTTTATGACCCTAAAAAATTCTAGAGAGGTTAAATGAGATTGTGCTGGTTTATTTCAACAGGGGTTGCCCTTGACTTCAGGACCTCGGGGCCTTGGTGGTTGAGTTGGTTGCTTGTTGAAAGTGGATCTCATTGCCTGCTAATGTTGAAGATGATTAACGGTGCCATTATGCATTGCTCATGTCTTTTTTAAATTTTTTTAAGGTTTAGTTTTTTTATAAAATTAAACATAAAATAAAATACTATAAACAATGTATATATGAGAGGGGTAATTTTATCTTTCTACCTTTAAACGCCATATTCCTATCACTTTATTCCCTCAAACGAAATAATAATAATTTTATTTCTCATTTAATTCAATTCCTTGAACTACTCATTTTCCCTACTTATTTTATCCTCGGTGTGTCTCATTCCTACGAACCAAAAGTAATATATGGCTTGATAAAGTAGAATCCACCTTTAAGGAAATAAAATTGGAAACAATAGAAAAATGAAGCAAAAAAGGAATACTTAATTAATTACAACATCCATTGTGTTTCCCTTGAAAAAAATGAATCGAGAAATGGAAAGAAGTATTAAATATCTAGAGACATCCTTGGAACTTAATAGACTCCAAGTCCGACAACGGTTGGAAATGGGAGATCTTGTCCCATCTTTAACATGGGAACTAATCTCATCGTAGGAGGCCTCATTAGCTCAATGAGCATATTCGCACTACTCTCGGCTAGGTTTTGAGATAAGCATCATTATTCTTGTCGATAGATATAACCTCCTTGATGGCCTTGCTGGACAGTGCTTTATACTGCTTCCTTTTCTCTTGATGAGTAGACCTTGCAAGGGCCTCCTCCATTTCCTCTTGTTGCATTAAGAAGAGTCACCTTCTCTTGAGCCCATTGGGTTGTGGCATCACTATGAGAGTACTTTAAAGTGAAGAGTTGCCCATGATCGCTCTCACAAGGGCCTTCGAGCCTTGCTTCCTCTTCCCTTTCTAGCACTACCCAGGGACCTATTTACTTTTAGAGAATCGTTCTCAATTTTTATCTCCACCATTCTTCTCTTTTTTGGAATTTGATTTTCAATGGAAATATGTTTAATAATTTTTTAAATTAAAAAGGCATATTAGCCTAACAAAACTCTAACTTTGGCAGAGGATCAAATTATATCATGAACTTTAAAAATGGTCTCTAAAATCACGAATTTTGCTCATGTTACCACATTAGTCATGTGAATGACTTGGCAAATTATGGAGTTGATGTGGTACTAATGAAGCCGACGTGTCATTTAATAGAGTTGACATGACATTGAAGTGGCATTTCATTTTAAGATAGAAACCCAAAAAATACGAATTTTCAATGGATGACCAATCTATATCACAAACTTTCAAAAGAATAGATAGGGAGAGAAAATAGGTGGGGGATAAACTTTAGTATGGAATAAAAATATAATATTTGGTTGTAGGGACTAAAAGTCATATGGAATAGAGTATTTAAAGATAAAGAGACAAAATTGCCCCTAACTTTTATTAAAAATATATGAAGATAATAATTAAAAAAATCAACCCCATTTACAACTATAATAAAATAATTAAAATAAAAAATGTGAAAAGAAGGGATGATGAACAATTCATCGTCTTCCTTTTTTGTCTCGGAAGCTTTGGTGCTTGCTGCCAAAGTCCCCTAAGTCCTTCGAACATTGCAACCTAGTCGAGCTCCCTCAAGTAGGATCCCTTGCTATAGTCCATCTCTGGATTCCATCAAAGGTTGTTGTCATGGAGTCCCTCACCAGAGATCGATTCCTTTGTCGAAGTCCCTCATTGGAGCTCAATTTGTAAAGCCACAGTTGCTATTGACCCAAACAAACATCTCTAAGAAGCAATCAAATAGACGAGCCCAACAAGCCTCATTGTCATTGCTCTGGCGAGTTCCACTATTGAGCCCCATCCAACAAACAAGCCATTGACAGAACCAATAAGAGGAGAAAGTCTCCCCCACCCCCCCCCCCCCCCCCCCCCCCGCCATTGTCATCTTCATCTCGAGATGGAGATGGAGGCACTAATCCTAAACCAAATGACTGGCATTAACCCCACTATTGTCTTTATTATTGTCACCAAATCACTAATCAGAGATGGAGGTGACAGACGGGGAGGTGATCGCTTGATAGATGGAAGAAAATAACAAGAATAGAAAGATAAGGAGGAGGAAGGTCAATGGCATGGGATGTAAATAAGGAAAATAAAGGTTTTTTTTTTTTTTTTACTTTCTTACACCTATTCCTAATGGGAATACTTATTTCCGATAGCTGAATGGGGAATAGAAAATCTCCCCTATTTCTCATTCATTCCCCATCCAGAATAATTGAACCTTGAACCAAATGAGGTTTATGTATTCCATGCGGAATACATGTGGGAATAGTTATTCTTATTTCCCTCAACCAAACATAACATTATTGTCAAGAGGACCCATTTAGCTTCAATTTGAGGATTATAGGAGAGAGCCCATCATGTCCAATGGCTCACTTGTCTTTAGTCAAGTGCCTTGCAGAATCCTCATTAGGATTAGGATGTGCAAGTTCATGTCATCAATTCTACTCCTATGCGATGTGAAGGAAGAAGAAGGACACCTTCCAATCCTATTTAGTTGGGAGGAAATTTTGAACTATAACAACCTTCTACTCGAGAGAGGGTTGAAGTGGAAATTTCATGGATCTTAACAAATTTTATATAATTCATGAGAGACGGGGAGAGTAAGGATAGTGAAAGAAATAGACGTGCTCGGCCATAAGTTAAAACCACAGGAGTGCAACTTTATTAGAATGACTGACTGACTTAAATATTACATAAGCGATCCGCCTATTTATAAACTATAAATATCAAATAAAATAGAAAACATATAATCCTGAATATTAGTAATTCAATATAAAAAATCCTAGAGATATTACCTAAACTATTCGATAGATACGATCTTATTCTCAAATATTATATTTCCTAAATAACCATAAAATATCCCTAACACTCTCCCTCAAGATGAGCATGTAGCATAGTGGAATGCGTATCTTGCGCATAATCAATTTTGATGACATAACTTGACTTTTAAAATCAACTTGAGCATCTTCAATTCAGAGGTTGAGAAGTAACATTGACTTGAGACTTCTTACTTTCAAAGGTCAAAAAACTGGCTTGAGTTTTCTCTTCTTGGGCTTTAGAGGCTGGAGGTTGATATGAGCCTTTTTGACTTCAGATATCTTGTCTTCGTCATTGCATCATCATCTCGGTCATCTTGCATGCCAGACTTATTAAGATCAACCTACTTTGATACCATGACAAATTTTATATAGTTCATGGGAGAGGGGGAGAGCGAGGATATTGAAAGAAATAGACATAGTGGACCATAAACTAAAACCATGGGAATGCAACTTTACTAGAATGACTGATTGACTCAAAGAGGTATTACATAACCTAATCGATCGATATGATCTTATTCTCAAATATTCCATTTTCAAAATAACCATAAAATATCTCTAACACTCTCCCTCAAGATGCACATGTAGTGTAGTGGGATGCACATCTTGCACATAATCAATTTTGATCATGATAGCTTGACTTTTGAAATCGACCTTGGGCATCTTCGCTTTAGAGGGCAAGAAACAACGACTTGAGGCTTCTTGCCTTTACAGGTTGGAAAATTGGCTTGAGTCTTCTCTTCATGAACTTCAAAGTCTGGAGGATGATATAAGCCCTTTTGAATTCAGATATCTTTTCTTCATTGTCACATCATCATCTTGATCATCTGGCATGCTAGACTTGCGAGGATCGACCTATTCTGATACTATGACAAATTTTATATAATTCATGGGAGAGAGGAAGAGTAAGGGTATTGAAAGAGATTGATGTGGTCAGCCATAAACTAAAACCTCAAAAGTGCAACTTTATTAGAATGATGAATATCAAATAAAATAGAAAACATATAATCTTGAATATAAAAAATATTATCAAATTCAATATCAGAAAATCCTAGAAATATTATCTAATATAATCAATCAATACAATCTTATTCTCATATATTATATTTCCTAAATAACTATTAAATACTCTAACATGTCCGAGTCTTGCACAAACTTACAGAAGCACCTGAAAGCATTTATTGAATAATGTCACCTAGCTTCTTGGCATTGAGTGCCTATTTGGATCATTGAAAATTTTTATTATACCATGGGAATTTATAGGTTTACATTATAAAATATAATGTTTGGCTGTAAAATGCAGCTCATTTTAATTCTCTCTGGCCTCTTCATTTTCTTGACAATTTGATTACATAGTTCAGAGATTGCATTCTCAGTTTACCATAGTATAAAGTACTTTTAACCATTTTTGTCGCCACTCTCTCCAACTTTCTTCTTCTAATCATACACAATAAGACAAAAGGGGATAATGGAGGATATTCTAGTAAAATTACATCATTACATATCACATCAAATATTATAATATTATATTTTAGACAACTTTCTTAAATACTTACCAAATACAAGATTTTCTATTACAACCCACTTTCCATGTAAAATAACAACTTTCCATATATTCTTACTTCCCCATAATCTAACCGTACTTGAATCAAACACCCTTGAATATAAAAAGAAAGCTACATTCTTCAAGAACTGTTGGAAAATGGCCAATAGTAGTGGAATAAAACCTAGAAAACTTCAAAACTATTTCAGGGATCACCCACCTTGACTGTACAGTTGCTATTATGATGGTCAACTAGTAAATGATAGCGATCATGAAGCAAAGTTATATAAGGGGGAAGTTCACATTAGGGGGATTAGATTCAACTCGGTTCATAACAAATACATAAACCAATGTTAATATGCTAGGACTAATTCCTTCGTCTTTTCATAGATGCGAATTCTTGGGACCTATGTAATTTTGGAATAGGTGTGTTGTAGTGGATTGGTAACGGTCGAGTAGGGGAAAGCATGTGTAATTGTGTAGTTATGTAACCAAGAATTACGATGTACCTAGAGTTTCTTTGAACAAGCTGTAAAGAACGATTTTGTCAAAAAAATTACTAAGCCTCCGTATTCCTCTTGGTGGAATTACAAACTTGAGGTATGGAGGGATTTACCAAGGGATTGTACTATCTCTCCAAATACCTCAATCCAAACAAGTTGTTCGAGAATCATTTATCAATTTTTATCTCCATTGTTCTTCTCTTTTTTGAAATTTGATTTTCAATAGAGATGTGTTAAATGCATTTAATAATATGTTAAATTAAAAATATACATTATCTATATACTTAATACGAAAACATAGTTTCCAATGGGCTGTCTCTACTTGTCCACGTCGTGTGCTTTTCCATGTGACCAACGTACCTTTTTCTTTCTGCATATATTTTTTTCTAGATAGTCATGTCAACAACAAAAAAGCAGCTTGGTGGTTCTCGCCTGCCTATTATCCTAGCATTCGTGGGTTCATGTCCAGCCGCAGTCACTTTTTCTTCTTTGTGTTTTTGTTGTCTAGACAGTTATGGAGAATACTGTATGCACATCGTGTCTATCATTCTATTAAGCCTTACATAATTTGAATTAAGAATTAATATATTACATAATCTCTTTATAATTGGATGATAAGCGATAGAATAACAAAATCATGTATCACAATTATGATACCAATTTTTACACTTTTCTCATTAATTTTTATGCTCATGTCATTTTCTTGAACTTTTTTTTTTTCCTACAGCAGCGCACAGACTTTTACTCAAGTATCATAAAAAGGAAAGTTATAATTGATATACTAAAGACAGTGCCTTTAGCAATAAATCTCACATGGTAAAAAGGAATGGAAATAAAGTAAATGTACTAAAAAGGTAAATATTAATGAAAAAGTGGATAAGTACAGATGAATTCATTCAATCCATATGTGAATATGAATTGTGCAAATGATAACAATGAGGCTTCAAATAACATGTTATAACCAAACATTAAAATATTGGGACAACTGTGCAAATTTAATTAATAAAAAACAGCCGTGAATTCTATATATAATAACTCAATGCCACTATAAACATAGCCAAAGATCATCTTCTCACACAATTGCAAACAATTAGAAGACTTTGGTTTCTCATTTAAAGGTTGAATTGTTTGGGGGAGGCCGATCGAATATTATGGAGAAGTCCTCGAAATTGGCTTTCTGCTTCGTGGCCATTTTCGCTATGTTATTTGCGAGCATGCAACAAGCAGTGACAGCCTACGAGTTCCATGAATGCCAAGAAAATCACGATTGTGACTCGAGATGTGATCATGGGCGAGCTCTCTGTATCAAACACCAGTGTTTCTGCTATATAGCTGAAATCGCTGCTCCGAACAAATTGTCGACTAATGACGAGGTCCATCCACCAGTGAACTGATGCATTCTTGGGTGACCATCCTGAATCACTGGGAGTAGGAATTCTATCATGCGTAACCAAATGGAATGGATGTTATCCTTATATTTTTATTTACATAAAAGAGATTAAGCAATTACTTGTCCGGATTTTGTCCTTTGCCTATGCCCTTCATGATTCGCATATATATACACACACTAGACAAGGATTGTGCCGCATGGATAGAAAATAAAAATAAACTAATGTGGAATACTAGGATAAATCCATATTACTAGATTATTTATAATGTATTACAATTTAATTTATTTGAAATTTTTTAACTTACAATAATAGATAAAGTATTCTCAGTTGTCATTAACATATTATGTTAATTTAACCTCAATTTTCATGTTTACAATTTTAAATCATTGATTCAAAAACTTGACAAAGGTTTGTTGTTAAAAATGTAGATATTCAGTGAAGTGGAGGAATTTGAACAATTAGTAAAAGATTTTTACTATGAAGATCATAAATATGGAGTTTGAAAAAATGGCTAAAATTATTATTTTACTCTTAATCTGGACGATTTTATAAAATAGATATATGTCATAAATTTTTATATGTAAATTAAGATTGATAGCAAATAAAAAAAAAGGAAAAAGACAAAAAATGATAATATTTGCTAACAACCCAATTCCCTATCGGGATTTCCAAGTATTAAGGGTAAAGAAAAGAGAGAAGGAAAAAAAAAATTCCTTCTTTTAGTTGAAAAATTTATGACGACTTGACTTAGAAATAACAAATGGATTACTAGTAATCCACATTGCTCTCACTAAAGTACCCACCCATGATGCCCTTTGACAAAAATAAAACTTGAAAGGGAATTATTTTGATCTGACCGTCTCTTTTTCCACTTGATTAGTTGAATTCTCCGTTTTGGATACTAAGTAATCACAGAATGTCCCTATAATTTGATTATTTATTTACGAAGTAGTGCAATTCAATTCATTTAAAAATGGTTGATTTATTATAGTGAGTAGAGCATTCTCAGTTGCCAACACTGTATTACGAAACTTTAAAATTTTGGATCATTCGTTCAAAAAAAGGGACAACACTACATGTAATGAGAGAAAAATTAGAACAATTAATAAAAGAATTTTACTGTGAAGATCATAGATATGAAGTGAAAGAAAAATGACTAAAATTATTATTTTACCCTTAATATGAAAGAATTTATAAAACTGATACATGTGATAAATTTTAATACGTAAATTAGATAGATTAAAAATATTGAAAATAAAAAAGATAACCATATTTTTATATAATAGTAAGATAGATATGTATGATTTTGGAAAGTACATAGGTAGTTGGTCTCAATACTTTTGTAAATACCTCTAATAATTATAAAACAATCATACCAACAAATGAAAGTAGTGTTTCATCGAGAAAATCATCGTTACAACTAGAATTGCATTTTAAATTCTCTCCAATCATTCAATAATTTTCTTTTTATAATTATATTTTTATTTTTATTTAATTATGATTATACCTTTGTAATTATTAAGAATGTTATTGAAAATTAACACTAAGTACAAGAAGCATTTATAACTGACAATTCCATGTACACGGGTCAATGCCTAGTGTGTGCATGTATCTAACCCTATATTTTTATTAAAATGCTTTAGCAATTTACAATATTGAAAATGAATAATTGGATTATAATTAAAATAAAGTCATCAAAATTGGCAAAGAGTTTCGGCATTTTTTACAGTAGTCTTCAGGTAAATCTGACAGTAGTTGGGGAGATCAGTTCTTTCTAGTTGATGTTATATCCACTCACCATAGCCTCATAGGTGGCTGTTGACATTTGATAAGGGCTTGTGCTTCCATCAAACTAAGGTGTTCATTTCCAATATACTATACATCTACATATTGAGAATTAAATGCCACATCGATCCTAATTTATAAAAGAATTGACACCTATAAGTTTATTTCTTAGGTAGAAATGGGTCCAGCCTCTAGGAAGCTCGATGGATATTTTACATAGTATTAGAGCCAAACGTGTGGAATTACACCTCGCCAAGTCCTAGTGTGAAACTTATAGCTCGTAGCCTAAGATTTAAAAAAAAAAAAGTTTGGCTCGTGGTTATTTGTTGAACACAAATGTGAACTTATACTAAGTTAATCGAGTATGAAATAAAAGGTCCAAGTCATATTAATTGTTAGCCTGAGATTTGAATAGAAAACCTGCATCTTATTCAGTTGTGCCCCTTCATCCTAGTTCAAAAGAAAATTGCCTAGCTTGAGGTCCTTTGTTGAGAGTAGGTGTGTAAGGACATGCAGCAAGTGTGAGCCATGCTGCCACGTAAAGGCAAATGCTGAAGAATAAAAAAAAAAATTCCTAGACTATAGGAGTAATTGGGTACCACCAAGTGTAAGGTTTTTCGGTGGACATTGGGCTAACACCTTATAGGTCAGGTCAGTCACATTACCACATAAGGGCATGTGTTCAGGAATAAAATTCTCACATTAGAAATATCGTAAAATAATTTACTTAATATACATGTTCGAGCGTTTCCTGTGATATTGGGAATATTCTTGGAAGAGAGCTCAATCAATGTGTAAATAGATGCTAATAAGATCATATGACCCAATCGCAGTGAAGTCAATTGTCTGTCATTTCTGTATAGGCATAATCGAATGTCACATTATTTATTGTTTGTTTGTTCATTTACTTCATCAAATTCACTACGTGTATTTATATGTATATACATATTATACAAATGTGTCAATTCATCTTTCTTTCTTTTTCTTTTTTTAATTTGTATCATACAGTATCCTAGGGCTAGTCGAAGTGCACCTTGAGACTAATTTGCTGTCGAACCGGGATACTTGGAAAAATTCCCGTTAAGCCTCCCAACCTAATGATCTATCCTAGGACCACTCATTTGCAGTATGGTAAGGAAACCACTAGGCCAACCTCAGGTTGGTATTCATCTTTTGTTTGTCTCCATCGATGCTTCTTTCAGTTAATAATAACATGAAGTCTCTCTTTATTATTATGCAATGCATATTTTATCTCCCTTACTTTCCAAATCCATTGAACCGTCGATTTGAGGTGACAAAGACATGTTTGTAGTTACGTGCAAGGACAAGTTTATAGCCATTTCAAGTGATTTCTCCATATTTTTCTTTTGCCAATAAAACAATAATTAACGGTTGATTCCATTTTAGTGTATAAAAAAGGTATATAAACTTAAAAGGAGATGGAAAAAAGAGGGAATAGATTAGGACATGAGAAATTCTATTAATAAGAATTTAACACGGAATCTCTTGGTTACAGATCGAGAGCGGTACCACAGTACCAAACTTCCTTTCTTATTAACAGTTAATTTTAGATCGAACATGTTTGTTGATGCTCGATATTAAATTTGTAGGATACTTAAAAATGATTGAGTTTATGTCCACCGGAACCCTAAACTAATAAGTATTAGCATTTGGAACTCTTAAACTCCCTAAACTTAAAAATTTAAACTGATAGATATTAATATTTATATGAATTATATTCCCAAAACTCGCTTCACGTTTTTCCTATTGTGCAAATAAAAAAAAAACATGAATGCAAGTCTTTATAGCGTTTTCTACGTTGAAAGATTATAGTACTTCACACTAATATCTTTTCTTAATAAGAAAAATAAAGAAGTAATAGTAGTGGCGAACCAATCATTGTGTTCAATCGCAAATAAACAAATGAACTGAACAACTTGTACATTGACGACGTTAATGTTTCACCATTAAATGCTTAGTATATTTCAAGAAACTGATATGCGCCAAGATGTTCAAATGTGAGAGTGATTTTATTTTGTAGAATCATACTGGGAAGTCGGCAGATTTTTCTCCCAGTTGTAAACCTTAAGAATCGAAATGGATTTTCAAAAGAAAGATGAGAGTAGATGGCTCAATCAATAAATGTAATACCAAACTTATTGTCAAAGAATGCAAGTAAAAAGAAGACCTTTATGATTTTGATATTTATTTTCAGGTGATAAGAATAAACTCTATCAGGATAATAATTGCAATTACGACGTTGTACAATTTAGAGGTATATCAAATGGATATAACAACTATTTTCTTAAATATATATTCAGATGAATATCCATTTGCAACAACAAAGTGTTTTGTGGTTCCAAGAAAAAATAAGAAAGTCCAATTGATTAAATCATTGTATGACTTGAAACAAGCACTAAAGGTAATGGTATGGAAAATTTGATAAGATATTGACTATCATTTGTTTTAACTAGTATGACAAGTATATATACATAAAAGAGGCAGAAAATATTTATGCCATTTTATGTCTATATGTGGATGATATACTCATTATTAGGAGTGATAAGAATCATCAAATATACCCAGAATATGTTAAATTTGAAATTTGATATGAAAGAAGTTAGCCTTGATGATATAGTTTTAGGAATTAAAAGTACGATAACATTTGAGTGACTATTCTTAAGCTAATTGTACTATGTGAATAAAATTATTGAAAAAATCTAACAAAAATGATTCTGAAGTTGCTAGAACATCATGTGTTACTTGTCTTCGTCTTTCAAAAAAATAGAGGAGAGTATATTTATTGGGTGGAATACTCATGAGTTATTGGAAGACAATTGTACCTAATTAACTGCACCATACTAGATATTGCTTATATGGTTACCAGGTTGAGTAGATATATGAGTAATCTAAATAGTGACCATTGAAATGCAATAGTGTGGGTGTTAACATACCTAAGATGTACTCAAAATTGTGATATGTATTTTACCAAATATACAATGGTATTTGAAGTGTAAAGTAATGTGAAATGGATATCTGCTATAAAGGACTCAAAGTCTATAAGTTTATAGTTGTTCACATTAATTGAAGTAGTTGTGATAACTCGATCCATAATGCAATTCGAATTTATCACTTTTGATAAATGTGGAGAGGAGGTAGAGGATATCCCAAATAGGAAAAGCTAGTGCCACCAAGATATATTCATTGTGACAGTCAATTAGATATTGGAACTCACAAAGTAGTAAGTCTAAATATATGTATCATATATATAATATGATTGAATAACTATTCTCAATTGGAATAGAGAGTTAGTTGAAAAGATGTAGAATAGAATAAGACTTAAGTCTATTAGATAATAAGTTTTGTGAAGGAAAACCCAACCTAGTAAATTAGAGATCCCAAGATCTAAGTTCAAATGGAGAATATCTACTCATATGACTTAACGAATTCACTTAGTAGATTATTCCTTAGCTATTCCTTGATATGAAATAGTGAAATTGAAGGGATGATGACTAGGATTTAGATGTTTTGTCAATTTATAAACGACAATAGAATATTCTGCAGTTTAAAATCACTTATGTGAGAGAAATGTGAGGCCACTTCAAAGGAGAGTTAAGGGCTTAATTCTTTAGAAACTCTTGCAGAGCCATGATGATATTCATTGTCAAAACCAATATGATCATGAGAATTGAAAAGATAATTAGTGGATTTTGTTATGGGTATATGATTCTTTACTTAAGAAAGTAACATAGTTCAAGAATATAGCATCTACTGGACAGCTTGTTAAATAAGTGTGTCTTCACAAGGGAAGGTTCAAAGGTGGACACACCTACCTACCCTATGTAGAATTCACAAAGTAAACATGATCAGAGTTAAAACAAAAATAATTTCCAATCACGTGGTAATTGCTGGAAAATGACGAGTTAAATGTGAGTGAATGAGAAATTATTTCTTAATAATTGGAGAAAATTATGGGTTAAACTCAATTGACAATTACAAATATAATAGAAGCTCTTTTTTTAAAAAATAAAAATAGAAGCTCATTTTTTAGTTGAACCTATATGGGATAGGTGGGAAAAGTTAATCTCGCATGGAAGAGTGGAAGAAAATTATCAAGTATTATATGTAAGAAGTGCTCTTAAACCAGCATGTAAGAAGTGGTCTTAAATGGGCAACTGGAAGAGGGGTGAAGAGAGAAGGCAATCCAGTTGAACTCATGTGTAGGCAGGCAATAGGCACATTGAATGTCATTTCGAGAATGAAGGCTCGTGCGATGCCAAGTTTTGCCTCTTCGTACAATTTTTTTCTTCTTCCAATGAATTAGAATGTAGAATGCCTATCATGAGAAAACCGCTCGGATTGTACTTAATATGATAATTGTCAATTAATGGTGAATAAATCTTATCCTCATCAGATTGATTGGATTAAAAGTGAAAAAAAAATCTAAAATCACATCTAATAATTTGGTTGCTATCAAATTAGTACTTTGATAGCCATTAACTTATAGATTTCTCATTTTATATATATTTGACCCCTTTTCGCTCAGAGTTGCGTAAGAGAAAATTATATGGAAAAACAAAACTCGTCTCCTATTTTTCATGCATCATTTTCTAATGACATTCATCCATCCACTCAAGGTCAACGAGAAAGCTTGAAGCATGTTGTTGTATATTGGGAGATAGGCACTCTATTACCTATAATATCATGTATTTTTCTTGCAATTTATTATATTTCAAAGCGCTAATGAGACAATTTAACACCCTCTCCTCTCTCTTTTATAATTAGCACCATTTTATATGTAGTTTCAAAATAACACCAGGTCAATGACATCTTTACCCTCATATTTTAATTGAAAATATTTCCCACTCTACATTTTCATTCTCTCTAAAAAATTCAAGTCTCTCCTCATTCAGCTACTTTCCATCTCTCCCCTCTTAGTTGCTCTTCCCCAATTATAACCGATGAGCTAACGGTGCTATCCCCCTTCCCGACGAGTGACCAACAAGCGGTGCCGCCCCCTTCCCCAATACAACGACAACCGTCGAGCTCTCCCATCCCCATCCCATCGAGCATTAGCAAGTCTTCCCCCACGACCCTCACGGCAAGAAACGTCAACAGGCAATCCTCCTCCTAGCAGAGGCCTACAAGCTATCCTCTCATTCTCATCTCTCTTTCCTATTTCTCCCTATTGTCTTCCTATTCTCCCTCTTTGCAATTTGTTGAATAGGGAGGAATCAGTGTAATTTGATTTTGCTTTTTTTTTTTTTTCTGAGAATTGGTTTTGCAAGTTCGAACATCAGGTTAAGGGTTCAGAAGCATGGACAATTATTAGGACCTATTTACAATAAACCTGGGCCTTATCTAACATATTGAGACCTATTTGAGTTAATGATATGTATTTGAGAATCTGGACCATTCCCGAGATCTATTTATAAAGTAATATTGGCCTATTTATAATGTAATCCAAACCAATTATAATGAATCGAGATCTATTTAAGAATATGACATTTGAAAATTTGGAAAATGATCATGACCTACTTATAAGTATTGTAATTTATTTATAATGTAATCGTGACTTATTTATAATGAATTGAGACCTACTTAAGTTTATGATATTTCAAAAGCTTGACAATTAGTATCACCTTTTTGTAATATAATCGTGACACATTTAGAATGAATTGGGACCTATTTAAGTTTGTGATATTTTGAAATGTCGACAATTATCAAGGCCTATTTATAATGTAATCAGTACCTATTTACAATAAGCCATAACTTATTTAAGTTTGTGACATTTGTAAATCTCAACTATTTACTTTAGTCATCATTGTACTTTGTGTATTAATATATCATGACATGTTTATGTAGTACCGAGACCTATTTTGATTGTATCAAGACTTGTTTTGATATTATCAGGATAAGAACATAGTATAGCTTCATCAACATAAGATAAATGGTAACAATTGATGCCAAAACGAAAAATTGCAAATTGAACAACCAAATGGCCATTCTCTACATAGAATTGATAAATCACATAAAAACCCTAAATTCTATTAAGAAAAAGGTGCAATAGTCGATAGCTAAACCAATCACTACAAAAAGAATAAAAAACACACAATCAACAAACCCTAAAATGGAAAGTTGGTGAGAAAAGGAATTGAGAGGACAACTCTATAACAAAAAAACAAGTAATAAAAGAATCAAACTCATTGCTATTGTTAATGCTTGGTCCTGCACCATGGGCTACCTTGGACATTGTCAACTCCTTGGTCGTGCTCGTTGGGCTTGTATAGTGCAGAGGGACAAGATGGAGGGAGCCACACCAACAAAGGAGGGGGTCACGACCAACGTGAGGCAAAGAGAGTACGTTGGCAACTGGAGATGGAGAGAGGACAACAAGCACTAGTGAGCAATGAGATGATGCCGGAGAGTAAGGCAACAAAAGGGAGGGTCTGTGTTGGTGAGTGGCATAATGAGAGGGAATGAATTAGGTTTAGAAAGAGTAAATATGAAAAAAAAAAATTTATAGAAATTTAGATAGTAGTATTAGTTTTTTAAAACCCTACAAATTAGTGTTAATTATAAAAGAAGGCTTTTTAATGGTGCTAAATAATTTTTCAACCCTATTTTAAAAGGGTAGTTTCACTGGATCCTCATGGAGGCCGAACACAAGATTTACAGGGATGCCCTAATCGATCTTTTTGTAGAAACCCCCACTACATTGTTTGTTGTGCTTCCTAGTAGGCCTAGCCAATACCTGCTGGTTGTCTTCCCTCTTCGCAATCGCCTAATTTTTCGTCCCTAATCCTGTCCTGGACAACCTCGGCAATTTTCACCTCTTCTCTATCTCGCTGCGACTACAAAGGCAGCTTCCCAATACCTCGCAATGGTTGTTAAAGTGAGCGACTTTTCTATTCTTATTGTTTGGGGTTCTGTAATTTGCATATATTTGCCCTAGTTTTTGATTTAATTGATTTGCCACTGCTGCTTGATGGTCGAAGCAGGGGAAGGATGTTTCTTGTTGTTTTTGAACTAATAGGCCTCAAGGACCTGAAGACTTTATGCTTTTGACTAACAAAGCAGCTCATGCGATCCTAGCTTTTTCAGCGTTTCTCCAACTTTAGCTCTTCGGACAGTATCCTAAAAACTCTTTGCCTCAACCTAATGTCTTATATTAGCCATTTTTATCATTTGCTAAGTAGTTCAAGGTCATCTGTTATTACTAAGCATCAGCGTTTAGTTAAACAATTTTGAAATGGCTTCATGTTCTAATGCACAATCTTCAAAAAGTGGTGATATGAGGGAGAACACACTCTGATAGAACTTTTCGGTGTTTTATTGAATGGAAATTGTGGTGGCTGCTATTCGAGAGGTAGCCGTACTCTGCCATAATGAAAACACGAATAAAGAAATCACTCACAAATTCTCTCCCCCTTTCTACGACCAATTGCTCTCAAATAAATACATAGAATCCTACGATGACAAAGGAAACTAAGACCACAATTTAGGAAGGTATAACTGCTTCCCTTAAATGACATTATTTGCCTTTAGGATCCCTCAAACGATGGCGGAAATACATCTTCAAGGGTTTATCATTACTCCCCTTCCAATGAGACACCTTGCCCTCAAGGTGGAACTCCGGGAATTGGCATCGGAGAGTGTCACATTCCTTCCATGTTGAATCGTGGTCTGGTAGACCCCTCCGTTGGATCAAAACTTCTTTCTTCCCAGCTGCCCCTTGGCGTCCTCCCCCCCACTGAAATTGGTTCCATAATAACCTCCATGTCTTCAGTCAATGTCAAGGGCAACTCTTGTGTAAGGATGTAGTCCCTGATAGCTCATCTCAACTAAGATACATGAAAAATTGGATGGATTGCAGAAGAAGGTGGTAATCGTAGATGATAAGTGATTTCCCCGATCCTCTTCTTAACCTCATAAGGTCCAAAATACTACAGGGATAGCTTCTCATTCCATCGGTGTGCCACAAAATGCTGATGATAGGATCACAACTTCAAGTACACGCGATCCCCCACCGCAAATTGTACATCTCTCTTATGGCTATCAGTCTGATTCTTCATAATCTGCTGAGCACGAAGGAGATGCTGCTTGAGCTCTTCCAACATCCAATCTCTCTCCTCCAGATACTTCTCCACCTGGGACACCGGAGTGGTGTGGTGGCCATAATGCACCAGGTGCGGAGGTTCCCTCCCATACAGAATCTTGAACGGGGTAGTCTAAGAAGCAGTGTGATACGAGGTGTTATACCAGTATTCTGCCCGTGCTAGCCACCTGGCCCACTGCTTGGGCATGTTTGACACAAAACATCTCAAATAGGTCCCTATACTTCGATTGACAACCTCGGTCTGCCCATCTGTCTGTGGGTGGTAAGCAGTGCTTCTCTTCAAAATGGTCCCCTGCATCTTGAATAACTCCTGCAAGAATTTACTCAAGAAAACGTGGTCGCGATCAGATATAATTGACTCAAGAATTCCATGTAACCTGACCACTTCTCAGATAAAAGCCTTTGCTATAGACACCGCAGTGTAAGGGTGTCGCAAGGGAGTGAAGTGGGCGTATTTGCTTAATCAGTCAACAACTACTAGAACCACTGTGTACTCGTCCGATCGAGGCAATCCCTTGATGAAATCCATTGTCACCTCCTCCCAAACCTTATTGGGCAGAGCGAGTGGCTGCAGTAGCCTTGAGGGTGCCATGGCTTTGTATTTGTGATGTCGAAACATGTCACACTGTGCTACCATTTCCTTCACACCCTTCTTCATTCCCATCCAATACAACTCAGTTGCTAATCGTCGATATGTCTTCAAGGGTCCTGAGTGCCCTCCTATGGCACTCCCATGGAACTCTTGCAGTAATTTTGGAATGAGGGAAGATGTTCGGGGTAAAACGAGGCGTCCATGGTACAACAATCACTGTCCATCCAAGGTGTACCTTGGGTAAGAAGTCCTTCCTTGCTGGAAAGCCATACGAATCCACTCTAACCTTCATCGGCATTGATTTCCTGCATTAGTAAATCCCAATTTATTATGCAAGGAATTTACAGGGCCATGAGCTGAGGCTCATGGGTTCTACATGATAGCATGTCAACTGCCTTATTCTCTTTTCTAGGCTGGTATTGAATTTCTAAGTCATGGCCCAATAGTTTAGTAAGCCAGCGTTGGTGCTCCTCTGTTACCAACCTCTGTTCCAGTAGAAATTTGAGACTACGCTAGTTAGTGTGCATAATGAATAGTCATCCCAGCAAATAGGGTCTCCATTTTTGAATTGCTCGAATGATGGCCATCAATTTGCATTCATACACTGACTTCAGTCAGGCTCTAGCCAACAACACCTGACTAAAGTAAGCCACGGGATGTTGATTTTGCATAAGGACCGCCCCGAGCCCATACCCTGAAGCATCTGCCTCCACCACAAAAGTTTGGCCAAAGTAGGCAATGCCAGCATTGGAACATTGGTCATCGCCTTCTTCAAACTCACGAACGACTATTTTGCCTCAGATTCCCAGCGAAAGTTATCCTTCTTCAAGAGCTTTGTTAGGGGCTTGGTGATAGTGCTATAGCCCTTCACGAATTTTCAATAGTAGCCAGTGAGGCCCAAGAAACCCTGTAACTCTGTTATTTTCATCGGAGTAGGCCATTCCTACATTGCTAAAATCTTGGTTGGGTCTACTGATACTCCCTCAGCTGATGCTACATGACCCAAGTTACTATGAACGGAGTTGCCGAATCCAGAAGTCCAATTGACCCTATTGCTCGTAAGCTGGTCCTCAATTGGTTGGGCGAGTCTCATGGCCTCGTTGAGTCCTCTGGGTTCTAGAGGTCGCAATTTGCTCTCAAGAACCGTCTCGGATATTGCCCGAAGTTGGCCCGACAGTAATTCAAATTTCTCTTGATGTTTCAACACTGTTCCTTCCTGTGTTAGAGTTAGGAACTGCTCGTACACATCTCCCTCCTTGCTGGGTTGGAATCGCTCCAGTAGTCGCTCCTTAAATTCCGCCCATGATCGCATTGGTTATCGTCGCTCACTTGATTGGTACCATGCAAGTGCCTTCCCTTTAAGCATAACGCTGCCGACACCAACTTTTCTTTTTCGACAACCCGTTAACTACAAAGCATCTTTCGACATGGTAAATCCATCTGTACGAACCCTCACCTTCGAAAATGGGCATCTTCAATTTTCTAGTGTGTGTATCTACTCCAAATTGAGCATGTGTTGTCCCGCCTTGTGCCACTAAGGGTCTTGCTCAACCCGGCTCGCCTCCTTCCTCCACCGAACCCCAGATTCCGCTCCCACTTCCTCCATTTAGGCTTGTCTCAGCTGCATTTCCTTGCAAGCCTATTTTCTGCGGCATTCCTGGGCCGATTTGCATAGGCCCGCTCCAATTTGGGGCAATCTGGGCTTGTCCATGGCCTAATTGGGCCTGCCAGGCCCCTCCGCACCTTGCTTCAGCTCGCTGCTGATAATAAGGCCCAGGGGCTCATGCGGCAGCCCAAGGTCAGTTGGGCCTTGGCCACTGTAGATTGGGCCCCGGTGGGTCGACCCAAAGGCCGTTGACCCTGCCCCAAGCCCTAATCCCTCCAGTGCAGCTGTCGTTCCTCGCTCAGCTTCGTGCCGGAGTCTTAGTTGCCCCGCTCCTCCAATTGCCTCCCTTAGCCTTCTCCGGCCACATCTCCAACCGGAATGCTCGGCACCGGTGCCGCGGCCCTTGCTTCTCCTCCCACCCCCGAAAAGGTTGCGACGGTTCTTTCCGCAGCACGCGCCCTTCTCGGATCTGCAGCAGCGTCTCCCGAGCCCTCCACCTCGCTGGCTTTGGGGTTGCCCCCCTCTGCAGAGGATTCCCCAGTCGATCCACCCTTCGTCTTCAAGAGGGCCGCTTGAGGGTTCAGTTGCAACTCCAGCAGCTTACTCAGCGTGGCCTGCATCGATGCGAACTGTTGTTGCTGTTGCTGCTTGAGATCATCCATGGCTGTAAGAAGCTGGGCTACCTCGGCTTCGAACTTCTCCTCCAGAGCTTCCACTTTCTTCGCAGCCATCGATCAGGTTCGTCGGCTCTGACACCAATTTGATAGAACTTTCGGTGTTTTATTGAATGGAAATTGTGGTGGCTGCTATTTGAGAGGCAGCCGGCCTCTCCACAATGAAAATACGAATAAAGAAATCACTCTCGCAAATTCTCTCTCCCTTTCTACGACCAATTACTCTAAAATAAATACGCAGAATCCTACAATGACAAAGGAACTAAGACCACAATTTAGGAAGGTATAATTGCTTCCCTTAAATGACATTATTTGCCTTTAGGATCTCTCAGACGACGGCGGAAATACATTGTCAAGGGCTTGTCACGCTCCCAGCTGTAGAAAGCACTACCCAGTCTCATGGGAGTCCTACAAGGAATGAGGAAGATGAAGATGAGGATGAGGATGAGGATATTGATTTTAACCCTTTCCTAAAGGAAAGTCTCTCGCCTGAAGCTTCATCAAGTTTGAGCTCGGAAATAGAAGGTATAGATGGCAGTAGTGTTCATAATGTGATGAAGGCTTCCAATACAGTAGTAAATTCATTACACTCAATGGATGAACTGCGGAGCTGTGCTCTTGGAAACTCTGAGTGTGCTGAAAAGGAACCTATGGTTCACCCCACCATTTCTCAGGCAGAACCATTGGAAGAAGAACTACCACAGAAAGTGTCAAAGGCCTCAAACCAAACTGAAAATGAAAATTTTGAAGAAGACAATTGTGTGAAAAAGTGTGGTGATTTTGATGGTATGTTTGTAAATGAAGCAGTGATTAGTGGGAAGCCTGGTGTGCCTTCAGATGATGATGAGGATGCTATTTGCAAACGTACCAGAGCTCGTTATTCTCTTGCAAGTTTCACTCTCGATGAACTTGAGAGTTTTCTTCAGGAAACTGATGATGATGAAGATCTGCAAAATATTGATGATGAAGAGGAGTACAGGAAATTTCTTGCGGCTGTTTTACAGGGTGGGGATAGTGATGTTCCAACAACCCAAGAAAATGGGAATGCTGACGATGAAGATGAGGATAATGATGCCGACTTCGAAATTGAACTGGAAGAAGCACTTGATAGTGATCTTGATGATAGACAAAGAGGTAAATCCTCAAAAATGGACAATGATAGATCTCGAAGGAGGCCTGAGACAAGGCAGAACAGACGCCAAAGCACATCTTCTGAGAACAAAAAGAAGTTATTGGAGCAGGCAAAAAGACCGCTGCGTCCCCTTTTACCTTTAGTACCACTAGGACTCAATACAGCTGTGCCAACACCTAATGAAAGATTGTTAACCACTGATGTTGTTGCAGAGACCGGCTATATAAGCGGATTCACTCCTCACCAAATTGGACAGTTATATTGTCTCATTCATGAACATGTGCAGCTTCTTATTCAGATATACTCTCTTTGTGTTCTTGATCCTTCTAGGCAACAAATCGCCTCCCAGGTTCAAGAGCTGATCTTTCAGATCATTCATAAACGTGATCAGGTTCTTGCATGGAGGAATGTGCCATACCCTGCTGATGTTTTTCGATCTCCATACCTTAACCCATCAGTTTCAGATGGATCTCCCCAGTTATACCGGAGTCATTGCATTGTCATGGATAATGCACAAGGAGCGAGTTCTGCTATCAATAATGTGGAAGCAACTGGGGATGCTTGCCCTTCTAATGAACAGCTTGAGCAGATTTGTTCTGGTCGGCTGGCTTCTTCTCAGAATTTTGAGGGCTTGCTCTGGGAACCGATTATAAATGGTCCTCTATTATCCATTCTAGATGTGGCCCCACTTAATTTGGTTAAGAGCTATATGGATGATATGTCCATTGGTACGTGTTCTGTACCTTAGGATTAGCTATACATGAGTTTAACGCTTATTTGTCATTAAAATAAAATGGAAGATATTTTCTTGGTGCTTTATCCTGAACTAAAGTGTTTCCATGTTCATAAGCATGGCCTTCCTGGTGTAGGCTCATCAGTGTGTTCATATGCTCATAATCTCTTTGAACTGTTGGATTTCCTACCATCAACGTTTCAGATAAGTTTTTAAACTATCTACATTGTCAAGGCTACCAGTCCAGACATCGTTTGGTTGCAGCCACTACTTTTCACTTTAACTTCTTGGCATGTTATTTGGGGAGTGATATTATCATGTTCACTATCTGTGCGATTCCCCCTGTAGTAATTACAATGCACCATTAGATATATTTTCTGTCCCTATTCCTGCAATCAATATAAGTTCTACTTTTCCTTCCCATGTAAAGTTTATTTTTCCTTGTTGATCATATATTGCCTGGTCCTTCAGAAGTCAACTTGCACCTAGCTATGCAATATATTCTTGTGTTACTGGTGGGAAGCATTTTTTTATTCTCGAGGGCCCAATTTAGAAGGCAAATTTGATGGAAGGATAAAATTGTCCCATATTCATGCTTGTGTGCGCACTTGTTCTGGTCCTTCCAACTGTATTCAAAATATTGCCTTCTAGGAGAAGGATCTCGTGAATTAATGACATAAACTTAAAGAAGCTTTCCTAGATTACAACCAAACAATATAAAATCACCTCCTCTGTTTCAAAACTATTTGGTATTAATTCATCAAAACATTGTGGACAAGTCATGAGTTTCAGTCCTTCTTCTATCAAGGCTTGTCTTTAAGCCCTTTCTACCTGCTTCAATATTTCCAACCAGATGTTAATCACAATAATTTGTAATGTGTTTAATCTGCGTCATGCTGTTGCAGCTGTTATCGAACATCGGCGTCGCCATGTTGAGTCTAGTTTTGATATTCGCGCCGATAGGGAGCCATTGTTCTTGCTTCCCAGTTTTTCCCATGCCTCTGAAGTTCAAGGGGACGGAATCAGAGGAGAGTTGCCTACATATGCCAACAGAGGGCCGTCTTCCTTTAATCAACCACTTAAGAAGTCATTGGCAGCAGCATTGGTTGAAACTACAAAGAAGCAATCAGTTGCTTTGGTTCCAAAGGAAGTGGCTCAGTTAGCTCAGAAGTTTTTTCCACTTTTCAATCAAGCTTTATTTCCGCATAAACCGCCCCCAGTTTCTGTGACAAATCGGGTGCTTTTCACTGATACTGAGGATGAGTGAGTTAATGCCCTTGACCTGTTTGGTTGAACCTGAGCTATTGCCATCATATTTCTTTATTAGTTGTTATTGTTAATCAGGGGATAGCCTGCAAGTATTGCTCATTGCATCATCTTCTAGTTGATGAATAACAAAAAAAGGAAAGTTGGTCTATAGTTTGATCAAGAGGATAGTTTAGTTGTTAACTTGTGAGTGAATTATTTTGATCATGGCTCATACAAAATGTTCATTGTCCTATTTTTGTTTGCTGCACCGAGCGGCCTGTTTGTGAAAACAATTTTGATATTGAGAAATTTAGAAACATGACGTTGCATGTTAAGATTTAAGGTTCTCAAATCAATTCCATACTTTTCTATTCCAAAATAAACCCAGTGAAACATATTAAGGTAGAATTTGTGATGCAAAATATGACCTCTGATTTTAGGCACAAACATCTTCTTGATGTGTGAAAAAATTGGAATAAAGCAAAATTATGGAGGTTGTTCCCTTCATGTATCGTTTAGCCTGATATTCCTTTTGTCATATCGTTTTTGTTGTATTCTTGAATTATGTTTTGTAGTGTTACTGGGACGGAGGATTTCTTTTCCTAAAGCTATTTTCTTCATTGGAGGAGGTTAAATATAATAGAAAATAATGGGAAGGGGATCACCTTTTACAATCAGAATCCAATCCAAGGGAAAGTCCCCTCCAGACATTTATCACCTTGATCGTTGATACGATATTAGAGTTTTCCCGCAGCTTTGCATGCTTCTTAGTAATGAAGAAAAATAAAAAGTTTCCATTTGTGGCATGCTACAGACTACTAGCACTGGGGATGATGGAATATAACACAGATTGGAAGGTGATTCAGGAACGATTTCTTCCTTGCAAATCTAAACATCAGGTAATCATCATTATTGAGGGACTCTTTGGCTTGTACACTTACTTACATTTGCTTGCCATTCAATACCTTTCTCATTTGATCTGTGATAATTTGGTCACAGATTTTTGTCAGGCAGAAAAATCGATGCTCATCTAAGGCTCCAGAGAATCCAATAAAGGTACAGGGGGATTTTTATTACATAGAAAATCAGCAATTCTCATTGGATAATATTAATATTGCTGATGACTTAACTTCCAACTTGGTTTCAAGCTGTCTTCTATATTACTGTGATCATCCACTTACTAAAATTTAAGTAAGGGTAGGAAACTTAATGATACCTTTTGAGTGTCACTTTAATTTTTAAATAGTTGGCTACAATTTTCAAAGTCACCAGTTATTGTTGAAAGTAATGTAGGATCTGTGAACTTCTTTAACTCCTAGACAGGTTATACATTTTTCCTCATGGCTGTTGATTTAAAAAGATATGTGTGAACAAATGGAGCTTGGCCCATTTAGAAATCATTTTTCGTGTGATTATTTTTGGAAAAAAAGGCATTAAAGGTGTCTACAATATCGTTGACCCAATTTGAGCTGTTTTTGTTGATTACGTCTCAATATAATTCCATGACACTTCGTGCAGGCAGTGCGTAGAATGAAAACATCTCCACTGACTATAGAAGAGATTCGACATATCCAGGAGGTATCTTTCAATAAGAAAATATATAATTGTATGTGGTTTGCCTGCTAGGAGATGCTCACATGCATAGAATATGATCTGGGTAAATGAATATTATCAATCTACTTGCTTTCAGGATGGCAAATGTTTCAGTAAAGATGCATTGTGAATACTGGATATCTAAAAATTTGCATTTACTTGAAAAAAATCAGTTGTGCCCAATTCAATAAAGTTTATCATCTTATGACATAACCTACTGTCTTTATGTTGACCTTATTGACTTTTCTGTTGCATTATATGACAACCGATTTCTCAAGGGACTCAAATTTTACAAACTCGACTGGAGGTCTGTATGGAAGTTCATCGTTCCACATAGAGACCCATCTATGTTACCTCGCCAGTGGCGCATCGCTATGGGAACTCAGAAGTCATACAAGCAAAATGCAGTGAGAAAGGAGAAGAGACGTATCTATGAAGCAGAACGAAGAAGGCGAAAAGCTGCAGATCCAGCAAGTTGGTCTCATGGGTCAGAGAAGGAGGTAATATTATGATCTTGGATCCAAGGATGGAATATTCACTCCTGTCATCCTGCTTTATTGCTCTCCTCTGATAATTTCTTATATCTGCATCATAAATGGACAAATGGCTAAATAGAAGAAGGGTAGAAACATAGGCTTTAGGCCAATTGAATAAGAGTATTATTTACAGCTTCAACAGAACATTTTTAAGGTGAAGGACTGGTCAAAAGCAGAAAATTGGCTGTACTTAGGGACAACAGCACTGGCTGAACTGGCACTTCAACTTCATTCTTGGAAAGAAACCCAACAATTGAATCTGTTATCATCATCTTCATTCTTGGAAAGAAACCAACAATTGAATCTGTTATCGTCAACTTCATCCTTGGAAAGAAACCAACAATTGAATATGTTATCGTCAACTTCATTTATAGATCTTAATCTTTTTTTCTTTTCATATAGCGGTGTGACCTGCCGGTCAGCCTCCGTAACTGTAGATTGAAGCTAAGAGCTGGCAACTTTTTCTCTGTTGAACTGTAAATGGAAAATTTTATTAATATATACAGAGTTGGTGCAAAATACAAAAGGTAGAAGCTAATAGTTGGCAACATTGATCGATCCTGTTTGAGGAAATCTAGAGCTTTACTTGTTAGATTCTTTTCACTGGCTTGATTTTTCTGCATAGTCATTGTGTTTAATTTTTGAACTCTGATGCCCCTATTACTAAGCTAGTAGTCAATACCAACATAGTTTTTATCTTATTTTCTGTGCATGGAAAAAAAATTGCAGCATGTCTGTCGAGAAATGACCCATCATAACATGAAAAGTAGCTGATGAGTTTCAATTGCTGTGTCTTTTCGGATTTTTCTTTATTAAAGGAGTTCTTCTATGGGAAGCTGCAATGTAATTGTTTGCATCAAATGGACTAAGTGCTTGCACTTATTGGCTTGAAAATGCTTCAGCTAATTGATATTCTTTCTCTCCTCTCCTCTCCTCTTCTATGTCTAATGAGGGAATTTGTCAAGCATGTCAAGGAGAATATTTGCATCACTATCATAGGATTTTTTTTTTTTTTTGGTTTAAAAAAAGCACTATTGTCAATCTCACTAGCTCACTAAGATCTGGTTCTAATTTCTTAAGGGGAAAATGATTTAGTGCTAATTCTTTTTTCCATGTCTCCACTGTGATTACGAAGCAAGCTAGGTTTAATGATAATCATGCTCTGTTTTAAAATTCGACTTAATTGAAGAAAATGATATATTGTTGAAGTTAATAAATGGTCTTAATAATGTCCTTTTTTATTCATTCATTTGATGAAACCTCAGTTCCATCTTAGTTTTGTGCTTAGTTACACTAACAACTTTGATTTTGACTTGATTTCAGTTCCAGTATTGTTATATACTTTTTAAGTTATTGAGATTGCAAACACAAAGTGCAAAAATAAATGCAGAATTCCATTGAGTTTGATTGAATTTTCTTATTGAAATGATTGTGCAGGTTTAACAAATGTAATAGGACTCCCACTCACCTGCTAGTTTCTCTTTATCTAATTTACCTTCTCCTCGTATAATTCTGAGGTTCTGCATTGCCTCATCATGGAAAATAAAGTGAACTGTTTTTGCATTCTCTCTGGCTGCAGGATTGTGGCAGCGGAGATGATTGCATCGATGACCTGGAAGAAGCTTATGTCCATGAGGCATTCTTAGCTGACTGGAGACCGGGCACATCAGGTCCCATGCCCTCTCAGCCTCAAAGGAATCAGTCTATAGAGCCACTTAATAGTCGTACAGCTGTGGGAGGACATCACGGAAATATTCGTCAGTATATTACTCAGTCGAATCATCTACAGCATCCTTTTGTTGCATCTCATTTCTCTGTGAATCAAGTTGATAGTACAAATCCGAGGATGGATAACAAACGTTTAGTGAAATTAGCTCCAAATCTGCCACTGGTCAATCTTCCTCGAAATGTTCGTGTTCTTTCCCAGACAGCATACAGAACCCATCAACATGTTGCTAGAGTCGGACCCATTCTTGAAACCGGAGCAGAAAATGTTCCAGATTCATGTCGAGAAGACTCAAGTGTTGTTGGGGAGAGAAGTGTTGGTATTGGTGAGGATAGATTCAATAATTCAGGATTACAGATGCATCCTTTATTATTCCAGGTCCCTGTTGATAGCCGTCTATCTTATTACCCATCAAATTGCAGTGCCAGTACTTCAGGCTCCTTCAGTTTCTTTCCAGGAAACAGGCCTCAGTTAAATCTCAGCCTTTTTCAGAGCCCTAACCAGATGACTCATGATCCCAGTGGTCTCCACACAAATGTCACGGAGGATGTGAATTCTACATTTTCTGGAGTTGAATTTCATCCACTCCTTCAGAGAACAGATGATATTGAGAGCAACCCACACACATCTGTTCACGGCGCATTAGCCGCTGTCGCCCCTTCCCCAAGTCCCCTTGATAAAGCCAATGAGCTAGATTTGGAGATGCACCTGAGTTCTACTTCAAGAAAAGTAAAGGATTTAGAAAGTTGGGATAAAGCAAACTTAGGAGTAACATTAGTCAATGGAGAAAATACAGGTTCTTCAAGGCAATCTCTTGAGAGCCTGCATTCAGCTGGGGGTTTGGTCAGAGGAGGATCACAGGTTCTGGTTAATGACATCAGTCGGAGCTATGTGAGCACTGTAGATGATCAGAGTAATCCTGAAATTGTCATGGAACAAGAAGAGTTAAGTGACTCCGAAGAGGAATTAGAAGAGCAGGTTGAGTTTGAGTGCGAAGAGATGGCTGATTCTGAAGTAGAGGATGTATCGGGTGCAGACCTATTTGCTGAAGCCAGTGATAAGGTGCATCCACATTCGTATCTCTTTATCTAAATATATATTATAAGGGAATATTCTAAATAATTTTGCCAAGGCACATTAGAAACCATTTTCTATTTTCAAGTGGATGGTCGCATCTCTTAATTATTCCAATGTCATTTGTTTTAGTTTACTGTCTTTACCATTGCACTTCCTACTAGTGAATTGGGAATATAAACCACTGCATGAATGACATGGATCAACAAATTATTTTTTCAGTAAACTTGAAAGACACACCTTGGTTTATAAGACAAAACTAGCACACCTTGGATCAACAAGAAACTGCAATGCCTGTTTTAAAATGGGACGCACACCACTTACTATTTCAACGCCTATAAGTTTATAAGACAAAAATAGAACCTCTTCTTGCAAGAACTATAGTTTCTTTGAAAAATTATGAGTTATCGCTGGCCTTTTGAGTACAGCTGTTCGTACTCTATTTGAAAACAAGGGGATCAATACCTTATCTGGTATGAGTTATATCGGTGCAATTTTTAACATTTTTTTTTGACAAATGATATCTTATCTGGTATTATTTTTTGTATTGTGCCATTTTTGGATGTTTCATTGGCAGTGTGGCAAATATACGTACCTATGCAATTGAGGTGAAGTGCCTCTTTAAATCTATGGAGTGCTGATGTTTTTTCAGAAAAATTATTGGTTGGTGTAGGGAGAACTTAAATGAAGGGTGTGGATATCCTGTCAAAAATAGGGGATTTTTGTTTCTTTCATCACTCATGGGAGTTTATGTGAATTTTCCCTAACATATACATTATGTTGAAGAGCAAACAAACGCGTTATGTCACGGAGATCAGTTGTCAACCAGTGTCTGGCTGGCTACCGGAGCAAGAAACTCGGGTCTGCCTGGGGAAAGAAGAAAGTGTAATTATCAGGAAACATACACTTGTGAAATCTTTGAGGATTTCTTGCATTCTAATATTTTTTGGACACATCCTCAAAGCTCTGCCTGTTGAATTATGCCCAATACTGTCCACCATATGCCACAATTTGTTTTTTAGTTGAACTCTGTCATCGACTTCTCATTAGAAGTTTTATATGGTTGTTTTGATCAAGGTAAACCAAGGATGGGCTATTTTGCCTGTTATTTGAGACAGTTTTGTTTTAAGAATGACATAGATACAACAGCACCTCCATTTTAATGGCAGACCAAGTCTTGTTTCTGTATCTTTCCCAGTATTTGTTTTCTTCTAACTCATTGACACTTTATATCAGGATGCTCCAAATCTTCCAGTGGATGAAGTTCCTGCTGAGCCACAGGATGGCAGAGATCAAACAGGCGATGGACATTGCATGCCCAATGTCTCGACTGCTGGAAACAGCTGTAGTCCGTCCTCCAACTTGGGCCTTGTGTCCGAACGAAAAGATAATAAATCAAGCAAATCATGGCTTAGTTTGGTTTCAGGCCAAGGCGAACATCCTGCTGTTGAAAATTCTGCACTTTCGCGTCCGAACAGATCTTGCAGGAAGATAAAAGAACCACCCAAACTGGAGGTGAATTCTCTGATGATGCTTCCTATCAAGAGACGTCGAAAGCGGCTGTGCAGAAATAAGAAAGGTTCGACAGGACTGCCTGTAGATAGTGGAAACTCTGGAACGTAGCAGTGCATCAATTGAGCCAAAGTTGTATAGTAGTTGATAGATGTTTTGTTGATGTACAATCTGGTGGGTAAATAGTTTTAGCCTAGAACCTATTCCAAGGACCAGCCGTTTGGGAATTTTGGGTCGTTTAATATGTAATGAGTGCGGTTTTCGAAAGGTTTATTTTTCCCTGTGAATATTTTGATCAAGAGGAATGACTTCTAATTGATGTTTCTCCTTAATTGGATTGGCAAAAGAAACGAGGTGCAAATGCAAGCAACTCCAGAAGAAATGGCTGCTGGATATTCCATATAAATCACACCGAGTTTCGGTTGAATTCTTCGTTGAATATACGGGGATCTCCTCCCCTTTGAGCATGGTTTCAAAGGTCTCTGAAAAATGAAACTCATGTGAATTGATAATAAAATGAATTCTAGCATATAAAAAAAAAATGAGATACTATTAACCATAAGCCTAAACTTCTAGGTAAATATTGGCATAATCTTTTACAAATTTGGTGGGTAATTTTACAATGCTAGAATCGCATCGAGTTCGGCTGGGTTGACTATACGAATCCATATATCCTTAACTATGGGAAGTTATGAGGCTCATAAACATTAAACAGAAAAGCCTGACTCATAATTATTAGTTCAAGGATGGAAGAAAAATAGTGTCACCTCGTAGTCAGTAGTTGTCCCCATTACCCGGATATGAAAGAAAAATGCCTAACTCAAAGTAAGTTGTTAAGGGCATGTGTTTAAGAGAACAAGTATAAGTCACATTACCATGTGAAGGCGAGTATTGAGAAATAAAATTTTGTATCAGAAAGATCATAAAAAATACTCTGATTTATAAGAGAAATGAGTCCCGCCACCTAATAAGCTTTAGACTTAATTGGCATAGTGGGATATTTTACAAACTTAGTGAATTGATGTTGGTCAAAGTGATATGCTTTCTTTGTAAAAGATGAGAACCGGGATTGTGTTGAATAATCATGTAGAGCTATGGGAGTGAAACTACATGAAATCCAGCTGACTCTAAACCATAGTTTTAAAAATCATACTAGACCAGCCGGTCCAACCGGTTGAACCTGGAACCAGTGACTGACCCGGTCCGATTGCATAGTTAACTCAGTTTGCACATTGACTTAGCAGGAACCAGGTCGAACCAGGTTGAACCGGGTTAAATCAACTGATTTTAAATGAACCAGGTTAAGCCCATAAGATATTAAATTATTAATGTTTGTGTATTTTATGTTGTTACATGTACTTTACATATTTATTATTTTTTAAATAAATCCGGTTCGACCCATTGAACCCTGGGTTGAACTTGGAACCGGTCCCTTGCCGGTTCCCGGTCCGAACCGATCTTTAAAACTATGCTCTAAACTATCTTTCGCCCTTTTTCTTCCTCACGAGATATTCGTTAGATTTTGCTATCTAAATTCACGAGATATTGTGTTAGATATGACTATTGAAATTCACAAGATATTGTGTTAGAGATTGCTATCAAAATTATGATAAATGAAGTATGTTAAGTTTATTTAAATTGTAATAAGTATGTTTTTCCTGGATCCAAACATGCCCAATTTTTCCTTAAGTGATTTACACCGGCTTACCAACTGCCATTTGCATTAATCCAGTCAATTGTATTGTAACTCACCAATGAATGAACCTTATGTTACACTTCACTGAGAACAACGGCTGCATATCATTTAATGTTATGCAATTGACCAAGACGGTTACTCCCGGTCCGGGTTCCCCGCTGGCCTTTGTCGTCTCTGCCCCCTTCGTTTCTTGTGTCTGACAGAGCTTGGGTATAAAACAGAGATTGCCCACCTAATTTTGAGGTTTTCTGTGACAAATTTTAAGAGTGAACAGAAAATATTCTCCCACCTGTTGGGTCTTTATCATTTTTCGTCTTCCATTTTCTCCCATTTGGTCCTTCCCTTTTCGGGGTCTTGAGGATGCAAAAGTACGGTTGAGGAAGGAGTGAAGTTGGGGGAGAAAATGTCGTTGAAAAGCAGAGGTGCAACAGTGGAGTCGGCTTCCAGGGCCGGGATGATTCGGAGCTGGTCCCCCTTCCTCTGTCTCTGCTGCTTCTTCGTCGGCATGTTCTTCACCAACAGGTAATTTCGCGGCTTCTTCTTCCATGGGTTTCTGTTGCTTTCTTCACTCCTCCTTTTAGTGGGTTTTGTTCCTAGAACAATGTTCTTGCTTGTATTTGACAGAAATTACTGCATTGAACAAATTCTGCGTAGGGTTAAGCGAAATGGAGCGTAATAACGTGTCAAAGAAATAAAGCTGTTGTTATCGGGAAGGAAACCGTCAACAGAGGAAAATGCTCATTTTCTATTTTGTTACAGAATCGATGTCTTGATGCTCAAGAAGTGAAATGTTCGGTTTTAGCAAGATGTGATTAATACAATGCTTCCATATTTAAGGTCCCCTCTGGCATTGTCTTTAGAACATAAGTTTTAATTTGTGGTCTTAAAGAAACTCCAGTTCCTCTTCATTAAGTTTCTTTCTCTGGTTTTTGGTCCCAAAACTTGAATTTTCTTTCACGGGCTTATCTGTAACAGTGTGAGTGCCCTCGAGACTTGAATCATCCAAACTGGGAAATTGCTGTAGATTCATTGTTCTGTGCCATTCAATGGAGTCCCAATTTTGTTTGTATCATCCCATGAATGCTGAAGACATTACAATTCTTGCAAGATCAATGTTGAGAGATATAATCCCAAGAATTTAATAAGAAAATCATGGGAATATAAGAGAAATGTTGCTATAGATATGCCCATTTCTCTCTAATAATTCAAAGTGCAGATTTGCAGTTGGTGGAAATGTTGTTGCAAGCAGTTGGTATCTTATTGTGAATGATTCACGTGCATAAGCTTTTCCCTTCCAATGAATCCAAATGTGATATTTTCTCAATATTGTTATTGTGCTAAATTCCAGTTTGAATCTTGACAACTTTGTTGAACTCAATGATTTACAGGATGTGGACAACACCTTCACTCGAAGACATCGAAAGGAACTTAGAGACAAAGTTTAAGCAAGAAAATGTGGTCCATAAGGACTGTGATTCAATTCCAGTGAGTTGATGTAATTCTGAGTCTTCTACTTGAGTTTGGCATTAGTTATATTGAGAGATTCCTATGGTTTTCTACTCTAAAGTATTTACGCAGCCCACTCTTCATCGTGAACGCTAGCTGTTGCCTTATTTTTTACAAGTTTAAGCCAAGATGGAGACAAATTTATGTTTGCTGAGGATCAAATGGGACAGATAATACTTCTATATAGTAGGAATGCTCTAGAATTCATATTTGTACAATTATGGGTGTTATGACTTTTTCTTTGACTCTTCCTTGCCCCTAGGAGAAGGTCGTTGTATCGCCTAATGATGCACTAAAACGGGCATCAAATATCACAGATTTGACAGAGTATGTTGCACCATTGCGTCTTTTGTTTTAGAGTTTCCTCAAGTTAGATCTTATCATTTCTCCATCAAAGTAAATGTGTTGTTGCTTTATAGACCACTGGATGAAACTATTTTGGAGCTGGAGAGAAAGTTAGCTGCTGCTAGGGCTCAGCGGAAGGCTATGGAAACTGGCTCTTTATTACTGGAAAGCTCGAAAATTGTCGATTCGACATCCAAACACAAGTATTTTATGGTTGTAGGAATCAATACTTCCTTTAGGAGTAGGAAACGAAGAGATTCCATCCGTGCAACATGGATGCCTCAAGGTGCTCCATTCCCTTCAGCAACTTGCCTTTTCTGAATTGTTTTTATTGCATCTTCTTTGGTTTTCTTTTATCTCTTTATAGCATTTGCATTTTCACGAGACTTATTGGAATGATAGGCGAGACAAGAAAGAAGCTAGAGAAGGAGAACGGCGTAATTCTGCGGTTTGTAATTGGCCACAGGTGAAATTACCTTTTAATCTATTTTTTTCCAGATCTTCTTTCTTTTAGGTACTCTTAGGTTGGCCTCTGAACTAGTGGGATTTGAATGCTGTTGTTTTCATTCCAATTTACATTTAAATGTTTGGCAACTATGCTTGTGAATGCTGTGAATTTGTCAATGAGTAGTTGTTGCTTCTGATGGAAGATCTTTTTTGCTTTTAAGTACTAAAACAGGTCTAGTAAAATCTACTTCAATGAATTAAAATCAGGTGGCTGCCCATAAACTAAGCTTTGACAGTGAAAAACTGGATGTTGTGTTTCATTGTGGCAAGTCTTTGTTGTGCAACAAAATTTTATCCTTTTTTCTTGTCTTTAATCAATTAATTCTTGTGAATATTTTTTGCTCCCGAAAATGACTAATTTGATTGAATTGAATTAAATTTTGTGTTTGGTTGATTGTAAAATTTTTAGTTTCGATGGAAAGTTATCCCATTTTGAGTTGTTTCAATGTAATCTTCTCCATCCATTTTGATTTCTTGGGCAAGCAAATTTTTCCGTGCCAACTTCAAAATCCTAGAAACGAATTACATAAGAGGATGTGGGATACTAACTTTACATGGGGCCACTTTCGAAATCCCAGCCTGTTGCAGGACAAATGGCTGGCCCTTTCCAAAATTATCACTCGTTTTCTTTCACTTTGACTTAACAGGGGAGGTTGCTATTGTAAAAATACATTTATTTTCTATCATATCAAATATTATAATATTATATTCTCAACTGCTTTCCCATCAATTTAAAGTACTTACCAAACACTACAATTTAATTTTACAATATATATTCCATGTAAAACAACAACTTTTCATGCAATCTGACTTCCCCGTAATATAACAATACTTGAACCAAGTGCTACCTAAGATAATCCTGGTCATAACTTTGGAACTTCCAGTGGACAACAACACAAAATCGTATGGCGATTACTTGATATTTATCCGGAAAAATTGACTACTAATATCATGTTTGATAGATAATAATGAATTACCACCATGAATAGCAATAATTTATGTAACACTTTCTCTTTGAAGTCCTTCGCACCAAACATGTACAAGAGCACCTCATGTGTATGACCTTCATATTAAATGTCTTACTATATCTTGTCATCAGTGCTACTCCTGGCGGTATTCTTGATAAGGCCATAGAAGCAGAGGACAAGATGCACGATGACTTCTTGAGGCTGGTAAATTTTCATTTTCCATTCTTGTATAAATCAAATATGCACAAGCTCTCATTGCCTTCTTTATTGTGTGAGCAGGAGCATGTTGAGGGATACCACCAATTGTCGGGCAAGACCAAAACATACTTCTCTACTGTGGTCTCTCTATGGAATGCTGAATTCTATGTTAAAGTTGATGATGATATTCACGTAAACTTAGGTAAGCATGACAATCCTGCCTTCCTTCACAGTGGACCTGTAGCTCACAAGAAGCCAATTGGAAAAGAAAAGTTTCTAAGTTCTTAGTTTAAATTTGCTCATATCAATGTGATTTGACTGGATTAATGGGATATGCTGCATCCAAACTGGGCATGGCATGATGGCTAGGACCTTCATGAAGCCCATCCAGTTGAGGAAAAGAGTCCAATCGGCAAAGTGTCCCACATGGATACCATTTATCCAGCTTTTACAACAATTCATTTGGACAGGAACAGGATGATCTTAGAAATTTGCAAGAACACATTCTGTATTCTTGCCAAAGTTATTCTACTTGACTTGACACAGGTACGCTGAGGATGATTTTGTCTGGCTACCACAGGAAAACCCATGTTTACATCGGTTGCATGAAGTCCGGTCCAGTTCTCACAAAAGTAATAAATTGCATGCTTTTCAGTTAGTTAAATAAACTTGATAGAGTTGATTAATTATTGGAATGCCTAAGAATTCTTTTTGTGGAACAGGGGAGTTAGGTACCATGAGCCCGAGTATTGGAAATTTGGTACCATCGGAAACAGGTATTTCCGACACGCTACGGGACAGCTGTATGCAATCTCAAACGACCTGGCTACTTACATATCTACTAACCAGTAAGACTCCATCTTGTTCAGTTTATTTCAAAGCATTCTGACTCCTTGCTGGCGTCTCATGTGTTGCCAATGTTAGTTATTTATTTGATTCAGTAAGATTCCAATGGATATAATTAAGGAATAGTTACATGAACCGGTTGCCTATCCATAATCGATTGCAAAATTAGGCTCTTTCTTTTAAAAGCTCATGTGGTGGGAACTGAATGCGAAGATGATCATTAGCTCATTATTTTGTTTGTTAAGCTGTTGTTTTGGTATCTTAATTTTGGATCAATGATTATCAGGAACTTGTTGCACAAATACGCCAATGAAGATGTTTCACTTGGGTCCTGGTTCATTGGCCTAAACGTAGAGCATGTTCATGATAGGCGATTTTGCTGTGGCACTCCCCCAGGTAAAAGATTCCATGCCAGCAAATAACACTTCACACCTAGTGAATCACCATAGTTCATTGTTAAAATCATCAGTAGTCACCACCTATGGTGGTGGTGCAGTGGTTTGTTGAGTCTAAGATCCCAGTTCGAACGCCTTCTGCGCATCTATCAAAAACGTTTGGTAGAAGTGTCAAGACCCCAAACATTATGTAGCAAGTAGCTAGGTGTTGGGTCATCGCTGCTATTGCTGAAAAGGTCCCATCAATAGTCATGTGAGGCTTGCAGCAATTAATTTTATGATGGGTCTGGTCTGGGAAGTCTCCAATAGAGGTCATGAAGGCAAGAACTTTCCATTGTATGCAGAATGAAAAATAAGGATCAAAATTGGTCTGGAATACTTTAATTATTGATTGTGGGATTCTCTTTTTTAATTTTCTGCTGCAGATTGTGAATACATGGCTAAGGCGGGATCTACATGTGCTGCTTCCTTCGACTGGAAATGCAGCGGGATATGCAATTCCCACGTTCGAATTATGGAAGTTCATGAGCGATGTTCAGAGGGCGAGAACGCCCTTCGGAGCTCAGAAGTTAGGGATAAAGTGGGAGAATTGGAGCTCAGAGTACTCGATCCTTATCAGAAGTTAAGGAGAATTGGAATATCATAGGCAACAAAACGAGGAGCACAAATCATCCCATCCCAATGAGATCCAGAGTTGAGGCCCCGATATTCGGGTTTCCAGGAGGATCCACAAACTTGAGTAGTGGTAAAAAAATGTACGTGGAGTCGGGCAAGTCTCTCCAGGGTTAGGAGCGTGCATGGTATCAGGAATGCTCAAAACTGGTAGGAACCTATCCTTAGGTTCCGGATAGATCTGGGATCGAGTAGGTTCCAGATATTAAATTTAGGGACCTATAAGAGAAAACTAGATCTAGCTCCTGGTTCACTATACTGGTTCTGGTTAGGGTGTCTGTATTCTGGGTACTCGGAGCAAGAACCGGCTTATATTTTATTTATTTTTGCTATGCTTTATAGTAAGCATAACAGTTACATAAAAATCATAACCCTTGAATTTCTTTTGTTCCTGTGCTGTTCTGAACTGTTTGTGTCATTCGTACCTTCCTCTCTGGTGTTCGTTCGATCCCCAGCTCTTCTTAATTAAGAAAGAGAGCAATTACTTTTCCATTTTGAATTCGATTCTTCTTTCTCAACGGAAGCTTCATTACAAGCTATGAGTTAGTCCAATTTGGGAAGTAAACTTGGCATCTTAGCTCCACCGTCACATGGGAAGCTAAGGCTAGACAACATCGATAACGAATAGGACAGATCACCGTACTATTCTAAGTATTTTTATTATTGATATTATGAGGATGAAAAAATTTAAATGATCTTATCTTATAGTGACGTAACGAGTAAAAATTAATTAAATTATTCTAATTAAAAATAATCAAGATAGTTATTTGGGTGATTAATATTAATTTATTTATTTGTCACAAATTCATAACACCGATTTGCTCGGGTGATTACATTAGTCTAGAGCTCTTCTCGATGTTGATTCTCATATTCCAAAGGCGAGGGAGACGGAACACGGAAAAAAATTTTAGTGGTGTGGTGAGGAAGAACTAATTAAAATGTACTGATTTGTAATAATTAAGGTCATTGCTCATATGATTAATATCAACTTGCTCTATCTCAAAATTTAATCGGTATTTTATCGTACAATGTGGTGATGCAGGATCACCCAAGAATTTCTCTTCAACAGGTATTTTTGCAGCTAAAAATTGAGAACATTAGCAATGAAAGAAATGCTGTATCAAATCCCACCAATAAGAATTGAAATTCAACATAATCAACTTTCTCTTTTTTCCTCTTATTGTTAATTATTATTATACAACGCAAAAAAGCGCCACATACACATGCCAAAAATTTCCTGTTGAATTTTCCAACAGCTGCGGAGGCCCCTAGAAGATGTGTCGGATTGACTAAATTAGAGTTGTCAATCTTCCTATTGACTGCGATAGATCCACCGCGTTAAGCAAACTTAAAAAATATATATATAACACGAGTTGATTGAGATATTAAAAAATTGTTTCTCCTTGAATGAGTCTCGGTTCGAGTTTTGTGAATGAACAAAATTCAGGCTGTGAGAGTTTAATTCCCTTAGTAACTCTATCCGGCACGAACCTGAATTAATCAGGACCCATTCGGTTTCTTTTGTATGTTAAAAAAAAAACTAAGAAAATTGAATTTGAAGCGTGTGAAATTTCAGCGATAATTGATGGGCCCATATAAAAGTTGACCGAAGCGGCTACCGGGAAGTACCATCCCAACATCAGCGGAATCAGTTTCCTCGACATTCCTCGGAATTTCACAAGGAAATTACTGCACAGAGGATCTCTCTCCCCCTCTCTCTCCATACATATATATATATATATACACACACACAGAGCAAGAACGTATGAATCAACCCAACACCTAAAGCATTACGAAACATTAATTCAACCGCTCCTCTCTCTCTCTAAGCTGAGCCCTCGTTCTTCTGATCTGACCGTTGTAACAAAACAGTGGTAATCCATGGCATTTTTCTCCAAGTTCTTCCCGGGATGCTTTTCCGATCCTAAATCTTCGAGCAAGAAGGTCGTATCATGCCAAGAAGAGAGCGAAGGTAATCACTCACACAAAAGCAGCAGCAACTCAGTGGCTAAGAAAGATGAGAAGAATTCCAAGAGCAGCCCCACAGAGAGGAAGTCACCCCCGATACCGGTTGCTTACTTCCCCATGGGATCCCGGGTCTCCGTCCTGTGAAAACTGGCTCAGATCGAGTCCTTCCCGAAGAGGAAATGATTGCACAACGACCGTAACTGAATGAACGCTTCGATTGTAAAATTTGTTCATCCCTTTTTCGTGGATTTTCTAGACTAGACGGATTGCTTTATCACTTGTCTAGCATCATGGATCTTTTTTCATTCATTAATTTTGTTGTATTAAGTGACATTCGATAAATCATTTGTTAAATTCATCGATAAGGAACCATGGCAAACTCTCCATTTCTAAGCTACTTCGATCGCGCAGAATTTGTTCTGGCCGCAAAACACGTGCTTCATTATCTGAACATTTGCTTGGTCAGGGAATGCCATCGCAAGATCATCGGAATTAAGACCATGCAACATTGGTTAGTAGGGGCTATGGCACTTCGAAACACAAGAAAACATATTATGACATTCCCACTGCATATAAGGCTTCTCCTGTTAATAAGTACACATATTTCTATGGCAAAAGATTATCCCACACTAAAATCTTTACAATTGCAGTTTAAGAAAGTTGGTGTGGATGGATTTGAGATAATTGTCCAGGCGGTACAAAATTTTTTATAAATATAATATTTTAATATAAAATCTTTAAAACTTAACATCTTAATACAATTCCTTTTTAAAATATAATACATTAGTGCATTCCATTAATTTTTCATTAACACCGTTAGCTATAGATGATGTAGCAGTGTGATGTGATTGCTGGGCCAGCGCCACATGGTAAATTGGCTAATGTGGCACTAAAAAATAATTTCAAACAATATCAAATAAAGAAAAATTATGTGATTTAAAAATAATAAAATAAGAATAAAATTTTTTTAAAAAAAATCTCTCCCTCTCTACTACGTTTGCTCCCGCCATCACAGCCTCCTCCCATTCTCCTTCCACCCACCCATCAGAGTCCTCTCCTCCTCCGCCATTCTCGTCCTCTACTGAATGCCACTCTCATCCTCTTCCTCAAGCTGCGTGGCCTCGTTGCCATTCTAGTCCCGTGCTGCTCCTGCCCCGACTGCTGCCCCTTTATCCTTTTTTATTTTTTTAAATTTCAGGTGTAGAGAGAGTGAGAAGAGGGGATGCTGGTCGGCGGATCTTCTAAAACCGAAAATTTAAAAAAGGGGGGGAATTGGTAGGTGAAGCTGGCGTCAATGCCTCGTTGTGGGAGGAAGAGGAAGAGGAAAGAAGAGGAGGAGCCGATTAGGGCGGCTAGGGTTTTGGGTGCCAGTAGAGAAGAAGAAGAGTAGAAATAATACATAATCATTTCGGATTCACAATTGAACAAACAATTCAAAGTTGCCCTAGTGGTTGGGTTTCCTAGTTTGGTCGGTGAGGGTGGGCGTTTGAATCTGAATGTAAGTAGATGCTTTATTTTTTATTTTTATCCCATTAGTATAAAAAATGATAAATTTTCAAATAATCGGATAATCGGAAAATGAGTGAGAAAGGAGTTGAATTCGTAGCTGATCACTCGGGGCAACACCAGCCAACCAACAGACCATGACCCCAGCTTCACCTACCAATTCCCTTTTTTTTATTTTTCAATTTTAGAAGACTCCACAGCCAACATCCCCTCTTCTCTTTCTCTCTCTACATGCGAAAATTAAGAGAGAGAGAGAGGGGGGGCACTGGTACTGGCAACGAGGCCGCGCAGCTTCGGGAATAGGGCGAGAATGGCATTGAGCAGCGGAGGAGAATGGCGGAGCAGGAGGAGGCTCTTATGGGTGGGTGGAAGGAGAGTGAGAGGAAGCTGTTATGGTGGGAGCAAACGCAGTAGAAAGGGAGAGATTTTATTTTATTATTTTTAAAAAATACATTTTTCATTATTTTATATGATTTAAAATTATTTTTTGGTACAACATCAGCTAATTTACCATGTGGCATTGACTCAGCAACCATATCACACTGCCACATCATCCATGGTTAACAATAATACTGAAAATTTAACGGAAAGTACTAAAATATTATATTTTAAAAAGGAATTGTATTAAGATATTACATTTTAAAGATTTTATATCAAAATATTAGATTCATTAGAGGTTTTGTATCACCAGGGCAATTAGGGGAGAGTTTTGTGTGTACTACGATGTGGCAGTGCTAATATAGTATTACAAGCAGTAAGATTTAATTAATTTTAGAATTTTTAATAAAACATAAAAAGAAAAAACAATATTAAAAATGACTTAATTTGATTAGACTGTGATATCGTGTTATTACTATCACGTAGTATAGCTATTTCATGGGAGTCTTTATTGTATCAATGGCCCATATCCCGTGATAAAGGTTCATAGTATACTTGTTACATCAAACTACTTGCCGGGTTTGAGGTAGTTCTCCTAAGTTTTGTCCTGCCCTTAAAGGTCTTACGTATAGCCCCTGGTCACGTAGCTCGTCAGATACTGTGGATCAATTAACCTAAAATTGTAATATATAGATATACAAATTGAGCTCAAATTATGACAGAAACACAAATCACCTAAATTAAATGGCAGATACACAAATCGTCTAAATTCAATAGTAGACATGCAAATTTAGCTCAAATCAATCACATATATACGTCCCCGGGGGGACAGCCCAGTGGTGGGCAAGGTCCTCCTTGCCTCCCAGGTTCTGGGTTCGAATCCTCGGGGACACGAGCCCGTCAGGATTATCCTGGCTTACTTGGTACACGTGGTTTGCGGGCTATTGCGTGTACCCCGAGGAGGAGGTGTCGCAACCACCGCTAGTCGGGCCCAGAAGGCGCTCGGATACCTCGGTTATAAAAAAAAAATCACATATATACAATTCAGCTCAAATGAATAACATATATACAAATTCATCTAACATTAATGGCGGATATAAAATTCACCTAAAATCAATGGCAGATATAAAATTCACCTAAAATCAATAGTAGACATACAGATAATGTGGATCAATTAACCTCAAACCACGAACCCTTATCTCGGGATATGGGCCATGTGCCTTGATGTTGGATCCACCAATGCCATCTAATTCTTTATTTATGAGATCTATGGGACATCCTTCTTAGGGGTCAACCCCAAGAACTTAGCTGCTCAAGAAGCCTCGTGTATACGTCGGGACATAAACCAATTAAATTAAATTATTTTAAGGATCACTTTTTTATTTTTAAAATTTTATACAAATTTTTAAAATAATTAAATTTTATTGGTTAGTATTATCATGTAACAACTGTTACATGATGGTATCATTACATGGAAAATCTTAAAAGGGAAATTGCTCGCATAACGTGGCATAACTATATAGTAAAAAGATACTCCTTACCATCAATTGAATTGGATGAAGGGTATTTCTCAAGATTAAAAAATTCTCTATTAATATAAATAATAGAGTTAAATAATGAGAAATTTTAATTAATGTAAAACAAAATTAACACTAATAAGAAAACTACTAAATTTCGACGGAATGAGCTATCGAAAATTCGTCAGTAAATTACTGGCGGATATGAGTTGTCGCATTTCTCTTTTCAGGAAATTCCTGCAGCTGGTAATCCAACGCCATAAGCGATGGACTACCGACAAATTATCCAATGCGAATCAGTCACTTAGTTGCACAGCTCACTGACGGATATTTTGTTGTTGATCCATCGGTAATCTGTTGGCTTATATATTTTTAATTATATTATTTTATAATTATGTAATTGATTATATATTTAATTTATTTAATAATATTTATAAATTATTACTAGAATTGAAGAAAAAATTGTTATTAACTCAAAGTATTTAGAAAATTTAGTAAGAAATTATAAAAAACTACAAGAAAATGAAAAAAGTCTAATATTTCTATTTTCGAGCTTGACTCGAAAATGTGTTCTATGTGATCGTCGTTGTATGCTTGTGGTTCGGCTTGAATTTGTCAACAAAAATATTAATATAATTATTTTTAGTCAAATAATTTTTTTAACACATTAAATTATAAATTTCTTATCCCGTTGGTGCCCTCCCTCCGTAAAAATAGCCTCACGAAAAGCACTAGAAGCAGCTAGGGAGGCTGATGACCTCCCGCGATGTTCATGATCGGGGGTGACCAGCTAGCTCACCCTGGTAGATGGGTCAACTACATGGGTGGCCCCTTGAGGAGAGTCACTCCCATCATGCAGTTGTCCAGGATGGTCTAATACCGTGGGTTGGCTCGAACTACCTGTTGGGTTTGAGGTAGCTCTTCTAACTTTCGTGTTGCCCTTAAAGGTCTTACCTGCAGCCCCTAGTCATGCAACACGTCAGATATTGTGGATCAATTAACTTAAAATTGTGATATACAAATATACAAATTTAACTCAAATTATGGTAGATATACAAATCCCTAAATTAAATGGCAGAAATACAAATAACATAAATTCACTAGTAGATACACAAATTCAGCTCAAATTAATTGTATGTATACAAATCACCTAAATGTAATGTTAGATATATAAATTCAGCTCAAAATGAATGGCATATATACAATTCACCTAAAATTAGTGGCAGATATACAAATTCACGTCAAATCAATGGCATATATACAATTCACCTAAAATCAATGGTAGACATACAAATTTACCTCAAATCAATGACATATGTACAATTAACCTAAAATTAATAGCAATTATATATTTTTACCAAAAAAATATAAAATAAATTTTTTTGTCAATGGGGAGGGCAGTCGAGATGGGGACACTTGGGAACGGAAGGCATGGGGTAAGAAATGGCTGTCATAGGCTCGGGGACAGTGGAAGGAGCTTCGGCTTCAACCCAGCCGCAGGGACAGCGAGTAGGGGCTGGCGACGGCAAACACAGTTTTGGGGACGTGGAAGGAAGTTCGGGACGGTGGGAGGAGCTCCGGCTCAGGGAGGGGGACTGGCTTGGTGACAGGGATGGGCTTGTGGATGGTAGGCACGGGTTGGGGGCAGTGGGTATGGGCTAGGGACGACAGACACTAGCTCAGGGATGGTGGGCACGGGGCTGGGGACTACAGGCGCGAGCTAGGTATGATAGAGTTATCGACGGCACGGGGACGGAGAGGGGGTGGGTATGGGGACTAGCTTGGAGAAGGGGGCAAGAATGGACTAGGGGCTGGACTATAGAGAAAATTCGGGAAGGGAATGGGAGGAAGACGATTATTTTAGTTAAATAGGATTTCATTACCGATGAATTATTTGTCAGGAATCCATTGGCAACTACATGTCAAAAAGGTGACAAATAATCCGTTGGGAGTCTGTTGTAACTGGGTAGAATTTTTTCCCATTCATGTATCCATTGGGAAATCCGTCAGTAAAAATACACGCGAAGACCCACCAAAACTATGCGATGGATACACCATGGGTAGGCTCCATCTTACATTCTCAACAATTCCCTGACAGATTTATTCATCGGAAATTTTATTGGAAAATTTTTGGTTAGTTCCCACCAAAGTATAGCAATGGATAAGCCGTTGGTGTTATGCATCGGAAATCGCTGACAGATTACAGATAGAGTTGCCATCGGAAATATGAGTCCCATTTTCAGACGGCTTATTCGTCACTTATCTATTGGTATGTGCTGTCGCCATTGCCAACGGATTGTGACTGATGGTTTATTTGTCGATAATATCCATCGATATTTAGCATGTTCCTGTAATGTAAGGAAATTATAGATAGCTCGAAAGTCTAACTAGCCCCTTTAAGCACCAAAGAAAGGGGTTTGACTCGAGACAATAAAAGATGATCCCTGAAGGAAGCATAGAATCAAACCGCTAGGCCTAATTGATATTAATTTAATATAAAACAAAACTAACTATAATATCTAAGCAACTCCGTTCATTCGAAATCCTTACTAAAATGAAATCTCCCTCCTACAATCTTGAAATAAGCTTATTGAAGGCGAAATCTAAAATCCCACTTGCAGTATGATGTGACAAAGTTAAACCTTGATTATCTATTTAATATAGATCTGATATTTATAGCTTTTCAAAGAAAAAAAGTAACTTAAAGGTATTGCAAGCACAATGTATATAGTGTTAACCAGCAAAAAATAGCACTGAATTATATCAACCAATAAAATGAGAAAAAGAAGCTGTATTAATTTAAAATGACACAGCAGTAAACGTCCTTGCAACAACAACTAGTCGATCTAACTTTACAGGACAGAAGGTCTGGACCCAGCAGGGAAGTAAGTGATCGGAATCGGAGGCGATTTCCTCTTTGCAGATAATGAGCTCTTCTTTGAACATTTACCACCTTGCTTAAGATCACCATCTGCATTGTGATGGTGATCTCTGCTCGAACATTTGTTTCTCTTCTCACAAGGGCAATCTTTCCTATTGCCTTGGCGCTCGGCCTTGCTCGAATTTTCAGAGAAGCAACACGCCACTAAGCCGAACAGTGGAGCCATTAGAAATATTGTGAACTGAGAAAAGCCTTTTCAGCTTGTAGTAAAAGTGATTGGTTGAAATATTGATGATTGATGCGTCTGACGATTCATACAATCCTATGCTACTTATAGAAGACGGTGCAAGGTTAATGTTGTATTGTTTTCAGTCGTTCCATACCGCAATTAATTAATGGTTGGATAATTTGACTGCTTGGCCTCCAAACAACATTCTTGGACCCCAAGTTATGCTGTCACTATCAATTAAATATCAACATGAATTTCCGGGATTCCCCCTTTATCAAGCCTCCACATCAAGGAAATTGCTTTCTTTCTTTTCTTTTTAATTAAAACGAGGGACGATACTGATGATTTAATGACCTTCCTACATAATACTAGGAATTTTGTATTCAACTGTTAAAATATGAGATGAGCTAAACAAAGAGTATCAACACTGATTTCATCAACCCAACACCACCAAAAGTACAATAAATTCAATAAGCCGGTGCCCACCAAAGTTCAAGGTCAGGAATTGTTTCTAGTAACATTATTGTTTAGACCGAGATTTGAAACTTATCAAATTGTATCGGAGTGACATTTGAACCACCAGATCACACTCGGTGGTCCAATGAATTTCTTTTAAATCATTTAATTAGATGGAGGTGGATATACTTTCTCCATGGCATCAGTTGAATTCAAGTACATCTGGTACCTACTCTATGGAATATGCGGGTTTATACATCGAGCCGTGTGATGCTCATACGCATATGCTAAAACTTTCTCGTTGAATTTTTCCAGGGCTGTGGAGGCTAGTATAAAAAAAATTGCTTAGTGACTAATTAATGAGAATTGTCAAAGAAAGAGACGCATTTTTTAGATTTTGTAAAGAAACGTGTGAAACTCCATTAAGTACCTTCCAGGAGCTGCTTCCTGGAAGTAACATCTCACCGTCAACAGAATCAATTTCCTCTGAGAACTCTCTCTCTATATATACAGAAGAAGCTCATGCCGATTAATCCAACACAGCTGAAGCATTAAAGCAAACATTCTACCACTTCTCTCGTTTTTTGTGATCTTACCTTATACACATCGTAAGCCATCCATGGCTTTCTTCTCCAAGTTATTCCCGGGATGCTTCTCCAATGCTAAACCTTCGAGCACGAAGGTCGGATCATGCGAAGAAGAAAGCAAAGATGTGTCAGCGGACAAGCAAGATGAAAAATGTTCCAAGAGCAACCCGATAAAGAGGAAGCCACCTCCAGTACCAGTTGCTTACTTCCCTATGGGATCTCGGGTTTCCGTCTTGTGAAAAACTAGCTCAGATCGAGTCCTCTCCCGAAGAGGAAATGATTGCATAATGACCGTGGCTGAATACTTAGACTTTTTTAAGTTGCTCCTCTCTTTCTCGTGCGCTTCCGTGGATTCCCTTATTTTTTATGAATGCACATCAACAATTAATTCAAATAATCGATATATAAACATTGCAGGTTCTTCATGTCTGAGTTACCTTGAGTTGTGGAGATCTTGCTCGGTCCTTGAACACCATGGCAAGATCTTCAGACACGCTTTCTATTACGTTGCATCATTATTAATTAACCCAGTTAACATCCCAGCTCGTTCCATACAACATCAGTTAGCAGAACATCCACCACCTGAAAAAATGGAAAAAGGTTAGTGTAGCCGTTGTGATTGGGCTACTATCAAGAGGTCGGAATTTGAGCGTAATAGTAATAGAAGGAACTCATAGCTAGTGTTGTTAATCAGGCCGGTTCGGCTTGTGAACCTGCCCGGACTGGTTCTGAACCGTAACCGGCCCGGCCCCTATAGGTTGAGGCTTGGTTACGGGTTGGGTCATCAAATATGTTGAACCGGAACCGGACCGGCTCGTTTGCGACCCGAAACAATGACTGGCCCGGAACCGGCCCGGATCGGTATGTTAAAAAAAAAAAAGAAAAATATTGCAAAGCCAAACCAAAGGTCAAATTTGCTCCCATGTGGGTCCCACGCCCCTATTCCCGTCAACCTCGTCTCTTCTCTAGGCAGACAGGCCACGCAACGTACCCTTTTTTTTAAATTATTATATAATTTATATCATATTTAAAATATTATAAATACCCAATATATTCACCAATTTAATCTACCCCAATCTTCTACTCTCATCTCTCAACCCTACTCTACTCTCTCAAGTCTTTCTCTGATTTTTTGACTGTGATTGTCAAGTACGGTTCTTGATCCAAGTTTTCAACTAAAAGATTGATTCATCCTCGGATGGTTTTTTAAATCGAAATGTCCATATCTTTTAATTTTATTTAAAAATAAATAATTCATTTTTTTGAAAAATGATAAAAATCAAACATACCTTAATCTAATTAATTATATAATATTAAATGTAAAATATAAGCAAAATATGATTAGCCAAGTTGGTTAAGATTGTTGACTTTAAAGTAATAGACCTGGGTTCAAATCCTAATAATGAAATCTTTTATTTTTATTTTAAAATTGTGCATAAAATCTTAAATAATACCCTAAAAATTCAAAAAAATAAAAAATAAATCTGGCCAATTCATACCGGCCTGGCCGGTTCATCTAGGCCCAAACCGTCAACCAAGACTGGACAAGACGGTTTGCTTCCCGGTCCGGGTCGGGCCCGGCCCAACGGGTTCATGAATCGGCTTGACTCGGACTGGAATCGGCCCGGCTAACAACACTACTCATAGCAATATGAGAAAGACGACAACAGAATTACATGATAATCTTCTCAAATCCATTGCCAGACGTCGTTGAAAGTTCCAACTTGACAAAAAGAATCTAGATTAGGCACGCACGAGGCCTAGTTGGGACTTGAATCGAGGTTGGATTGGAGATGCCACTAAACTGTTTATCAATATCGTTTAGGCACCTAAGTCACTAAGTGATCATGCTACTATCCACTTAGGTTTTTTTTTTTTTTTTGTTTTGAAACCGAGATTTGAGTTCAGAGGTTCTGTTACGTATCTTGAAGTTCGAGAGCCCAAATACGCCCAAACTTGGTATCCGTCCCTAAGTCTAAGTCGTTTGTTTTATTGCACATTTTAATTTACGCAACTGTTTCCCTGATTGAAATCCGAATTGATGGTCCATAGGGAAATTCTATAATTCGCACCATGACCCTAGCATGTCACTAACTGTCCTAATCTAAGTGCGGAAAGTAAAGGGTTCCACTATTATCGGGATTACATGCATTCATCATCATCTCTCTCTCACACCCACCTAATTACATTGATGCACTTGATATATTAACTTTTCCCAATCCCACATGTAATCCAAGCAATACACATCAATGAAAATACCACAACAACATTTACATCGACCAAATTGAGCACGATAGATTCATTCAAATTGAAACAAGTTTTTTTTGGGGTTCTTTTACTTCGAATAAAAACAAGAAATATTGGAAAATGGCATAAAAATTGAGTAAAATCATTCAGGACCTTAAAAGTCCCAAAAAAAAAATTATCTACCCTTGAACGATTCAAAAGATACTCCCAAAAATTGATTTGGCTTGCTTCAAAATACCCGACTTGACCTGAGATGCTTCGAAATTTTTAAGGATCAAACCCTGAGTCTTGAGAGACACTTAAACCCACTTTAAAGCACACAAAAATATGGGGGACTGATCTGGAAAATTCGGGTAAGGTGCTGCACTGAATTTGACAATACGATAAAAGACACCGAATCGATCCGAAATGATCTAAAATTTTCAAGACCCGACCCTAAACCTTAAAAACACCTAAGAACACTCTTAAACATTGAAAATGACATCAAAAACAGAGTTAAAAAAATTCAGAATAGAGCCGGACTAATTTTAAAAAAAACCAACGAAAGGCCTTGAATCGATCATAAACGATCCGAAATTTTTAAAAACAAACTCCTAAATTCTAATAATACCTAAGACCATCCTAAAAGACACAAAAAATCAGAAACAAGCTCAAAAATTCAGGGCATAACCGGATTGATTTTCTAAAAAAAATAATAAAAGACCCCGAATCAATTCAAAATGATATGAAATTTTCGAAGACAGATCCCTAGAATTCTAGGAAACGTTTAAACCATTTTAAAATGGATATTGACATCTCGAGCTGATCCAAGGATTTTGAAAATGATGTCAGGCTAAACTAAAATAAATTTCAAAACCTGACTTTTCATCAGAATAGTTATCAGATTACATATTTGCCCTTGACTATTCATCAAATTTTTGTTTCGTGCCATCGCTTCCTCTGCCCCATCTCCGTTGCTGTGCTAGTCACTCGCCACCGCCATCAGCCTGTCATTGTCATACCCAAGACTCCTCGAACCTTTCCATGGCTCCCCCGAGCCTTCCCATGCCGATTCGTCTCCCCTCCCATGTCTCCCTTTAGCCTTCCCCAAGGTTTCCAATACTACCCCATGCCTTCTCTGAACCTCTTGAACCTTCCCGTGCTCCTTCATCTTGTCAAAGATTCGACTATTGAGAAGAGAGAAATTTTTCCTTCTCTATTGGTTGCTCGGGTAATGGAGGAAGGAGGAAGGGATTGCTCGGAAGGTTAGGATGGCCTGGGAGGTCGGGTTTGGTGGTCGCTTGTGGTGGAAATCCTAGCTATTCTTAGCATGATATTGGGGAATCTCATTGCTATTACTCAAACAAATATGAAACGTATGCTTGCATATTCATCCCCCAATTCCAATAGGATCCCCATGCCTCATTAGCTCATACTGCTCGCAAAAGAATACCCATGGTTAAAAAGATAAACCTTAAACTAATAGTAGTTGGAGGAAGGTGAGGTTGATGTCAAGTCATCATGCCCCTTATGCCCTGGGCGACACACGTGCTTTGTTTCGTAATTAATTTAATAATCTAGTTCTGAATTTTGAATAGTATTCAAGATCATCTAGGTAGAAGACAACTACTTTTAAAATTTTTTTAATATTGTTCTATAATATATATAAATGGCAATTTTGTCTTTTAACTTTAAATATTTTATTCCATTCAATCAAATAATAATATTTATATTCATCATTTTATCTATTCCTCTTTTTATTCATTTTCTCATTTCACTCTATTCTCTCTTTATTTCATTTATGCGAACCAAATCTACCGTACGGCAGCGAAAAGAATCCTAAAGTTCCTTTGAACATAGATGATAATGTAACATGATATTTATTCTTATTTTACCACTATGCCCTTTTTGATACTTAAAAATACTAATCGAATAATGGTTACATAGAAAGAGTATTGGGGTTGTGACAATACAGGTAGAAAGTTATTAATTCCTATGTTGATTTAGAAAATACAAAATAATGTAATTATGAGAAATGATAGAATGATCATTGCTTTCTTTTTTTTTTTCAAGAAAATACAATTCGATCAACTTAAGAGGAAAATGTACACCAAATAAATAAACATAATAAGCTTTATACGTGCAATCGAGTAAAAAAAAAAAAAATATGATTAAATTACTCATTCTATTTTATTTCTCTTAATTCCTTTGCATCAGAGGAAATATTCAATATTTTTTTATCTTCCTGCTCATATGACAAACCAGGTATCATTATATTACCAATAATCTAAACGTCAAACGGAACATGTGACTTTTGAAAAAATCTAATGGCAAGGAAACTTCGTGATAAGGTGACAGAATATCGTGGGATCCAAGGAATTCATTTTGTTAGTTGATGATGACAGCATGACGTGTGGTCCAATAAATTGATGTTGTAGATGCTGGAGGAATACCAAACCGTCAAATTTATCTAAATACACCCCCTTGCCCGCCGCCTTACGTCAAATCAAATTAACCAAATTTTTTGGGAACTCAACTTGACCGATTCCCAGATGGTCCAACCAAAGCAATCAACGTTAACTTTGCTCTTTTCTCATTTTCTCAGTGTCTCGGTTCACCTCATGTGGACTGTTCTCCTCGCCTTTGGGGGATTTTGATTTTTCTTTTGAAGGATTTTTCTTCTCCATTTTGGCCACCAATTCATAATTACGGTACATTTTTTCTTATAGAATGTTAAAAAGATAGAAGGAAATGAGAATAAAATAATATATAAAGTGTCGATAATATAAATGGAACCGTTTCACATTGCATCCAAATAAGAGTTTATTTTTCTAACCATGATGTAATGTCGTCATAGGACATGCAATTTGCGACAGTCAAGCTTGGCCAGTCTGAACTATGAACACAGGACCATCCATAAACTTGATAGCTCTAACTAATATAGGATCAAGTTAGATTAAATCACTACGGAGTAAGACTCTCTAAACCTAAATTTTTTTTCCATTCGTAAGATTCAAATAAAAAGTCTAACTTAAAAAAATATATCAAATTATATCAATTAACTCATATTATCTGAGACGATGTCATTTTACCGCTGTTCATCCCCATTATCACACATCCGGATGGTCGCGATTTGCAGTATATATACCCATGATAGCAACATAAAATCCTCGAGGACACGTGTTGTTTTGAATAGTCAATGAAAATCTTGTCAGTGCCATGTCTGGGTCCCCCCGGATTGACTTGATTTGTTCTCAATGTATACTGACAAACTGCTTGGGCAAATTTCCTTGAACTTTCCAGGTATTTCTATGGGAAGCTGTTGGGTATGTGTCACTTTCTAGAACTAGCAGCATTAACTTCAGGCAGACCAGAAGAAAACCCGAGAACTTCAAGCTCAGCCTCGATCATCTCTCCTCTATATAAGTAGAGCCATAGCTTCGTGCAACGACCAGGCACAGAAATCATCACCATTTCAACTCCCACGAGAAATTAAGCTACAGTCGTCTAATATAGGAGAGAGCCCCACCCAATACTTGCCGCACTTCGTTGTATTTCCCATGGCTTCATTGTCCGGCTTACTGGTGGGCTGCTTCTCCGGGAATTCGAGCAAGGTCAGGTGTGAAGGAGATCGGAATGATAGGTCTTGCAGCAATAACAGCAACAGTTCAAGCGACCGTGGAATGATAGATCACTGCCATCAAGCGGCCGATGGTGGTGTCCATCGAGATGGTAAGCATTCGAAGAGAAACCCATCATCGACGAAGAGGAAACCGCCTCCCATCCCGATTGCTTACTTCCCTGTCGGGTCCAGACTTTCGGTCTTGTAGAAGTCGGTATAGTTATGATCCACAGTGCGGTATTCATGTCGTGCCATCGTACCGTTGCAGAAATTGATCTATACCGTAATACTCGATGTATGATGGAATGTTGTCGTTCTTGAATCCAGTGTTGGAGAACTGCTTCGGAGCAGAGTTCATCACGTACATCATATTTGTTCATTCATTTAAAAGTTCAGTATAATTGAGTTCTGTATAACTGCTCAGCTATAGTAACTGTCCGGTGCTTATGTTTCGTATTTTTCACGTGGCAAATGTTTAAATTGGATGACACCCGATAGAATTACCATAGCAAGAGTATGGTTGTTTCAACGGTCCATCCCATCTTTGACTCTGTCGCGGACAACTCCTGATGCCCATATCGAATTATTAACCAAAAGAAAGTTGCTTTCTACCTGTATAAGTTGTTCTAGATGATTCAACATCTATCCTTTTTACAAAAAGTTTTACCTTCAAGTCTTGTAAAAGAATAACATCTATGAGAGAATTTTATCGTATTGTTAGTTGATCTTACTCGGGTTCATTAAATCTCTAGTGTATATCCACGAAATTAGTAACATCTGAATGCAAAATTTATAATCAAGAAAGGAGGTTTGGTACTGTAGTAGTACCACTTGGACCACATATCAAGAGGTTCTGCATTTAATTCTCATAAGAGAACACCTTTGGCTCCATTTTTTCTCTCTTTCTCGTATCCCTTTCTAAAGCTAAGTGCCTTCTTCCTATATAAAAAAATGTGTTTACAGAAAAAAAAAGGTTTGCCGAAACAAAAAAAAAAAGGAAAATATAACCTATCCTTAACACTTAGTTCCAGCCCTAAGTCACCAGGCACACGTAGTTTGCGGGCTATTCCATGTGCCTCGAGGAGGAAGTATCGTAACTACCGCTAGACGAGCCCGGAAACCGCTCGGATACTTAAGTTATCCAAAAAAAAGTTCCAGCCCTAAGTCAATCATTAGCATGTTGGGCTCTGCCCATAGAAAAGTAGCCATGTGATTAACTTAGACGAGTCACCACCCTATTCTGGCCCAGTTCGATAAGGTCAACTCAAACGAGACATTCACAGATCTTTTAGTAATTTTGAAAAAAATGCTTCAAAAGATATTAATTATTTGAAAATTTTAGTTTTTCTTGTTTTTAAAAGATTTGCTACCAGTGATTGATATAAAATCTTTAGCTGGGTTCCACACATCCTCCAAAAAGACGCTAACCGTCCTTTTTAACATGGTCACTTGAGGTTATCTCATGCCCAAAAAAAAAAAAAACCGATATGAACAAATTCAAAACTGATAATTTGCGAAAATGTCTCACTATGTTTTACACCTTTAATTGACTATGAGATTTCTTGGTTTTTTTTTTTCCGGTGAAGCCTAATAGGCCCTGACTAACAGGTAAATTTCTTTCACGGTGAATTTTTCCCATTTACAATACTCGAACCTGAGACCTTAGCTAAGAAGAATAGGCGTCTTACAAGCTCAACCAATCCACTTTGGTGACTTTTTGATATTTTGATAAACGAACATTGAGCCAAATAATGGCTTCTGATCAATAGGTCTTTGACAAGGTCGTAGGTAAGGAGTCAAAGGCTATTGTATGAGAAGCCGACAATTGTTAAGAAAAAAGATTCAATGTTCTGAATTTAATTGCACTTCTTAATTGAAGGGCGATCGTAAGATGTTTTTAGTTTATTGAATCCACTTGGGCGTCAGTTTGATCCTGGCTACAGAATGATTTCAAGATTTCGATCCTTAACACTGTAAAGTCTGTCTAGTATGAAGTGCAGTTTTTACCGGCTTAACCACATTTTAACCCAACTTTGAATTCTTGAGTCGTAAAATTTGTGAAGATGTTTCAACAATAATCGAAAATTGTTTGCATTGAGTGCGCGACATGAATTGTCCTTTTAGATGAATAAATAATATGAATCTGACACACTCAGACTCTGTACTATTTGTTGGACCCTGGGATATGCTGAGCCAAATGATAAAATGAGAAATTCAAAAACTGGATACCGGACATATGTGGAAAAGACCTTTATGCAGAGCTAAATAACTATAGGTAAAACAGGAAATTTCACTGAATTAAAACATGATATTACAGCGCTAATGAATACCACCCAATTTACAAACCCCACTACAAACATTCACAAAAAAGGGACTCATATCCGATCTATCACATCCTCACGTTGTTTTGTTATTTAGAAATTTATTAGAAAGATCATAGACAACAAATCTCGCTCGAATCCCATGACCCTTTGAGTTTCATAGCACTAGGACACTTTTGTCAAATTGTGTAAGATCTTTTATTAGTTTACCTTCAGGTGGTTTCACTGGTCATTATTGCATGTTGTTTTATGTCTTTTATGAAGGTTCTTCATGAGTTCATTAATTTAGAGAAAAGTGATATCAAAGTGAAGGGAGAAGAAATTCTTTTCGGGATAAGTATGAGAGAAGATTAAATATACAATAAAAATTGACTAATTAATATGTAAAGTTCATTTGTTAAATTTAATAATAAAAAATATTTTTAATACGGTCGGTGCTTCAGAGGCATAATTGCGCTTCCTATCCTTTATTCTCTTATAACCATATATTAATAGAACTGGAAAGATATCATAACCATTTATTTTAAAAGGTTAACCTGTCATATAGCGGTATAATTTATTATTTATTACTTAATATTCCCCTTATGCTTAGGCTGTGTTAGCTTTTGAAGGTCCATTGCTTGAAATTAGTTAAATAGGGGTTAGTGTGCGTACGGTGACTCGAACCTACACTCTCATACATAATATAATTGGAAAGTCATTATAATCGTTTACTCTAAAAGGTAAAATATCAATAACAATGTGATTTATTATTTATTACTTAACATTCCCCCTCACGCGTGGGTAAGATTAGTTTTTCAAGTCCCATAATGTAGAATTAGTTAAATGGGGGTTAGTCCTCGTGGTGACTCAAACTTGTGTTCTAATACTATAATAGAATTAAAAAAATTAGCATAACTATTTGTTCGCTATCCAACCCGCAAGAGGACGGATAGCAAGTAGTAAACCCGGTGAGCGGGTATCGATTCCACGAGGACCAAAGCCTATTGAGTACAAACTTAGAACACAACTTACTATGTCAAACCACACAATATTTGAGAAGATGCAACAAAAGCAAGAAAAGGAGTAGAGGTGGAAATTTTATGGAAATCAGAAATAGCTTTATATAACCTCAACAGGAAAGCGATTCTAGGGTTCAATTTTACTTAGGTCAATTTCAATTCTCTTGAACTTAACTAATTGGATCAAGTCAAGTATCCATTTTTTCATATCCATGGTTCTAAAGTCACTTAACCTGACTCTCGCCGTAACTAGGACGTATCCCTTTGATGATTCTAACTCACTCTATCTCTAGGTAGTTAGAATTAAGGGACCAAAGGTTGTGTTCTTCACTGTGTTGGGATTCCTAGGGTGATAGCTACCTCTGGGGCCATCTCACACGTCTCTTCTAATTTTTAGAATGACTAACCTACCTTTCGATACGATTATTCCAAGGCTATGTTTACTTAACCAACAAGATTCTCACTCTTGTGGCTCCTCACCATCCCTTAGATCGATTTATCGAGTTGGCCAAATATCAATAAATGCATGATGTATATAGTAAATATAAAGGAAATAGAACACTTATGTAAAAGTTCATTACATGGATGAAATAAACACAAAGATCCACGTACTACCCTAGAAAATAAAACTAGCCAAACATTATCAAGTTAAAGTACATGTTCATCGGATTAAAAGACAAGAGACCGAAATGAAGGAAGAGGAAACAAAGGAAGAAGGAGTCCCCAAAACTGATGATGAGCTCGATGCCTTTCCCATAATCCTTGCTTCGATATCTGGGACTTTATAACTTTACTCCAACGATTCTTCCAGTCTTTGGACGAGGAATAATAGCTTCTCTATTGTATACTGAGGGTTTTGGTATTCTAGGATAGATTGTTATGAAGGTGGAGGGTTCCTTTTATAGGCAAATAGCCACTTGCCCACTTGCTAAATTTGGCCAACTTGCAAGCAGTTCAGCAGCCTTTTTTAACAATTGTCGACCACTACTCTCATCATAAGGGGTCCAAAATCAAGCCTACAAAAGCCCAAGTCCAAATTCAAAAGTTGGGCCACTAGGTGGGCTGGATTCCCTACCGCGGTGTTCTAGGCTATTGCGCTGCTGTCTGTGCCGGTAGACCTAGCTATCATGATGCAGCCTTGCACCACTGCTTTATGCTTGCTCTGTTTATGCACAGTTTACTTTCTTTGGTCATAATTTCCTCACTTTAGCTTTGAATCATGTACGGTTTGATACGTTGGACCCCTGACTCAACAAGTTTTTCGTTAATATCTTATTTGGCATATTTTCTATTAAGGAAATCCTGCGCAACGTCTAGAGAACTTAGAAGATGGAAATTAACCCTCCTAAAAGCATAGATACTCACAATTCAGCCTAATTCAACAAAAATAACATTGAAACGCATGTCCTTAGTTCAAATTTAAGGTCTAAAAGTGTTAAAGTATAATTTCTATAGCATTAACACTATTTGGCCTAAAAAGTTAACCTATTAGATAACATTATAGTTTGTTAATTATTACTTAATATTCCTTTCAATATATATGTATCACCTCACCAAGGTGCATGTAAGTGAGTTTTAGACCGCTAGACTACTACCAATGGTGGTCTATGGTTCATGTGAAAATTAAAGGTAATGAAGCCATAAGTGGCCACTCATAGACTGCAAGAAGTTTGTGGAATCTGAGGGATCTAATGAGTGATTCATAAAGTGAACGATACCCGTCAAACTTTAGAAAAAAAGAAATTTATATTAAAAAAAGAATAATAAAAGAAAGTCATGTCTATTTGGATGCTTTTACAAATTAAATATTCTCAATATTATCCAGGTTAGTGTGGACTATTTGACGAAGTCTCTTGATGTCTTTAAGGAGATGAGCGAGATTCTTAAGCCGGTTGGCAAGCCTAACCAGAATAGTTATTAGATTACATATTTGCCCTTGACTATTCATCAAAATTTTGTTTCGTACCATCGCTTCCTCTGCCCCATCTCCATTGTTGTGCCAGTCACCCGCCACCGCCATCAGCCTATCATTGTCATACCCAAGTCTCCTTGAACCTTCCTGTGGCTCCCCTATGCCTTTCCATGCCGATTTGTCTCCCCTCCCAGGCCACCCTATGTCTCCCTTTAGCCTTCCCCAAGGTTTCCAGTACCGTCCCATGCCTTTTGTGAACCTCTTGAACCTTCCCGTGCTCCTTCATCTTGTCAAAGATTCGACTATTGAGAAGAGAGAAAATTTTCCCTCTCTATTGGTTGCTTGGGTGGAGGAATGGAGGAAGGAGGAAGGGATTGCCGGGGAGGTCAGGATGGCCTAGGACGTCGGGTATGGTGGTCTCTTGCAGCGGAAATCCTAGCTATTCTTAGCATGATATTGGGGAATCTCATTGCTATTACTCAAACAAATATGAAACGTATGCTTGCATATTCGTCCCCCAATTCCAAAGGATTCCCAAGCCTCATTAGCTCATACTGCTCCCAAAAGTATACGTATGGTTAAAAAGATAAACCTTAAACTAATAATAATTGGAGGAAGGTGAGGTTGGTGTCAAGTCATCATGCCCCTTATACCCTGGGCGATACACATGCTTTGTTTCGTAATTAATTTAATAATCCAGTTATGAATTTCGAATAGTATTTAAGATCCTCTAAGTAGAAGACAACTATTTTTTTAAAAAAATTTATATTATTTAATAGTATTTAACATATTTTTATAATATATTATCTTGCCTACGAACTAGACTGATAGGTTTAGTAAGTGCACTTGTCTTTAAGAAGAGCTCTTCCTAAGTATGAAATTTATTATAGAAAGCTTGCGGTTGCACCTTGTCTAGGAGGTGAGGTTTTCCAAAGCCTAATAACGGTACACCGTCTCTTGCAAATTGAGCTGATGCTCTCGTCTCTAGTGTACCGGGATTCGTAGGAGAACCATAAAAGAGAAAGCAAGTCCAGCCTTTCAATCAACACACATGCAGACTCGCTTTCTCTTTTATGGTTCTCCTACGAAATGATATTCCCACGGTTCGTCTATTACCCTATTTGCACATAGGCGCATTAGCTCTTTCCCTTTTCTCGCTTTCTTTGCTGTTGGTTTTCGACTTCTTTCCCTCTTCTGTCGCTTCCATCTTTCCTTCTACTATTGATCATGTCCGATCTCCTTCTTACTAGAGGCTGAAATCGTCCTCATGGGAATCTAAGCTGAAGACAAAGAATCATCCGATCTTATTTCTTCCATTTCGAGTTAGCGTCGAAAACAACTTATTTGGGAATAGCGTATTCTGGTCCGAAAGAGCCTATTCTTTTTTCATGGCTGTTGGACTAGTGGTTATTTCATAATGGTAATTTTGTCTTTTTAATGTTAAATATTTTATTCCATATTACTTTATTCCATTTAATCAAATAATAATATTTTTATTTATAATTTTATCTATTCCTCTATCTATTCAGTTTCCCATTCTACGCTATTTTCTCTCTATTTCATTTATACGAACCAAACCTACTGTAAAAGGATTTTCCCCAGTACAGCAGCGAAGAGGATCCTAAAGTTCCTTTGAACATAGATGATAATGCACCATGATATTTATTGTTATTTTACCACTATGCCCTTTTTGATACTTAAAAATAGTATCAAATAATGGTTACATTGAAAGAATACTGGGTTGTGAAAATACATGCAGAAAATTACTAATTCTTATGTTCATTTAGAAAATACAAAATAGTATAATTATGAAAAGGGATGGAATGATCATTCCTTTCTTTTTTTTTCAAGGAAAACATACACCAAACGAGTAAACATAACAAGTTTCATAAATTCAATCGAGTAGAAAATATTTAAAATGTGATTAAATTACTCATTCTATTCTATTTCTCTCAATTCCTTTGTACTAGCTGCAATATTTAATATTTTTTAATCTTCCTACTCATATTGCAAACCAGGTATCATTATATTATCAATAATCATACGGAACATGTGACTTTTGAAAAATCTAATGGCAGGAAACTTCGTGATAAGGTGACAGAATATCGTCGGATCCAAGGAATTCATGTTGTTAGTTGATGATGACAGCATGACGTGTGGTCCAATAAATTGATGTTGTAGATGCTGGAGGAATATCAAGCGGTCAAACTTATCTAATTACAACCACTTGCCCGCTGCCTTACGTCAAATCAAATTAATCAAATTTTTTGGGAACTCAACTTGACCGATTCCCAGATGGTCCAACCAAAGCAAATCAACGTTAACTTTGCTCTTTTCTCATTTTCTTAGTGTCTCGGTTCACCTCATGTGGACTGTTCTCCTCGCCTTTGGGGGATTTTGATTTTTCTTTGAAGGATTTTTCTTCTCCATTTTGGGGACCAGTCCATAATTACGACACATTTTTTCTTAGAGGAGACTAAAGAGATAGAAAAAAGTGAGAATAAAAGAATATATGAAGTGTCGATAATATAAATGGAACGACTATTTCACATTATATTCGAATAAGAGTTCATTTTCCTAACCATGATGTAACGCCGTCATAGGACGTGCAATTTGCTGGCCAGGCTGAGCTATGAACACAGGACCATTCATAAACTTATGGTCCTAGCTAATACAGGATCAAGTTAGATTCAATCACTATAGAGTAAGACTCTATAAATATGAATTTTTTTTTTCATTCGTAAGAGTTAAATAAAAAGTCTAGCTTAAAGGAGAAGATATATTAAATTATATTAACTAATTCATATTATATGAGACGATGTCATTTGACCTGTTCATCCCCATTATCACACATCCGGATGGTGGCGATTTGCAGTACACATCCCCATGATAGCAACATAAAATCCTCGAGGACACGTGTTGTTTTGAATAGTCAACGAAAAACTTGTCAGTGCCATGTCTGGGTCCCCCCAGATTGACTTGATCAGCTCTCAATGTATTCTGACAAATTGCCTGGGCAAATTTCCTTGAACTTTCCAGGTATTTCTATGGGAAGCTGTTGGGTATGTGTCACTTTCTAGAAGTCGCAGCATTAACTTCAGGCAGACCAGAAGAAAACCCGAGAACTTCAAGCTCAACCTCGATCATCTCTCCTCTATATAAGTAGAGCCATAGCTTCGTGCAACGGCCAGACACAGAAATCATCACCATTTCAACTCCCACGAAAAGTTAAACTACAGTCGTCCAATATAGGAGAGAGCCCCACCCAATACCTTCAGCACTTCGTTGTATTTCCCATGGCTTCTTTGTCCGGCTTACTGGTGGGCTGCTTCTCCGGGAATTCGAGCAAGGTCAGGTGTGAAGGAGATCGGAATGATAGGTCTTGCAGCAATAACAACAGCAGTTCAAGCGACCGTGGAATGATAGATCACTGCCATCAAGTGGCCGATGGTGATGTCCATCGAGATGGTAAACATTCGAAGAGAAGCACATCATCGACGAAGAGGAAACCGCCTCCCATCCCGATTGCTTACTTCCCTGTCGGGTCCAGACTCTCGGTCTTGTAGAAGTCGGCAGAGTTACGATCCGCAGTGCGGTATTCTTGTCATGCCATCGGATCATTACAGAAATTGATCTATACTGTAATACTTGATGTATGGCGGAATTTTGTTGTTCATGAATCCAGTGTTGGAGGACTGTTTCGGAGCAGAGTTCATCATGTGCATCATATTTGTTCATTCATTTAAAAGTTCAGTATAATTGAGTTCTGTATAACTGCTCAGCTATAGTAAATGTCAGGTGCTTATGTTTCGCATTTTTCACGTGGAAAATGTTTAAATTGAATGGTACCCGATAGAATTACCATAGCAACAGTATGGTTGTTTCAGCGGTCCATCCCATCTTTGACTCTGTCTCGGACAACTCCCGGTGCCCATATCGAATTATTAACCAAAAGAAAGTTGCTTTCTACCTGTGTAGGTTGTTCTAGATGATTCAACATCTATTTTTTTTACAAAAAGTTTTGTAAAAGAATAAAATCTATGAGAGTTTTATCTTATTGTTGGCTGATCTTTCTCAGGTTGATTAAATTTCTAGCGTATATCCACGAAATTAGTAACATGCGAATGCAAAATTTATAAGTAAGAAAGGAGGTTTAATATAGTGGTACCACCCTAGACCAGATACCAAAAGGTTCTGAATCTAATTCTTACCAGGGAACTTCCTTGACCTCGTTTATTCTCTCTTTCTCGTATCATTTCCAAGCTTATGTGCCTTCTTCGTGTGTAAAAAATGTGTTTACAGGTAAAAAAAAGGTTTACTGAAAAAAAAGGAAAATGTAACCTATAAAAAAGTAGCTGTGTGATTAACTTAGACGAGTCACCACTCTACTCTGGTCCAGCTTGATAACGTCAACTCAAATGAGACGTTCACAGAATTTTAGAAATTTTAAAAAATGCTTTAAAAGATATTAATTATTGGAAAAATTTAGTTGTACTCGTTCTTAAAAGATTTGTTACCAGTGATTGTTATAAAATCTTTAGCTAGGATCCACCCCTCCTCCTAAAAGATGCTAACCGTCCTTTTTAACATGGTCTCTTGAGGTTATCTCACTCAAAAAAAAAAAAAACCAATATGAATAAATTCAAAACTGATCATTTGCAAAAATGTCTCACTATGTTTTACACCCTTAATTGACTATGAGATTTCTTGGTTTTTTTTTTCTTTTGGTGAAGCCTAATAGGCCCTGACTAAGAGGTGAATTTTCTCCATTCGTAAGACTCGAACTTGAGATCTTAATTAAAGGCAGGAGATATCTTACTAACTCAACCAATCCACTTTGGTGACTTTTTGTTATTTTGATAAATGAACATTGAACCAAACAATGGTTTGCTGATCAATAGGTCTTTAACAAGGTCGTAGGTAAGGAGTCAAAGGCTATTGTATAAGAAAGCCGACAATTGTTAAGAAAAAAAATTCAATGATCTTAATTTAATTGCACTTCTTAATTCAAGGGAGATCATAAGATGTTTTTAATTTATTGGATCCATTTGGGCATCGATTTGATCCTGGCTACAGAATGATTTCAAGATTTCGATCTGTAACACTATATGAAGTGCAGTTTTCATCGGCCTAACCACATTTTAACCGAACTTTCAATTCTTGAGGCCGTAAAATATGTGAAGATGTTCCAACGACAATTGAAATTTATTTGCATTGAGTGCAACATGAATTGTTCTTCCAGATGAATAAATAATACGAATATGACGCACTCAGACTATGTACTGCTTGTTGAGCCCTAGGATATGATTAGCTAGATGATAAATGATAAATTTAAAATTTCGGTATCAGACATACGTGGAAATCCCTTTATGCAGAGCAAAACAGCTGTAGGTAAAACAGGAAATTCCACTAAATTGAAACATGAGATTACGTACAGCCCATATGATTATCACCCAATTCCCAAATGCCACTAAAAACACAAACAGAATAGAGACTCATACCCGATCCCTCAAATCCTCACATCATTGTGTTATTTAGAAACTTATTAGAAAGATCATAGATGCCAAATCTCACTCGGACCCCATGACCCTTTGAGTTTCACAGCACTAAGACATTTTTGTCAAATTGTATAAGAGCTTTTATTAGTTTACCTTCAGCTGCCTTCAGCTGGTTTCACTGGTCATTAGTTTACATGTTCTTTTATGTCTTTTACGAAGGTTCTTCATGAGTTCATTAATTTAGAGAAGATCACAGTGAAGGGAGAAGAAATTCGTGTCGGGATAAGTAAGAGAGAAGATTAATTCAATGAAGAGCTGGATGGGGAGATCTATATGGATCAACTTGAAGGTTTCGTGGTGCAAGTTTAGGAGCGCAAAGTTTGTAGGCTCTAAAGATCCTCGTATGATCTGAAACAATTATCTAGACAGTGGTACATCCGATTTCATCAAGTTATTATGTCTTACGGGTTTATAATGAATGAGAATGATCACTGTGTGTATATGAAATGCTCCAAGGGAAGCTTCTTGATCTTGTCATTGCATTTTGATCACATTCTAATGGCGGGAAACAACATGCAATTGCTTGTCGAAACTAAGGAGTGGCTATCTTCTAATTTTCAAATAAAGATAGGTGTGAGCTTGAGACTTGACGTCTGCCCTAAGACATGAATGTGTCGTGACCTAGGCCAGTAAAAAAATAAATCTGCACAACCTTGTCCATAATGAAAGCCTTCATCAAAGATATAATTGCGCAAAAGAAAGTGATCCTAATACACATTCCTACAAGTCAAATGATTGCGGATCCTCTAACTAAGCCTATAACTACAGAGAGTTATAGGGCTCCTGTAAGGGTAGTAGGACCTTGTAGACGGTCATTGTGTTTCATTTTAGAAGATAAATCATTTTATTTAAAGATGACATTTGTTATTATCAGATGTTTTCAGTTAATTCATGATTTACCTGCCATTTAATTATGCATTATGCGAAATAATTAGCATGAAATAAAGACAATATAGCACTAGACCAAGATTGGCTCTCTCACACGAGCAATCGCTCTTAATGCCTGTTATGGCCAGCAAGGATGAGACGAATAGGTATACCTTCAACACCTATGGTGGTGTGGGAGGACAAAGTTTTAGGTGCCATTGTGTCGCCTTGGATGGAGCCGAGATGAAGTCTTAAATTCTTCACTGAAATGAATATTCCCACTCTATTTGTTATGTCTGATATTAATAGCGAGATGTGAGATCTTAGTTATGGCGCTTTGAAGGGTGAGATGACAGAGGACTCAAGTTAGAGGCTTAAGAAGCGATTGAACTAAGATTTGTATGATGTTTATAAAAGAGTTTGACATACACTCTAAGAAGAGTAGCTCCACCATAGCATGTATTTCATACTACATGTGCTAGAGCGACTCGTTTAGGAAATGGGTGAATGGATCATTGCTTCATTATTGTTGGAGTCCAAAATAATTTTATAGTACCCTTAGTCACTTTTGACTATATCACAAAGTACATGACTGATGATCGCTACTTTGGCATGTTACCTATGGTCATGAATGATTCAGCTGGTTGGGGCACTATTGAGAAAATAGTCAATTATGAATAGAGTGATGTGAGGGCGAGGGAAGAGTATTTCAATCTCATCAATAGTTTTGTGTTCAATGACGTCCGTACTATGTCGCTAATTGAGTAGCTTGGACATAATTGTGAATACAGAAATAAGTGGTTTAGTATGCTCTTTCGAGGGATTAGAGATATTTAGCTCGATATGATACAAAATTAGTCAAGGACACTCAAGACACTTATTTCTTAGGGTCAACTCCTCTATGTTGGCTCTAACGAGTTTCTAGTGTAGAGCTCCCCACCTTTTCATGTGCTTGGTGGTCGCACAACACATTTACCTGTATGAATCTTTCTCTAATGGTTGTGAGTAACATAGTATAGAGACGGTTTCCCAAGTGTGAGTGGGGATGTAAGAAAATATGATCTGCCCATGTGGACCTGATCGACTTAACCTGAACCCGACTCAGTCAAACAGTGTCTTCTCTCAAATAGTTGCATTGCTTCAACGAAGGGTCATGTTCATTGGGAAAGATTATGACTCCTCATACTCTTCAAACTACCCAAAAAGAAACGAAATGATATATGGTTGTGGCCATGCATTAATTAGATTTGCGCGAGAGGAAAACTTTGAGAAAGAAAAAGTGAGTGAGTTCGGGTTACGTGTTACTCCCAATAAAGATCGAGTTAGAGAGTTCTTGTGCTATGAATCGTATTTGGTTTTTACTCGACTGCGTAGAGAGGATCCACCACCGATGTGTTCGCGAAGGTTCTCGGAACGTGATTCGATCTTGTACAACGATCTTGAATATTTAAAGGTATGCCCAATAACCCATCTCAATATTTCGATATGTGTGAATATGAATTTCTTCTATGTGTATATGTACGTGTTTGAAATCCAACATTGTTGTCAAAATTCCAACAATACAGGATGACAGTCATCATGAACACATCAATTCGCGGCAGTGCACTTTGCGATCTACGAGGCAGCTAAGAGGGAGTTGATGTAGGTCTCTCCAATGAGCAGTTGTTTATCCGTGCCACTGGTGGTGTTGAGCATCACTTCATCCAATTCGATGAAGGAGACTTAACCCTAAGGAATGACAGACAAGAGGGGAAGAAATTGCTTGGCCTCTTTACAGGAAAGGTCTTGCATGTAATTGTGTTATTACATGGTAGTTCTTATGTGAAGATACCAATAGATTAAATTAAATTATTTTTAGGATTACTTTTTAATTTTTATAATTTTATAAAAAGATTTTAAAATAACTAAATTTTATTAATTGGTACTATCATGTAAGAGTTATTGTTACAATATGATATTTATACAAAGAAAATCTTTAAAAAAATTGCTGGTGGCAAAACTATGTAGCAAAAGATACTCATTATCGTGTAATTGGATGAAGGGTATTTTTGGAGATAAAAAATTCTCCATCTATATACGTAATAGAATTAAATAATGAAAAATTTTAATTAATGTTGAAGAGAATTAAGGAAATTATATATAGCCCGAAAGTTTAACTCACGCCTTGAATTACCAAAAAAAGTTTAACTTGCGGCAATAAAAGATGATCCATTATTAAACGAATAAAGGGTGAGCCAAACTAAGGAAACATAGAATCAAACCGCTTCGCCTAATTGATATTAATTTAATATAAAACAAGACAGACTATAATATCTAAACAAAGACATTCAATCGAAATCCTTATTAAAATGAAATCTCCATCCTACGATCTTGAAATAAGCTTATCTGAGATCAATTTAAAATCCCACTTGTAGGCGACCACGTAGCGGTATGATGTGTCAAGGGTCAACTCCTTTTTTTTTAATGTATATGATATAAAACTGAATCCTGTTGCTTTTCAAAGAAAATGGGAAATTAAAGTACAGTAAGCAGAATATGTAGAACTGCATTACATTAACCCATAAAATGAAAAAGAAAAACAACATTAATTTGAAACGATACAGCAACACTACGTTCATGCAACACTATGCGATGTAACTTTACAAGACAGAGGGTCTGGACCCAGCAGGGAAGTAAGTGAACGGGATGGGAGGCAATTTCCTCTTCGCAGATAATGAGCTCCTCTTCGAACATTTATCACCTCGATGAAGATCACCATTCGCATTATGATGGTGATCTTCGCTCGAGCATTTGTCACCCTTCTCACAAGAGCGATCTTTCTTATTGCCTTGGCACTCAACGACCCTGCTCGATTTCCCAGCGAAGCAACCCACCACTCGGCTGAACAGTGGAGCCATTAGAAATACTGTGAACTGGGAAAAGCCTTTTCAGATTATATTGATGATCGTTGCGTCTAATAATGCGTGGTATCTAGGACTACTAATGGAACCTATGGCGCAAGGCTAAGGTTGTCTTGGCTTTGGTTTTAGCGGCACTGCAATTAATTAATTAATAGATGGATAATTTGACCGCTTGGTCTCCAAACAACATTCTTGGAACCCAAGTTGTGCTGTCACCATCACTTAAATAACAGCTTGAGTTCCCTAGATTCTCATTATTCTGCCACCTCATGCATGGAATTTCTTTCTTTCTTTCTTCTATCAGAAGGAAGTAGCAGTAGTGGTAACGCAGGTCAAGAGTTGGACCTCGTACTTTGACTTCACTAGGTAGTGTTAGTACCCAAGTTCCAGATCCACTATCTTGTTGGGATCGGTGGCAACCCGACTAGCAGCAGTGTCAGTACTGAAGATCAATAGTCCTTTTTTTTCTTAACAACATTGTTGGATCCAGTACCTCGACTTCATCAGACCACAACGGAGTAACATTTGGACCGCTAGATTATAACTCTTGGTGGCGAACGGAATTTCTTTCAAATCAATAAATTTGACAGAGGTGGTCTTACAGGATGATAGAACACGTGAAACACACGTGAATAAGAATACAGATGTAAAAGAGGAAGAGAGAAAAGCGTGATCTGTGTGTGAATCTAAACTCTATAAATACATGTAAAAGAGACTGAGTCAATGATGAGAAATAAGAAAAATATCTTCGTCTTTCTCTCTCAGCTCAATTCCTTGCAGAGCTGAACTTGATTCTTCTTCTTCTTCCTTTCATGCTCTGTTTTCGAGCTCCATTGCTCTGTTTTCTTCAGTAACAGGTGGATATACTTTCTCCAACCCACAAGTCCATCATGCACAGTTCCATCTAATTTATTCTTTAGTTTGAGACCTCTGTTGTCCGCGGGTAGAAAACGGGCAAATTGAGCATTATCTTGCCCCTCAAAAGAAACGGACATAGATCTAACATTCGACAGTTACAGGGCAGGGGCAGTAGCGGTTCAAAATTCACGCAGAAGCAATACCTACTGTATTGATGATGCGCATAGTTACGTGCCAGAAACTTTCTAGTTGAAATTTTCTTAGGTATCTGATCAGAATTGTCAAAGAAAAAGACTCTCTTCTTATGTTTTCTAATGAAACTGTGACATTCCATTAAGTAACCTTCCATTAGCTGCTTCCCAGAATTATTATCTCATCAGCAGCAGCAGAATCGATTTCCTCGATGTTCCTCTGAATTTCAGAAGGATATCTCCTTATACATACAGAAGAAGAACGTACATATTAATCTAACACCTAATGCACTATGCCAACACGCTCAAGCACTTTTCTCTAACCTACGCTCTCCTTTTTCTTTTCCTCATCTTATCTTAGAAACCACATTAGCAATCCATGGGTTTGTTCTCCAAGTTATTCCTGGGATGCTTCTCCGATACTAAATCTTCAAGCTACGAAGGTCAAATCATGCGAAGAAGAAAGCAAAGATGTGTCGGTGGCCGAGCAAGATGAAAAAAGGTTTGAAGACCAACCCGTAAAGAGGAAGCCACCTCCGGTACCGGTTGCTTACTTCCCCATGGGATCTCGGATTTCTGTCCTATGAAAACTTAATTGCATATTAACTTCATCATTGAATGCTTTGATTTTTTATACCATTAAGGGCGCCGGTCCAATGGCCAAAACGCACTCTCATATATTTTGAAATCACGGACCCGAGTCCTATTATAATAAAATTGTTAAAAAAGGCTCTTTGAGCCCGCTTTAGCAGGCACTGACTTTTCATAAGCACCCTTGCACATAAGACTAATACCAAACACTTACTAGGATGGCATGCAGCACTTAAAACAATGGAAATGCTTCATTCAAGCCGTTGCGGTTGGGCCCAAGTCAGTACCTCGGAATTTGAGTGTGATAGTAGCAAAAAAGAAAAGGAAGTAATAGGGGAAAGACGAACACCATATTCATGTGATATGCTTCAATTGCGGGAAATCTTCATGCTATCGTGGAAATAAGGAGGTGATAGATAGCTTGAAAGGTTAACTCACTGGAGTAAAAGACAATCATTTATCAAATGAACAAATAATTGAAATCGTCTAGTTGGTTAATTGATAAGCAGGGGTGTGCAAAAAATAATTCAAGAAGAGTCGAATTGGTTTCAACCGGCTCTCTTTTAGTACAATTTTTTAGGCGAAAAACAATTCATTTAATTTCTAAATGCAATTGGTGTGGTTAATCGGTTCAACTGAATGAAATTCGATTTTAACATAAAAGTGATATAATATTACAAAATACGAGTTAAAACCAATTGGGTTTGGTTCGAAGATGTTTTGAACCGTTCTAAGATCAATTTGATTCAGTTCGATAATATATAACTGAATTATATTAGCCAATAAAATGAGGAAAAAGTACAATATTAAAGTATAAGATAAACCCTCGACCTGTCATGGGGATACATAGCAACAGAATTCGGCCGTACACCGACTATCAACCTATAATTGTAATGCATGCAACTTTACAACACAGAGGGTCTGGACCCAACAGGGAAGTAAGTGATAGGGATCGGAGGCGATTTCCTCTTTGCGGGTAATGAGCTCCTCTTCGAACATTTATCAGCTCGATGAAGATCAACACCGTCTGCTTTATGATGGTGATCTTCGCTTGAAGAGTTGTTGCTTTTCTCACAGGAGCGATCTTTCTGACCACCTTCGCACTCGACCTTGCTCGGATACCCAGAGAAGCAACCCACCACCAAGCCGGATATGGAAGCCATTCGAAATGCTGTGAACTGAGAAAATCTGTGGAAAGCCTTCAGCTTGGAATGAGTCATAGGAAGACCAGCAAGGCTACTTATAGATGATGGCGCAAGGCTAAGGTTGTCATGTTTTCGGTTGTACCATCTGCAATTAAATAATTAATAGTTGGGTAATTTGACCTCTTGGTCCTGCAACAACATTCTTGCACCCCAAGTTATGCTGTCACCATCAATTAAACATCAACATGAATTTCCTGGATTCCCCTTTATCCAACCTCCACATCAAGGGAGTTTTTCCTTCTTTTCTTTCCTTTATTAAAATGAGGGTAATAATAATGGCTATCTAGCTACTTCACTACATAACAAATGAACCTTCTTATCAAACCACAAATATATTAGATGAGCTTAATAATGAGACCGACACTAGTTTCGTCAATGTAGTACTATTAAAAACCTAATATAGTACAAGAAACTGGTATTCATCAAAGTTCAAGGTTAGGAGCATTTTTTAGTAATATTGTTTAAACCAAGACTCGAAATGGAGATCTCGACTTTGTCAAACCATATTGGAATGACATTTGGACCACCGGATCACAGCCCTCATTAGTCAATGGAATTTCTTTCAAATCATTAAATTAGATAGAGGTGGATATACTTTCTCCATGCCATCAGTTGAATTCAAGGAGAACCGATACCTACTCTATGGAATATGTGGGTTTATACACCGAACCGTGTGATGCTCATACGCACGTGCTAAAACCTTCTCGTTGAATTTTCCCAGCGCTGTGGAAGCCATTATATATATAGGGAATTTGATAGGACCCAAGTCCATGAATTTAATTTGTGTAATGTGGGTTGAGTTTATAAAAGTACGTGAAGAGACTAAGCCCACATAAACCCATGTGGAATGATGGGAATTCAATCCCACATTGATAAGGAATGGCTATTTAGAATAGTTTATATGTAAGGAGTGTTTTCATGGTCAGCACTACATTATTGAACTTACATTCGTCTCGCACGAGGTCAAGTTTTGCCATTTCCTGCAATTTTTTTCCTCTGAAGAATCAGTCCTAAGATTTTTTATCTCTTAGGATTTTGAGTGGATAGTTTATGTGTGCTAAGATAAATTAAGGCTATATGGAGTCACTGATTTAAGGGCATTAATCGGCCAACCTTAATAAGGTCTCTTAATGCCTTGTTTGCCCTTTTAATGGTCTAGTTCAATGCATCCAATGCCAATTTAGACCTTTACTTTTCAGTTCGATCTTATGAAGTCACCAGCCTTCCTCCTACACTATAAATAGGACCTTTCTCCATAGGTTCTAACACACACATCAAGCATTCGACCACTCTGCTCTATGCATTCAAGCATATTTTTCTAGTGTTTCCCGACTTCGATTCAGTTTGCTCTCGAGCTTTGGGTTTCCTTCAACTTCAAGCTCGCCTTAGTTGTTGTATCTTGAGAGACTCACGTCCACGCTTCCTCGACATACCAAGAGGAAATGAATAACTCTTAAGGAAAATATAATTGTCATAGTCTCGATGATCAATAACACTTTCATACTATTGTATTTTTTTTTGTTTATTTATGTTCATAAACAAATGTTGCTTATGTTGAAAGTTGACAATCCACCTAGATGATTGTCTTTCTTTTCAAATCAATATAATCAGTGCTTATATTGACAGTTGACTATCTAAATAGATAGTCGATTGTCCTTTTTTCAAATCAATGCATATTTTTTGTGACCATCCAAGCTTATTTCATTTAACATAATAAGAACTTTTACATGTTTCTAGCTACTGTTCAACAAGCCAATTTTGACACACTTCCAAGACTGCCTCCTCTTGGAGCGCTATTTGTCCCAAGCATGCTCCTTCTATTGTAAAAATTTTCGCCTTACTACAGGCTACCTTGACCCTCTAACAACATTGTTAAATTCGAGAAAGTGATCATATCATGCTACAATGCTCACGTGGGATTTTTATCGAACAGAAAATTTACTTATGTCATCTTTAACACTGTCGAACGTCGAAAATTCCAACTTGAGAAAATGATTCAGGCACGCACGAGGCCTTACTTGGGACTTTAATCGAGGTTTGATTGGAGTCGCCACTAATCATTGAAGGAACTATTCCTAAGGTCGATCAGAAACCTATTATTTTCCTAAGTGATCATGATACTAACCACCTAGGTGTTTATTGGTCTTAAAACCGAGATTTGAGTCCGAGGATCCTATTACGTATCTTGAAGCTCGTGGGCCGAGATACCCCCAAAATTGGTGCCCGTCTCTAAGTCTAGGTCACTTGTTTGCTTGCACATTTTACTTTGTCCAATTATTGCCCTAATCGAAGTTCGAATCAATGGTCCAAAATGTAAATTGGCAATCCGCGGCACGTTCCTAGCATGCCACTATCGTTCTAATCTAAGTGCAGAAAATAAAGGATTCCACTATCGAGATTACATACATTCACCATCATCTCTCTCTCTCTCCCCTTCTCTCTCTCCCCTTCTCTCTCCCTCTCTCTCTCTCACTATCTTACATTGGTGCATTCAAATACATATATCTCTGTCATCCCACATACAAGTGAATAATATACATTGATCATACCACTCAATACCATCAAACAAATCAACCACTATTAATTTATTTCACCTCGGAATAATTCTAAAAAAACTTAAAATTGCTAAGTTGATTTAAAAAAAATAGGGAACAACGTAAAAGTTGAGTTAAACCGCTCAGGGACTCGAGTAAAAATTTCAAAAAAATTTTGGTCCAGCTTTGGAGGACTTGAAAATACCTCAGGGACTGTTTTGAAATGTTTCAGAAAGTTCTGGCCCTTGTAAAAATTTTCTGGACTGATTTAACATGCAGGGACTGATCAGTAAATTCGCAGAAAGTCCAGGACTGAACTGAAAAATGTGGTAAAAGTCTTCTGGGCTGATCTGTAATGCTCTGAAAAGTTCAAGGACCATTCCCTAGACCCTACAAAATCTTAGGAACACTCTGAATCAGACATAATCCTCAGTGGCTGGTCTGTAATTTCGCAAAATAGGGCTGGACTGATCTGAGACAACTCAAAAGTTCACAAAATTAAAATTTTGGTAACTCGTTTCATCATCGCGATTTTTCACAACTCAACTTCTAGTTATTCCCCATCTTACTAATCAAAAAGTTATTTTTTTTTTTTTTTTATTTATTCGAATTTTTACTTTTTTTGTAATTTTTATATTTTATTAAAAGATAAATCATACTATATATGCACACTCTTAGGAATCTACTAACGAGGTTTTCGAGCTTTTTTCCAAAGATAGTTCGGATTTCTCTACGTGAAAATGTCTTTCACCCCTTTTTTCTCATTTTTGGTTTTTTTACAAAAAATAAAACTTAAAAATAATAAGAAAAACTTTAACTTCCGAAAATATTTTCTAAATCCAAAATGAGGAATTTATACCTACGACCAAGATGATAGTGATAATGAGAGGAGTGCGGAAGCTCGGTGGTGGCTTCGGATCGGAGACGGCTTCGAGGTCGGTTACGGGTTTGGACTCGTATTGGCGATGGACTCGAACTCGGCGCCGGCTCGGGATCGGATTGATGGAGGGCTTGAACTTGGGCTCCGGCTTGAATCAATAACAAGCACGAACTTGATGATGGGCTCCAGTTCCGACTCGGACCTACGACGGATTCAAAAAAAATCAATTAAATTGGAGTGGAATGTGTGTTGTTGAATTCTTGCTCAGCACATCAGTCTAATTCAAGAGAGGGTGGAGAGTTTTCTTTTCAAAGTGAGTGAATGGCTCTATTTATAGATAAAGGCTCAGCTGGATTTATTTGCGAAACAAACAAAAGTTGAGTGACTGGAAAGATAAGAGAAAAGAAAATAAAATAAAATGAGAAGAAATAACAAGACAGAAGATATCAAAGGGCAGAAAACAGAAGGCGGACAGAAGACGTACAAGACAGAAGACAAACATGAAAAAAAGACCAACGCAAAAGACAGAAGTCAGCCACAGCCGAAGGACAGACACGAAAGTGGAAGGGAAGGAAGGCGATGGAAGACGGACAACAAGCAACAGAAGGCAGACTGAAAACAGAAGACATACAGAAAGAAGGTAGACGTGGAAGACAGAAGATAGACACAGAAAAAGACCATAGAAGACAGACTGATGAGAAGGAAAGTCAACGAAGAAGACAGCCTTCTCCAGAAGAAGACCACATATGACAGATTGAACAAAAGCGAAGACAGAACAGAAGACCGAAGACAGATAGAAACCGAATAGAAAATAGACAACAGAGAAGATAGACAAAGCCGAAAACAGACAGAAAACAAAGACACCAGACACAGAAGATCGAAAGAAGGCAGAAGATGAACTACAGAAGACGGAAAACAGAGAAGAAAAACACAAACAGAAGATAGACATGGAAGAAGGGATGGAAGGTGCTCGGGTAAAAAAATCGTGTGTCTACAAACACATTAAAATTAATGGAAGCCACTTAAGCCACGCCATGTGGCAGAAGTGCCACATACGCATCGTTGTGTGGTATCACTACTACACTAAAGAAAAAAGGCAGATGTGTTGGCTTTTCATTGACAGGAAACACCATGTGAGCATCATCGCATGATATGACCACTCCCACGAAGATTTTGCCAATGAATAGAAACACAAATGTTTAACTCGAAGCAGATTCATGCCGCATTTGGTCAATCCACAGGTGAATCAAATTTCTTATAACTCAGATGACCTATAAATAGAGAAAATGATAGTGGGAGTCCTAAATATTTATCGTTTCTTGCAAATGAATCCTATATGTTTGAATATGAATGAATATGAAATACCAAGTCCTATTTGTTATCCACCGTTACAACATCTAGTCCGCCATCCGACCTCCTGTTACTCGAAGGCTAACATGGCAGTAACGTCTTTAGTTTTATACCCAAGTGTCAATTTGAGTGCTTATGTGGACATTTTCCTAATCCCATGTGTACAAAATGATTAAGTAAATTATTTTTTAATTCTCAAACCAATGTAAGTACTCATTTGCCCCTCACCATCTATCAAATTTTCAAAATTTTGCCACTCAAACCCTTAATTTTCAAAATCTCCTCTCCTTCAGCAACTAAAAGTCATTGATGCCTAGAAATTCCCAGCCGAGGATCGAAATATCGGCTTTTGAAACGCCAAATTATGCTATGAGCTATACTTTTATATATGTACCATTTAGATTTATTGTGTTGTACTTATCCAAATATATATGTGTGTGTGTGTGTGTTTGGTATTTATCTCACATTTGACAAGGCTGAAACATCTGTATTTTCGGAGGAGAGGATGTGAGACGGATCGAAGAATTCCAGGCAAAGATCCAGGAGACTGTTCTATGCGCAGGTCTGCAGCTCAATCCTGTGTACATGGGCCAAAGTACTGTGAGGAACATCTTACTAGCCGAAATCCGGAACCCACTAGGGCCGAGCAATACAACACTCTCTGTCACGAGTTTCCAATTCTTCTGGATCTTCTTGACAGCATCAAAAGATCGATTCTTCAATCGAAGAACAATGCAAATGCATATCAAATTCTACAGGACACATCAAGGTTGCTAGAGCTGGATGAGAATGCACCGGTCGGGGCCATTCGGAGACCGTTCGTCAAGAGATGCACTAAGTTTGCGCTGAAAAGAGCTCATGGAATGCTATGACATGTTTCCAAGATGGCGAGTAAAATTAAGGGTTTGAATGGCAAGATTTTGACAATTAGATGGATGGTGAGGCCAAGTGAGTAATTGTATATGGTTTGAGAATAAAAAATAGTTTATTTATTCATTTTGTATATGTGGGATTAAGAAAATATTTACATCAGCACTAAAACTAACGCTCGGGGATAATACTAATGTTGTTACTGCCACGTCAGTCTCGAAGTAACGGGAGGTCAAACGGTGGACTGGATGTTCTAATGACGGATAACAAATATGACTTGATGTTTTATTTTGAAACACATAGGACTCACTCGTAAGAAATAACAAACATATAGGACTTCCATTGTCATTTTCTCCATATATGTATGTCTATCTATTATAAAATACAATATTATCAAGATAAAATTTTCAAAAAGACGGAGAGTTGAGTTTTTTGGTAATTTAGAGATTCGAGTTTATAAAGATAAAAAGACAAAGTCAGATTGTAACAACCTTTTACTTTGAAATAGATTCAAGTCCAAATTCAAGACACATCCAATAGTACGAACACTGGAAGGAGCCACTCACGCCTTGGACATGTCATCACGGTATAAACCGACAAATATCTTGGGAGCGCTAATATCTAATCTCGGTTACTTTAAAGGAGAAGTGAGTGATTTTGGTCTCTTTTTCTATTTCCAAGATGATCATTCATCCTAATTTAGTTATATGATAGTTGTAACTCCTTCATTGTCGCTTCAATTATTTCAAAGCGGTTAATTCACCAACTATCATTTTTTTTCTTCACGATAATTTTTTTGAAATTGTATATGGACCTTTTCATAGCCGCGATTATCTAAAGTTATTTATTAGCAGGATGTTATTTTACAACCGTAATTTAGTAAATTTTATCATTCGAAGAGTTTTGATCCATTGGAATAGGGACAGCCTTGGTTGATTTATTTAATTCACACATAACAATATTTTATTATTTTCAATTATATCCGACAATATTCATTGTTTGTAGCATAAGTCACTTGCTCGTTTAAATTTAACTCACTCATCTCTCAAAACTAAGTCCCTCACTTGCTTATGATTGCTCGGTATGCAGTCTCTCTTCTCTCTTGTCGCGTAGAGATTTTTAGGTGAATTCAATCCATTATAAATTATTAAGAGAAAGTGCTTTGAAGTTCTCATACCCAATAAAGTACCAATATTTTCTCCTATTGATCCATGATTGACTGTATTCACCTAAGAATTTCTCATCCTCTCAGCTTCTCTCTAATAAAACCTTGCTAATCGCATCACAGCTGTCGTGCAGCAAGGCAAGACCTCCGAAGGTCATTGAAACCACTCTATGTGGGCTATTCTTACCAAGACTAAAGGCTATGTTTATTTTCAAAACTAACCTTGAAAGTAGTATTAAATGACTGGAAATGGTAAAGATGAAATCTCCATTTCAGCTTAGTAAATTTTGCTTGAATAATAGTGAAGATATAAGGTTTTTATATTTAGTAAATATATTTGATTTTTTGTAAAATTTGATGACTGTATGTAAAACAATCATAATATTGGTTGAATTTTACATATTTCAGAATCAAATATATTAGCAAATAATATAGAGATTTTAATTTATATAACCGTATATCATAATAAATTTTACGACTCAATGTTGCATAAAATTCATGATTTCATAGGATTACCTTGGGGGTGTTTTATTCGAGTATTGTTAGACTATGAAAAAAAGTTAAAATTTCGGGGAGCTTAAACTGTGGTAAAAATTTTATGGGGGAATCGGTGGTAATGTGAAATTGTGGTGTTTTGGAAAAATGTACAGTTGGTCGTAAAAGTTTAGTGAAATAGTTGTAAAGTTGTTTGTAATTTAAGAATAATAATTTTTTGGCATATAAAGACTTTATTAACCACTGAATTTTAACAGACAAATGTTGTAATTTATTATATAAAATGAACTGTAACCTCATCCAACCAAACACGCCTCAAGGGTTGTTTGGCTTGTGGGATTCTTCAAATTTCTGGAATCCATCGGAGTTCCTCTATCTTGCATTCCTTTTACTGGATTATGAAACAAGCTCGGAAAAATTCTGGCGGCCCGACAAAATGACGTTGAGCTCAATTTTTCACTAAAACATTGGAAAGTAGAGTGTAAAATTTGAACTTTCCATAGAATGTTTTACAGATTAATCAAAACAAACACACCTAAAAGAACCCTGGGAAAGCATCATAATGGGTTTCCCTTGCGGGGAACAGTACCGAACAAAGCAAAGTAGTATGAATCCGAGGAATGGAGGGAGGCGGCTTTTTTGAAATATCAAGTCGAGAAAAACTTGGAGCATATTCAAACATTTCCACAGCCCCAGTATCCTTTCTTCGTTAGCATTCTTCCACGAGTATTTTATGCATCAAATAAGGCATAATGATAAATTAGGAAAGAATTGATATACTAATTTTAAAATTTTATTATTTCTTCTAGTCAGTGTTGTAAATTTTAATGTGGACTTTTCAGTTCTAAATATTTTATCTTTACACACGTGAAGTTCATCCCATCACTTGTCCTTGGTATGTTGCCAATATGTCACTAATGGCATTAAACTGTCTTTTTTTACCATTTGTTTGTATGATGTGACAGTTAATATATCTGATTAGGTGTTGTTCAACCTGGTTTATTTTGACAAGCTCTTCTTCTGCGACTCAATCGGCAGTGAACAAGAAAATGAAAATTAGTTTTTTGGGTTGGGATTGCGATATTTATTTTATTTTTGAATCAATTAGATTGATTTCGACCTACCTGAGTAGTCAAATTGAGACAAGAATTTGTCCTATTAATTTTTTTAAATCTTGAAAATCACTTAAAATATTTATAAGGTCCCATAAAATGTCTTTTTACATTGTTCGTTACCATGTTATAATATTTAATATGAAAAATGCCAACTCATGTGACAAGTTAGATAAATAAATGGCAAAATAAGAAGAATTAATGACATTAGTAACATGTCAGTGACAATTTAACAGCAAGTAATGGAATGTACCTTATATGAGTAACTAAGCAAATATTTAAGACTGAAAAGACCACTTTCAATCTTATACGACCGAATTAGGAGAAATAAAAAATTTTTAAAACTGTCAATATAATTCTCCTCATAAAATACCACTGAATATCAGCTTACGGTAACTTAAAATACCTTCCAAACACTATGGTTATGTTAGGTTATATATGGCCGAATGAAATGTATTTTATAATATAAATTGTAATAATACATAAAAAAATTTTAATTTTTATATTGATTTTGAAAATATCAAAAAGTTTAATTGTGAGAAGTAATGAAATGATCTTCTCTTTTCTTTTTTAAGAAAATATCATTTTATGAACTTAAAGAAAAAATTACTGGTTTCATAAGTGTAATTAAATAAAAATATAAAAAAACATTACTAAATTACTTATTCTATTTCATTTCCCTCTATTTCTTCGTACCAATCACAATATTTCACCTTTTTTTAATCTTGCTAATATTACATACCAGGTATCTTTATGATCTCAACAATCTAAATATCATGCGGAATACGTAAGTTTTGAGAGTCTGATGGCCTGAAGGAAACGACGTGTGGTCCAAGAAATTGGTGTTGAAGATGCTGGAGGAATACCAGACGGTCAAATTTATCCAAGCACACCCACTTGCCCGCTGCCTTACGTCAAATCAAATTAATCAAATTATTTACAAACTCAACTTGACCGATTCCATGATGGTCCAACCAAAAGCAAATCAACCTTAACTTTGCTCCTTTCTCATTTTCTTAGTGTCTCGGTTCGCTTTACCTGTGACCTTATTTGGGCGCGTTTGGATATTTTCATTTTTCTTTGAAGAATTTTTCATTACGACATATTTTTCAATTATAGGAGAAATCTATGGGCTTAAAAAGATGGAAGGAAGTGAGAATAAAAGGGTATATGAATGGTCAATAGCATAAATGAAACCATTTCACATTGCATTGAATATGAGCTTGTTTTTTCTAACCATGATGTAATGTCATAGGACATGCAATTTGAGACATTCAAACTTGGCCAGGCCAAATTATGAACATAGGACCACCCATAAACTCAATGAGCCCTAACTAATATAGGATCAACTTAGATTGAATTACTAAGGGGCAAGATCTACAAACATGAATTCTTTTCCATTCGTAAGATTTGAACAGAAAATCTAATTTAAAAAAGGAAATGTGTCGAACCCTATTAATTAACTCATGTTATCTGAGGCCGTGTCATTTTACTGCTGTTCATCCCCATTATCACACATCCGGATGGTCGCAATTTGCAGTATATGTGGCGATGATAGCAACATAAAACCCTCGACGGCACGTGTTGTTCTGAATAGTCAATGAAAAACTTACCAGTGCCATGTCTGGGTCCCCTCAATATATACTGACTCGGTCTGTTCTCAATATAAACTGACAAATTGCCAGGGCAAATTTCCTTGAACTTTCCAGGTATTTCTATGGGAAGCTGTTGGTTATGTGTCACTTCCTAGAACTCGCAGCATTAACATCAGGCAGACCAGAAGAAAACCCGAGAACTTCAAGCTCAACCTCGATCATCTCTCCTCTATATAAGTAGAGCCATGGATTCGTGCTACGACCAGACACAGAAATCATCACCATTTCAACTCCCACGAGAAATTAAACTACAGCCGTCCAATATAGGAGAAAGAGCCCCACCCAATATTTGCCCCACTTCGTTGTATTTCCCATGGCTTCACTGTCCGGCTTACTGGTGGGCTGCTTCTCCGGGAATTCGAGCAAGGTCGGGTGTGAAGGAGATCGGAATGATCGGTCTTGGACCAATAACAACAACAGCTCAAGCGACCGTGGAATGATAGATCACTGTCATCAAGCGGCCGATGGTGATGTCCATGGAGATGGTAAACATTCGAAGAGAAGCCCACCAACGACCAAGAGGAAACCGCCTCCCATCCAGATCGCTTACTTCCCTGTCGGGTCTAGACTCTCGGTGTTGTAGACGTCAGCCGAGTTACGATCCACAGTGCGGTATTTGTGTCGTGCCATTGTATCGTTGCAGAAATTGATCGAGATACTGTAATACTCGATGTATGATGGAATTTTGCTGTTCATGGATCCAGTGTTGGAGGACTGGTTCGGAGCAGAGTTCATCATGTACATCATATTTGTTCATTCATTTAAAAGTTCAGTATAATTGAGTTCTATATAACTGCTCAGCTATAGTAACTGTCCGGTGCTTATGTTTTATTAAATTTTTAGTTGGGCCTACAACAGTCCCAAGCCCGTTTCCACCCAAAAACTTAAGTTGATAAGTGGTGGTACTCAATTCTCTTATAAATTCAAGTTTCTTTCTCAATCTGGTCGATGTGGGATTCTAATCTCAACATGTTTCGGATTTTTCACGTGGAAAATGTTTAACGTGAATGGTACCCGATAGAATTGCCATAGCAAAAGTACGGTTATTTCAACGGTCCACCCCATCTTTGCCTCTTTCTCGGACAACTCCTGATGCCCATATCGGATTATTAACCAAAAGAAAGTTGCTTTCTACCTGTATAGGAAAATCTATTTTTTTCAACAAAAAGTTTTACGTTCAAATCTTGTAAAAGAATATTTTTTTTTATAACTAAGGTAACAAGAAAGGACCCTGGACCAAATACCAAGAGATTCTGGATTAGATTCTTATCAGAAAACTCCCTTGGCCCATTTAGTTTCTTCTCCTCTATCCTTTCTAAACTTATGTGCCTTCTTCGTGCATAAAAAAGTGTGTTTGCAGGGAAAAAAAAGGTTTACCGAAACCTAAAAAGAAAAAGGGGAAACTTTAACCTATCCTTAACACTTAGTTCCAGCCCTAAGTCACCGAACACACGGATTTGTGGGTTATTGTGTGTGGCCTGAGAAGAGGGTTTTGCAACCACCACTAGTTGGTTCCGGAAGACGTTCAGATACCTCAGTTATAAAAAAAAAAAAAGAAGTTCCAACCCTAAGTCGACCATTAGCATGTTGGGCTCAGCCCATAAAAAAGTAGCCGTTTGATTAACTTAGACCCTATTCTGGCCCAGCTCGATAAGGTCAACTCAAATGAGACGTTCACAGAATTTTAGAAATTTTGGAAAATGCTTCAAAAGATATTAGTTATTCAAAAAAATTTAGTTTTTCTTGTTCTTAAAAGATTTGATACCAGTGATTGATATAAAATCTTTAGCTAGGATCCACACCTCCTCCTAAAAGATGCTAGCCGTCTTTTTAACATGGTCCCTTGAGGTTATCTCAGTCAAAAATAAAAAACGATATGAATAAATTCAAAACTGATAACTTGCAGAAGTGTCTCACTATGTTTTACACCTTTAATTGACTATGAGATTTCTTGGTTTTTTTTTTTTGGTGAAGCGTAATAGGCCCTGACTAAAGGGTAAATTTCTTCGAAGGTGAATTTTCTCCATTCACAAAACTCGAACTCAAAACATTAATTAAGAGGAAGAGACATTTTACTAGTTAAACCAATCCACTGGTGAGACTTTTTGATATTTTGATAAATGAACATTGAGCCAAACAATAGTTTTCTGATCAATAGGTCTTTGACAAGGTCGTGGGTAAGGAGTCCAAGGCTATTGTATAAGAAAGCCGACAATTGTTAAGAAAAAAGATTCAACGTTCTGAATTTAATTGCATTTCTTAATTCAAGGGAGATATTCATGAGATGTTTTTAATTTATTGGATCCATTTGGGCGCAGTTTGATCCTGCCTACAGAATGATTTCAAGATGTCGACCCTTAACACTGTAAAGTCTATGGTTTTTACTAGGGGTGTGCAAAGAACCGGTTCAGCCTCCCAACCAGTTCTGAACCAAACTGAACCACAAAATAAGCTTGGTTCGGTTCGGCATGGTAAGTGAAAACTGTAACCGATTAATGAGAAAAAAAACTGGATTGCTTTAAAACAGTTCAATTAATATGTTCGAACTGAACTGCTTAAATAAGCAATTTGGTTTAGTTCAGTTCAATTTTTAAAATAAACTGAGCCGGACTGAGCAAAATAATTTGATTTAAAAAACAGTTGGCCCATGGGCTTTTGACAGCCTAAAATGCCCCTAGCATAAGCTCAAGCCCAAATTTCACGCTAAGGCAGAGAAGGTTTATAAATCAAAGGACCAAAGGATGAAGAAGATGACGGGCGTGGGTGTCGAATCATTGTCTACCGAAGAAGAAGATTGGATCCAACGGTGTCGGCTGTCGAAACCACCGCCGTCTGTTTGTCGTTTCCGCCAGCATCGACCACGGACTAACCGCCATTGCCGCCGACTAACCGCCATTGCCGCCTACCATAACCTCCCTCTAGCTCCCTGTGTCACCGTGGTGTTTATCAGTGGGTGATTCAAACTTACTCTTGCTCCTCCATCATTCTACTCTATGAGCAATTAGAATCTAGGGTTTCTATTTTCTTTCCTGGTTTGTTCGCTGGCTGAGTAGGGAAAGGAAGTGGAGATTGCGTGAGATTGGGAAAATCTTAGATTGATTGGCAAAAATCTGTGATGGATATAATAATAATAATAATAATAACAATAATAATAATAATAATAATAATAATAATAATATTTTATTTTAAAAAAGTTCGGTTCGAATCAGTTTACTACATTTATTGAACTTATAAATTAACCGAACTAGTTTTCGTTCTAAGAACCAAACTGAAAAGAACCAGTTCGAATCTAACCGATTCTTTTCAATTGGGTTCTAGTTCGGCTCCAATTCAGTTGGGTTTTATGAACACCCCTAGTTTTTACCGGCTTAACCACATTATAACCCAACTTTGAATTCGTGAGTCCCTAAAATATGTGAAGTTTCAACAATAATCGAAAATTATTTGGATTGAGTGCAACATAAATTTCTTTAGATGGATAAATAACATGAATATGACGTGCTCAAAACTCTATATTGCTTGCTGGGCCCTAGGATAAGCTGAGCCAGATGATGAAATGAGAAAATTAAAAACTTGATACCGGATGTACGAGAAAAACAACGTTTATGCAGAGCGAAACAACTATAGATAAAACATGAAATTTCACTAAATTGAAACATGAGATTACAGCCCTTATGAATACCATCCAATTCCCAAACCCCACTACAAACGTGCATAGAAAAGGGAACTCATACCCAATCTATCAAATCCTCACCTCATTTTGTTATTTAGAAATTTATTAAAAAGATCAAAGACACCAAATCTCGCTCGGACCCCATGACCTTTGAGTTTCACAACACTGAGACACTTTTGTCAAATTCTATAAGATCTTTTATTAGTTTACCTTCAGGTGGTTTCACTGTCATTAGTACATGTTCTTTTATGTCCTTTATGAAGGTTCTTCATGAGTTCATTAATTTAGAGAAAAATGATATCACAGTAAAGGAGAAGAAATTCTTCTCGGGATAAGTAGAGAAGATTAATTATACAGTAAAAATTGACTAATTAATATGTAAAGTTAGTTTTGTTAAATTTAATAATAAAAAAAATATTTTTAATATGGTTGGTGCTTCCGGAGGTCTAATTGCCCTTGCTATTCTTTATTCTCTTGTAACCATATATTAATAGAACTGGAAAGTTGCCATAATCATTTGTTTTAAAAGATTAACCTACTAGATAACGGTATAATTTATTATTTATTACTTAAGATTCCCCTCATGCTGGGCTGTGTTAGTTTTTGAAGGTCCATTGCGTGAAATTAGTTAAATAAGGGTTAGTATGCGTGTGGTGACTTCCCCTGAGCTTTGAATTGACGCATGCAATAAGCCCCATCTGTAGATCTAATCATTTTAGATGTGTATGAGGAAAATATGAACTTCGATGACAGACATCCTTATCACCATCACGCGGTTGTACAGGCATGGCTAAGGAGTCCCTATCTGGTCTTGCTAATTTATCAACTATCTGGATTATCTCGTGAGGATAGTAACTTTGAGCGTATCTCTATGCCGCAAATGTCCATCGGAAGAGCATGGAGAGCCTAGGGTCAATGTTGCCAACCGGAAGGCGCTATCAATGTTGCAAAATCTCTCATGATGGGCAAACCCCCCAGCGTAGGTGCATAGCGCTAAGTCGGTTAACAGGTTAAGTGACTCATATGTGATGACTTATACCGGAATGTGGTGTACAGCTTATTCGCCTCAACCCAATAGCGGGAATACAGTTCATGAAGCACAGAGCGAATATTCACTTAACAAGGGGAATACATTCCTAAGAGTGCATAATGGAAATTCCAACAACAAACAGAGATACAATCCGAAGACAAAAATAACACGTGAGAATACAACCTTAAGAGTGTGCAATAAGAACTCCGCTAAGGATCTGGAATACAATCCAAGATATGCAAAATAGGAATTTCGTTGGGGAATTGGAATTGCAGCCTTGAAATGCTATTAGAAACTCGATCTCACAGACATGCAAAAGTTCCGTCGGAGATATCGGAATGCATCGAGTTGGCATGGAATAGAGGTTCGATAAACACAATAACAAATATTCTGAAATTAGGTTATTCAGCATAACACCAAATTATATAGAAAGATAATGTTAGATCCTATATCGGTTATATAAGAGAACTATCCTAGGCTTATAAGATCGTAATTAGGTACCACCATTTGAGAGCTTAGACTTCTGAGTGGAAACGAGCCTAGTCTCTTTCAAGGTCTATTAATAATAATATAAGTCATATGAGCGCCTAACGACGGTAATAACTGACGTAAACCTAGACCTATCTCCTGTGGTCTCTCATTGACATAAGCCAGTAAACCCAAAAAGCTCTTCTAGGTCCAGTTGCATATTTCACCAACAGTCTGCTCACATAACACACGATTCAACATATTAAAATAACAACGAATTTGGTGCTTTGACATTCGAGAAATATAAAAATTTTAGAATACAATGGCATCTAGTTGGGCCAAATTATTTATGTAGATCTTGTGATATAATCTCAATTGTTTTATTATTTAGACGATATTTGTTTCAATCTACATCAACTAGTGTCCAAAAACATATGAGCATTGACCAAATTATGTTTGTGCGGGTTTAATATACTACGGGTAAAACTCTCGTAATATTGAGTTTTAAAATTTATAAAAATTCGAATATAAATTTTTTCGGTGTACGAAGAAGGCAGATAAATCTGGAAGAGAATACAAGGAATAAGGAATAAAGGGATATAGAGAGTTCTACCGATAAGAATCTAATTCAGGACCTCTTGATCCTAGATCGAGAGTAATACTAACTATATTAAACCCTATTTGTTCAGAACAAATAACCCTATTTAAAGAAAGAATGCATCAAATGACTTCAATTAATATTTTTATATAGACTTACCTGAATTTATAGATTTGTGAGATATTTATGGGTACAAACAGAGTGAACTTCTTGTTATAAAAAATTATTAAGATGTACCCAATCACCCTAACAATCCATATCCGTACGATAATCTTTTATGCTAACAACTTCTGTATTAATTAACTTTTTTCGATGATAAGAGTAAGAGAGACTCATGAATCTAATATATAGACAGAAAATAAAGAGAAATAAATGGCACATAACTCACACGACGAGTATCAAACTCAGAACCTCTCAGTTATAACTTCAAATCTTATACTACTATTCTAATGTCACATCCTTTCTATTAATTAGTGTATGATTTCTTTTCATACCAATCACTTCACAGTTTAACGTTCTTTGACTTTGTTAAAAAGATGATTTTCATCAATTTTTCTTTTATGTTTAACTGGCTAAGAGGATGCTGATCATCCTGGCATCGCAAGCATCTCAGGAAAAATTGCATTAATTTTCACTCTTTCTGTTTTATTTTTTTCCAAATGTAAGGGAATGGTCAGCAAAGGAAATCTCATTTGAAAAAAATGGGTAAAATTTGCATTTTCCAAATTATTCCTTTTTAGATTCGGATTCGGTGCCCATGGGATTGATCAGGTTCACTCGATCTAAATATAAATTAATTAACTAATGTGAATTAGTTAAAGTGGTAGGATGTCTATTCCCTTTAAATAATGTCTCAGATTCGAATCATGTGAATGGAGATAATTCACTTTCGGAGAGTTTTACCTTCTAGAGGATCCTCCTGACTTGAACTGAATCGATCAAGAACTGTTGGGTTTATGAAATGCCAGTAGTTCAGATTGAAAAAAATATAAATTAATTATAACTCATTAAATTTTTAAATATTAAATACTACACACCGGAAAAGAAAGAAATTGAGAAATATTGTCTTTTATTTCTTGAGTAGAAACAAGATGTATCATTCCAGCTAGAAGTGTTGATTTTACTACATGGACAGCTAGCCCGCATAAGGACTTGATTTACAGGGACAATTCAGTCATCTCCATTATGTAATATTTGAAACTTCGTGCGACCGCTTATTTTATTCATTCTCCGTAGACACCTACCTACCTACCTTCATTCTTAAGATTTATGTGACTTTATCGTGTATGTGGGGTCCATGCATCAAGTATCAGTATGATCGATCAGTGGACATATATCTACTTGGAAGGATACAAAGTATGAATTCCATCGATATCATCTTGCCGAAGCTCCCTCTTGACGTCTCCGTCGGCAATGGACGCATACATGATGGCGTTCGGGTCCTGGCTGTGGGCGAGCCCTAAGGTATGCCCAATCTCATGCATTGCCACGGATTCCAAGTCCACCTGTTCATTGAGAGTTAAATCTTGCGTTAACTTAGTTAAATTTTTGGACAAAAAAGAGCTCAATCTCTTGAGAATTTAGCGTGATTTCAAAGAGAATTTTTGTGGGCTTACACTGTGCTTGAATCGAGTGTGAAACTCGTGGCCATTTATGCCTAAAACTGGAAGAAAAATGCCCGACACTTGACCAATTTATTGAGTGTGGAAGCAAAATCAAACTCGTGCGCTACTCGAGAACAAAAGAAAAAGTCCCGTCTCGAAGTAGTTTATCTCTCACCCGAGATTAGAAGAAAAATACCCGACTCGAGCCTTTAAATTCTCTATCGATTGAGTTAAAGAGTAAGTTTAAATTTATAAAATAATTAAGTATAAATTTAGACTTTTGGATGGAAACGAGCTTAATATGTTTCGGGACAGGTGAAAATTTTACGACCTGAGACATGGTGGGGGTGGATGTGCTCCAATTCTCGGATCCATCAAAGTGGAGCCGCCCGTCCTGCGGGGCGAAGGCGTGGGCCAGAACCCCGTGCGGCCCTCGAAACGGGCTGATATCACCGTGGTCACCGACATAAAAACCTATCTTGATGTTCGCGTGGGCTCCATCAGCAGCCTCCCGGAACTCGAACGGCGACACCGCCGCCCATCTCCTGAAGGCTCGGGCGCAAATCTGCCGGAGGACCTTCAACGAAACTGATGGGACGGTGGACGTGAAGGTGTACGTTAGCCGCCTCTGCGTCCACGGATCCATCCTATTGAGGAAGGCGTGGTCTGCGACCACTTGAACCTTTCCTGGCCTCGACTCCTTGTCCGTGCCTTTTGCCGGCTTCCGGATAATATCAGGCACTCCACACCGGGGAACCATCATTCTAGCTTCGGTTTCCGAGTCCATGATCCCAGTAACTTTCAGGCCGTTCCTCTCCTGGTAGAGCCTGAGAGCAGGGTCGAGCGATGATTTGACAGTGAGAGTGTCACTGTTGGCGCCGTTGGCATCCTGCGAGCTTTCCATGTATCCATACGCTTGGAGGAAATGCCTCACCTCGTCGAGGGAACCGAAGGAGGATTTTCTGACCGATTTCAGTTTTCTGGAGTGAGCGGCGGAGGGATGGATTGCAAGAAACAATGCAAGGGAAGAAACGAGGAGGAGACAATAGAGGTTAAGAGCCATTTAATTGGAGAAGTTCTATTGTTGCAAAAAGCTACGAGGGATCGTCATTTGTTGTGTGAAGCATTAGTTTGGGTCTCTGAGCTTATTTATAGCCAAGAGCCAAGGTATGTTACATGCCAATATATCGTAGTAAAAAACAATTATGATATTTTCACCAAAAAAACAGTTACGATATTTGACAGATTATAGGTATCATGTTGATGTATCAAATGTCCATTGACTTGTAATATGTTTTGCGTTATATATCTGTTCCGCCAAAAGCTCCTTCCTATGACCGTCCATGCGTGAGAAGCAACTGATATGAGCAATACTGAGAAAACCGGGTGAGTGACTACACGCCTTTTACTTTAAATCAAGAGGGCTTTCTTTTTTTCAACAAATGAGATTTGGTACAGTGGTACTACTCTCGACCTGAAATCAAGAAATTTTGAATTCAATTCTCATAAGTGGAATTTCTTGTACCTTTCTTATTTCTCTTCGTTCTATCCTCTTCTAAATTTATAAGTATGATTTTTAAACCAAAATTTAAGAGGTTTTTAATTATTTAATTCTTCTTTTGTATTTTTTATTTAATTCTTACTAATAGTATTCCATGCCTATATTTATTTGTCGCTCTCTTTAATAAACATTTACACCTATCAACTTCTCTTAACCCAAAAATATAAGCAATTAGTTTTTCATTAAAAAAAATTCAGGAAGAAAAATATCTAGAAGGACCAAATTGGGAGGACAAAAAACCCAGCCATATTAAATTGTGAATCGGCCAAATTAAATTGTTCTTTGAAGGAATATTATCCCTTTGTTAAGGAAAAGGGAATTTGATGTAGTAATATCATCACTAACTTAAAATTAAGAAAATTAAGAGATTCTAAATTTAATTATTATCAATGAAATTTTTCTATCCCCTTTATTTTATCTTTCCTCTATCTCCTTTAAGACATATATATTTCCGTGTATATTAAAAAAAATAAACAATCTAGAAGAAAAAATTGGTAGTAAGTTACTCATCAGAAATCAGAAAAAGAAAATGGTAGTAAGTTATAGTAGTGGGCATATTATAATTGTTGGTTGATATTTCGGCTTGCAACATTCAATATTTAGAAATCAAGTAAGTTTTATCTAATTTGAAATTTGAGCTAATGGACATCCTTGGAAGTAAACCGAATAGTTGATGGTACCAAGGGTGATGGCCTATTGGTCTAAAACTGACTTCAATGTAGTTTGGCGAGGTCAAGGTTACAAATTCAAGTATCGATCTAAGCAGTATTGTCAGAAAAGACTCTCAAACTTGTATTTTGGTGGGCATTGGCTTCTTAAATCATATTATACCTTTAGAAGTGCTACGATGACAGGACCAATGTTAGTGCTGGTTATTCAGTTCGTTTAATATATTCATGGTTGAACATAAAAATCCTAACATTAAATAGTGGAGGGTGGTTGGATCTCTACTATTGTTACCATCCTTTTACTTCTCAAATAATGGTTGATATATATATATATATATATAGTGAGAGAAATATCTAGTAACAGTATGATTAAGCCTCCAAGTGGTTGAACATTTTCCAATATCTTCCAAAACTTTAAATTGTTAGGTGTTCATGCTAGATTCTTTTATAAATCCAAATTAATTCTTTAGCCTAATCGATGTGAAATTTAATCCTTAACACTCGCACTCTTGTGACAACAGGCCCCACACATGCCATACACTGTTATACACCTGTACTCAATAACTGATCTCGATCCAAAAATTTTTCTTCTGGTGTTGGATGAGGGAGGACAAACTACTACGAGGAGGGACTTTTCTTCTATTTTCAGGCTAACAACTACATGAGTTAGGTTATCTTGTCCAAACTCAATAAACTAACCACGAACCACATTTTTTCCAGTCTCGGATTTAACTGAACACTATTTTCACATGCACGCCTGGAGTGGTGTGGGGCGACTCGGTGACTTGCTCTGATATCGTAAAAATTATCCACCTGAACCTAGAAGAGGCTTAGCCCATTTCCTCCAAAAAGTCACAGTTGTCATGTGGTGATATTCAATTCTCTTATAAATCCAAATTTAATTTTTCACTCAATCGATATGGAATTTAATTCTGAACGGCAACTATAATCAATGAAATATAAGTTTAGTCCAACACTTGGTGGGTATTGTGAAGCAAATAAAGCATGATCAATTGGACTCCGGTCCAACGTGAATATGAAGGTTATTCGACTATTAATTGACGGAAATTTGATTTGGCGCACAGTGCTTGAACTCAAGAAAGAGAGGTCTGGCCGTGGCGCCTACAGAAAATTGCAGCACTTGAGGATGTGGTTTTATTACAATAACGTAAGACTCTAACTTATAATCGAGAGGTTTTGAGTTTGTTAATTACCGTATAAGTTATGTGCATATTCATTTTTCTTTATTTCCAATCCTTAGACTAGTTTTATGGTTCTTTCCTTATCACTGAAGAAGGCATTGCTGCAATTGGACCTGCAGGGAAGGTGTACCGTAGGAGATGGTGCAAAGACCACGACGACTGAATGTGGTGCGATGACATGGATGTGGAAGTCTGGATGTGGACATGGATGTAGGGTGACATAATCATAATATAATACAGGAGGGGGGTGGGGGGAGGAATAATGTGGTGCCATGACCAAATTGAATTAATATTAACTGGAAAGCCTTTCTTCCTTTTCCATTCAGGTCACATGCATTCCGCGGGTTTGTATGGAAATTTAATAGGTAGATTATTGAAAATTTTTGGGGTAAACAGGTCATAAAAGCATGAATTGTGTTGCTTTAACATTTTTCTCATGAATTTTTTCATGTTGCACAGGAATACATAAAATATCAGTTGTGAATTAAGCTTAGCATGTTATACAGAAAGTCTGTCGCTTCGATTACTGCAGGGGCTCGAGCGTGTGTTCGACTGACTAATAGTTTGGGGATGGCATTGCTAGCTTTCACATCAGTACAAAAAAATCAATAGATGAAAATTAAGCTTTAAGATTTGGTCATGGAATAAAGGGATGTCATAACATCCAATCTTTTTTTTTTTAATGCTTAAAAGGCAGAGATTTCATGACATCCAATATGACTCTATCTAATTTTACATTTTTAAAATGTTCAATACAAAACTAAGCCGTTGTTTGCTTTTGCCAATAAATTGTCATCCGAAGTTTGACATGGTTTAATTGTATTGCTCGGAAACATAAAGACAAAAATCCAGATGGATGAAAAATCTACAATTTGTGTGAATGTTGTGTGGAGTCCTCCCCTGTGGGATGGACCAAACCGAACACAAATGGGTCGGTTTGCACTACCTCCGAGAGAGGGGCACTGGAGAAGTTCTCCAAGAGGAGAACGACAACTGGATATGGGGCTTTTGCCATAATCTAGGAACAACAACAGTCTATTGGCTGAGTTTTGGACTATGAGGGACGAACTGTCGGTGGCCAAAGAGGTCGGAATTCGGTCAGTCATTGTCGAGCTTGATGCCAAAGTGATCTTGCAGGTTCTGCAGGGCAACACAGCTGAGAACCTGAATTGACATCCTTTGATTTATGATTGCAGGATGCTATGGCAGATGTGTTACTTTAATTGTGTTATTTGGGGTAAACAGGTCATAAAAACATTAACTGTTACTTTAGCATTTTTTTTCATGAATCTTTTCACGTAGCACTGCAAAAAAATAAAATATCAGTTGTGAATTAAGCTTAGCATGCTGTACAAAGAGTCTGTTGCTTTGATTAATGCAGGGGCTCGTGCGTGTGTTCTATTGATTGACAGCCGGGGACGGTCCTGCTAGTGTTCACATTGGTACGAAAAATCAACAGGTGATAATTAAGCTTTAAGGTCACTTGGTCATTGAATAAAGGGATGTCATAACATCCAATCATTCTATCTAGTCTTACATTTTTAAACTGTTCAATACAAAATTAAGGCTCTGTTTGCTTTTGCCAATAAATTATATTGTAATCCGAAGTCAGACATGATTTGTTGCATTCCTCGGAAACATAAAAGACAGAAATCCCAACGGATGAAAGATCTGCAATTTGCATGATTGTTTAGTGGAGTCCTCCCCCGTGGTGGATGAAACTAAATACGGGTGGATGAGTTTGCGCTACCTCTAAGAGAGGGGTACCGCGGAAGCTCTCTGAGAGGAGAATGGCAACTGCGTACGGGATTTTTGCTGTAATCTAGGAACAACGAAAAGTCCATTGACTGAGTTTTGCGCTCTGACGGACGGATTGTTGATGGCCTAAGAGCTCAGGATTCGTTCACTCATTGTCGAGCTTGATTCCAAAGTGATCTTGCAGCTTCTACGGGGCAATACAACTGAGAACCTGAATTGCCATCCTTTGATTTATGATTGCAGGATGCTATGCCGGATGTCCACGAGATGTCAGGTAAAGCACACATTCCGGGAGGCAAACAGAGTAGCTGACAGCTTGGCGAGGCTTGCTAGGGATCAAGTTCAAGACTTTATCTCTTTGAATTTACCATCGCCGAGTGTGCATTGTATGACCTATTAGGGATTTCCAAATCTAGAGTAGTAAATGATCGAAGTGAGACTGCAGACTGAAGACATGTCCAGTTTTCTTTTTGGTCTGCGCTGAACAAATTGATTAGAAATCTGTACTACATGGCTGGAGTGGACCCCAGATAAATTAGCAGAGGGCAAAAGTTGCCACATTTGACATTTCTAGCCTCCATGTCCCGCGAAAATGAGATGAACGAATATGACTTATTTCAAGGTTTATGGTCATCAGTTTATCTACTGAAATAATCAAATAGCTCGATCGATCTAAAACCAAAATATCCCGAGTTCAAATCTCATTGATGGTCTCGTATTATTTATTCCATCTTCCTTTCATACCCTTTTAAATTTATGTGTCTTCTTTATACATTGAAAAAAATTAGCTCGACCGGCATTTTCTCAACGTATGTGAGTGTGTGTGTGTGAATATATGTACCGCAAGAAACATATAGTTGAAAATATCTCTCAAATTCCATGCAATATCTCTCGGCTCCCTGATCATCTGGGAAGATATCACGAACGAGGATAAACAGAAAAAGAAAATTACCATCTAGATTCATAGAGTAGTGATAGATAATAATTCTTTACCGTTTGATTGAAGAAATTTCAGATAAAATAATATGATATACGCCAATCTATGTTGTACATAAAATTATATTATCTCATGAATCTATGTTTGACTTCCCGAACAAAGATTCCTTATTTGTCAATTTAGAAATAAATTCATAATATGATTAAAAATAAAAAGTTTAAAAATTTTTACGGAAAACCAAACTCGACAAATATCTTATGTTTACGTTTTTTTTTTCTTTTCTAATTTGACAACATAAGGAGCATTCCTCCGATTGTGATAGCTGAGGGTAACCGGATTCGACAGCTTCTACTGGGTGGTCACTATATGGTCCTCCAATTGATAGTGATTAATAATGAGGGGACCAGTCGAACCGAAATACCTCCAAGATGACAAGTCACGTAGTTGTCGACCATCAGCATTACATCTCCGTCAATTGGGGTCTTATCAGGACGAAAATTAAGCATGGCAATTGGGTGGACAATGGCTGATTGGCTAAGACCCTTTCTCGAATGTTAGTATTGTTTGCATTTTTGTATTTAATCGCGAATATATTTGATGAATTGAACATTCGGTATTAACATTCATCAATATAGCAGTACCAGACGCCTAGTATAGCTCAAGAAGTTAGTATCTTTCATTAAATCACAAGCTGAAAAGCCTCTTCTAATAGACCTAAATTTGGGATTGTGACCTCTCCAAATTACATGAGAATGAGTTTTAAATTATTAGACCACAATCATTGCTGGCAAAATACACTCTCGAACGTGGATTTCCACTACATTCCACTAAGTGGGACATCTCATACCTCTTTTTCTAGAAGGTGAAGCCAATGTTATGAACAACAATAATTTTATGTATTTTCATAAGGAGGCCCCTGTCAAACCTGGACAGTACTAAATGGTCCACAAGTTGCTAAGTACAGCCGGTAATCCTCCACGCTTTATCTTTTCCGTCTTTTTGCATGGCACCTTGATGCACAGAAAATTTTGCCAGGCACAAGCGTAACATCTTTAAAGTTTTTTCTGTCTTTTGGCACATGCCTTGGTGCACAAGGACTCTTGATTATACAAATATCCTTATTTGTACATATTTTCAGGCTTAAATTTGACTAAGTTATTTGAGTTTTATAAGATTTTAATGGATGATTAGTCGTTTTCCCTTAGTTGAGTAAAATCAATTTACAATTAATTAATTCGAATTTTCTTCGAAAAATGTTGGTACTTCTGAACTTTTTATTGATGTAGGTATGTAATGAAGGACCAACTAGGCTAAGATGATGGACCTTGGTCCACGGAACCAAGTTGAATAGAAGCTGGAAAATAGAGGAACATGGTAGCAGCTCCCTGAAGCCGAGAGCAACATGGAGTTGTGAGTCGCGCCCTCACTGGCGCACAAGAGTCTGTGATGTTTGTGGAATATTAGGTTTCTTATAGATCTCAAAACTCGATATGGAAGATATTCTAAGATATTGAGATACCAAAAAAGCATAATACACTTAATTCATGCCATAGAAAATATAATATTTTGTTAAAATATTATTAGGATAAAGATATTTGAGGAATATTTTAGAGAAGATGTAATAATATTCTATTCTCTATCCTTATAAATTCTAGATATAGCAGCGCACTTCAAGACCTATGATCTTTTATATCAGTTCTTTACATTCGCTTTACTACCAAGAAGAAATCGGGTCATTCATGACTTCATGAGATGAAGAGGATCGATGGGCTTCAATAAGACCTCGAGAATCGAGAGATCGGCTTCAAACCATTCCAAAGTTTTTCTTTCTTTCCTCTTTCTCTTCCTCAATCATGATGTATCAAATCTTTTCTTGGTATTTTCCAATTTCATTATGAACTAATTCCCTATTTCCCAAGGTAAGCAATGAAACTCTTTTGTACTTTCTAGTTCTTATCTTTTCACTTATATGTGATTGATTACATCTATGTTACTTATATTATTCTCGTATTTAATGCTTTCTAATTGATCGGCCACCAATTAGATCGAGTAGGAGATATTGACAAACTCGAGAGACGAAGTCGAAATAACGCCAGAGATAATATAACTTAGGATAATTCACGCTGTCGCACCCCGAAATCGAGAAGTTCCGAAGGCTGTCTCATGACGTCGTGGTCATCAATAAATATGTAAAAGGAGTCACCACTAATCATTTAAGGAAATAGTCCTAAGGTCAATCAAAAACCTATTATTTACCTAAGGGAGCATGACACTAATCACCTAGATTTTTATTAGTCGGTCTTGAACCAAAGTTTGGATTCGAGGGTTCTGTTACATTCGAAAGACTTGCAAGCCAGTCGACACGCCCTAAAATCAGTACCCTAGTATTTCTAAACTTGCCTTATTTTATTATGTCTTATCCTTACTCTATTCGAAATATGATTCAACGGATGGACGCGAAATTTAATCATCAAACTCATGACCTCATGACAAACATCATTTAGGGTCAACTTCAATCAAAGACAATTCACTTGACTCGGAGGAAATCTGTAAAGCTCGGAAAGCGAGTGCTAAACAAAGATCAACTTGCAGCAATTTTGAGCAGAAATGAAACACACAACTTAAAGGCTAAAAACACCCTAAAACTAGCGCAAAAGCACCAAGAAGGTAGCAGTGAATGGCAAGCCTAAAACTTGAAATTAGAAGCCTAGAAGTGGTAAGAAGCAAGCATTAAACAATGATGAAATTGCAGCAACTTCGGGCAACCATGAAACACCAAACTTTAAGGCTAAAGACACCATGAGAAACCAGTGCAAAAGCACTAAAAAGGTGCCAGCAAAAGACAAAGTAACCTAAGGCTGCGATCTCCCTAAAATGGTGTGGAGAATGGGAGAAGTCATCGAGCAAAGAGCTGCCGCAACCATGGACATTATGTAGCCCATTTTCCTTGACAAAAGGCATGAAAATCTAGGGAAAATGACCAGCAAAAAGTTGCTGCAAAACAAGGTAAGCACGGCGCTATTCTCAACGCAAATAACCTCAAAATCTTGAAAAATCATTCAGCAATAACCAGCTGCAATACCAGACATAGAACAGCCCATTCCCCTTTAGAAGAACAACATTGAAATTTGTAGCAGAATCGAGCAAAGAGCAACAGCAATGATAGACCATAGATAGCCCTGTTATCATTGAAATTTGTCATGAAAGTCTTGGAAAAATACACAGTGAGATGCAGCAGCTACCATGGAAACCATTCAGCCCCATTTCCTAGCAAAAGAGTCATTTTAATAGGAGGAAAAATGGAGAGTAAGGAGCTACAGTAATGGCCGGAAAACTAAGGCTCGAATCTCCTCCAGACCAATATTGAAAGTGGGAGAAATTGTTGAACAAAGGCCAGCTGTGACTATAGACTTTAAAACAGCTTTATTTCCCATAAGAATCATCATTAAATCTAGGGAAAAACAGAACAAGGGCCTGCTGTAAAGACAGAAACAAAACAGCCCCCATTTTCTAGAAAATGGCATCGAAATCATGGCAAGATATACAACAAGAAGCAGCAGCAATAACGAGTGCCTAGCAGTCTCATTCCTGACAAGAAGCTGCATCCTAGACAATATAGAGAAGCAGCAGCTGTGACATTAGATAAGCAAAGGCTCTATTCTCACCAAAAATGACATCAAAATCGGGAGGAATTACAGAGCTAAAATCAGCTGCAACCTCAGGCACTTTACAACCCCTTTTCCATCGACAAAATCCATTCAGATCAGGAGTAAAACTCGAGGTAAAAGGCATATGTAATAGCGAATACTGAACAGCTCCATTTTATTTCAAAAATGCCATGAAAACAAAGGAAAGCTCCCAGCAAATTGCTGCTGCAAAGACCAGAATCTTAGGGCTCTAATCTCTTCAAGAGATATCATTGAAAGTCAAAGAAATCATTGGGCAAAGACCAGCAACAACCATGACAACTGAACAGCACTTTTTCCATCAAAATTGTTGCTAAAACCAAGGGAAAACAGGGAGCAAGGAGCAAGGAGCTGCAGCGATGGATAGCTCTATTCACATCAAAAACAAGTTTGAAATCACGAGAAATCCTCAAGCAATTACCAACGGCAACCTTGAGCATTAAACAACACTTTTTCCCATCGAAACTGACATTAAAACCAAGGAAAAACAGGGAGTAAGGAGCTGCTGCAATGGGTAGGTCTATTCTCGTTCACGATGGGATTTAAGTCATGAGAATCCTTGAGCAATGACTAGCAGCAACCTTGAGCACTAAACAGCACTATTCTTATCAAATTGGCATCAAAGTTGTGAGAAATCATTGAGCAACACCAGGTGCAACTATAACCATTGAGCAGCCCATTCTCCGTTAAAACAACGTCAAAATTCATGGGAGAATCAAGTAAGGAGCAACCAGAGGGGTAGCACTTCATTTAAGCAGCAACTAACAGCACATGGACCACAATGAAAGTAGATAACAGCAGCAAACAGCAGCTAAACCACACTTAACAGCAACTTTGCATTAGCACAATGGTAAATGCATCCAGTACAACACATAAACAGCAGCAAGACGTTAACTCCGCAACATATAACAGCTCCTAAACCATATACAAACCGCAACTACTGCAACTACAATACTTAAACGGTATATAAAAGCAACTAAACAACACCTAAACTACGAAAACGAGCAACAACACGGTGACCAACAATAATCGCAGCAGTAAAGCAAGGGCAAGAGAAAGAAGCTAACTGAGAGGATGAACCATCGACAATTTTAACTCAGTTAATAGAGGCCACTCAGGCCCGAGTGTCGACTAACTAATCAGCTCCAATGAACAGATAAGACAATCAGTGAACCTCAGCCTAATCTTGCAGAAAAGTGCAACAAGCGACTAGTAATCATTTCATTCAAAACTGTCGAGCAGAAGGTCGAGTGACTCTACGAACATTGATTTTTTTGGCACACAAGCAAGACAGCAACAAACAGAAAGTGCAGTGTTAAGTCATCAAAGGAAGCAAGAGACGAAGTGAGCAAACAGAGGGACATACCTACTTACCGAACAGGAGAGATTAACTGTCCTTTAGGATGGTAGCAGCCATAAAGATTCAACCTAGGATGGAGGAAACTGTGGCTCACTGTTCACGCAGACGAGTGGCTCCGGGCAGTAGATGGAGACGGGGGATGGGCAAAGCGGCAGCATAGGCGAGGGAAAGGCTATTCACGGCACTGGAAGGAGTGGTCCAGGGCGGTTGCAGTGCTGTTCTCCTATCTTCGGGATTTGGTCGGACATCTTCAGTGCGTCTTCAGCATTGCATTTCAAAAGACGACCAGAGCAACTAGGGGATATGTCTGTCGTGGAATTGAGGTCAGTCGGAGAAGATTGGATGTGGGAAACGGTGGAGGATGCAGGTGGGGCTCCCCATCTATGGCTGCTTGACCTCCTTCACTCTGAATGAACCATCCTTCGCTTGACCTCCTTCCTTCTGAATGAACCCCACCCCCCCGTCCTCCTTTCTGGTGCTCGATGCTGATCTTAAAAGGAAATGGGAAGGTTGAGCATGAGACAGGCCGGTGGGAGACACGGGTGTCAGGCGGCGGGTCACGGTAGTGGAGCCGTGCAAGGCAAGTCGGGGTTGAGGTTGCTGCCATGGAACCGGTGGATCAAAGCAGGTGGAGGAGAAGAAGTCGGCTTCAGCAGAGAAACAAAGGACGTAAAGTCCTCTGCCCTGATTTTCTATTTTCTGTTTTTTTATTTAACCTTTTTTTGCCTTTTCTTCCCTTTTTTTTATATAAGGATAAAAGTAAAATACAGAACTAAGAGTGTAGAAATAAAGATCGGCCACAAAGATAAAACAATAAATTCTAAAAAATATGTGGTCGATCTGAGCCAAATCAGGATCTACCCATTTTCTCAAAATTGAAACTTGAAACTTGAAACTTGAAACCTTTCTAGGCCAAAATAAGGTGTCTACACACGCCGAGAGGTCGGGATTATTTTTTAGAAGCATCAAGAGATTAGCCTACCACTCTAGATATTCAAATTAGGGTTCGAACTCAATGGATTTCTTAATATTAATTGACTAAAGATAAAGTAATTAGTATCGTCCTAAAAACACATTCTTGTTAAGTTGAAAGGTAGGCAAAGAGACATAAAATCTTAGGACAGTAATACAATAATAAATTGCATATGGAGATTAGGTTTAGATTTAGAACTAGGATTGAGGGAAATTGAGCCTTAGGATCAATAAAATTGATTGATTTCTGTAATTGCTTCCAAGTTCCTTTCACTATCTTCTTTGAATTTCCCATCTAAATTCGATTTGCCTAGTTTGATTTGATTGTTTAGTTTATTGTTTAGTTTTGATTGAACTAGATTCTCATGGGAATAATCTCTTATTCATCACTTTATTACTTGAAACAATACACATACTTGTGTGCATGCTTTGCATGCTTCTCAAATTTTGTCTCAACAAGGACTTACGCCACGGCACAAGTGTAAATCGTTAAATTTTTTTTGAACAATTACAGCTCATTAAACTAATGCATAACTTTTTTTTATAACCAAGGTATCCGAGCACTTTCTAAGCTTGAGTAAAGGTGTGTGGTGCCGGGAGATGCCCTCGGGGATGGCTGGGCAACTGGGCTTCTGGTAGATGGTGGCGGCAACGACCGGGAGGTTGACGGGTGGTGTTGATGCAGTGGAGGAGGACGGAGGACTGGGGGGGATTGGACAGCATGGTGGATGATTGACCTCTTTCCTCTCCCTCGGTCTCTCTCTCTCTCTCTAAGAAGTAAGGACCGATGATGATTTCTTGTTAAATTGGGTTGGGAGATTTTATTTGATTTGTTTAGAGGTTTTTAGTTTAGTATGAGAACGTTACACGTCAATATCTTCCAATGGTTGCTGGATTTTCTTCTCAAGCAGCTTCAATTTTGTCTTCAATGGCTATAATCCTCTAGCCGCATGGCAATGCTTAGGGTTTTTCTTGATTGGAAGGTAAGAATGTAGAAGATAAAGGGGTTAGGGTTTTCAAAATTATATATTTTATACAATTTTTAGATTTTAAAAAATTTTTACTGATATTTTTCTATATTTTTTTCTTTTTCTAAGTTTTTCTAAAATTTTTAAACTTTTTTGAATTTTTAATATTTTTCTATATATTTTAAAATTTTTATATTTTATTTTGTTTAAAATATTACGTGGACATATGTGATATCCATGTCAGATCACTATGTCAGTGAAACTTAATAGCATTAGTTGGAATTTGATGGATTGTACTAAAATGACACACTTTTGAAATGTTTTATATCAAAATGTCATGAAAAAAGGTTTTGAACTAATATGAAATATTTTGAAAAAATTTATACTGCCAATGTAATTAAGCCCACAAATCGGATAGCTCTAGGAAGTATTCTTTATTTCTTTACTCATGACTGGTCACGGTTCATGAGTCAGCAATTCTGGTTTAGGTTCAATGACATAGAACTAGCCAATTGTGGTTCCAGTCAATTTCACAAAATAAAAAATTATTAATAAATTAGTGACAAATTATATGTTAAATTGAAATTTTTATTGAAAAATAGTTGTTCTTATGAATATTTAGACAATTTAATGAAAAAAGTTGAATTTGTATTCCAATGAGTTTAAAAAAATAGTTCTCTATGAAATACATTTTAAGGCTGAAGAGAATTACTTCTCTATGAAGTATTTATTTGTTAATAGCAAATTATTATGTACGGCTTGACTGCAAGTTTCTGGAAGATGACGGTTTAATTTACATGTCATTTTGAATAAATTATAAGTTATACAACTCATCTAATATGTTCGCAATCGAACATGAATGCATAAATGTTATGTAGCGGAGTAATTGGATCAACACTAATTATGCCCTCCTTTTACACATAAACAAAGGGTATGTTCCAATATAGGGTGTGAAGAAAGTTTGTGCAATCGTTAACTACTATGAATGGAAGTTTGTGCTCGAGAGCTTGCAGAAGGGTTACTGATAGTGGCTTGTCAAAGTGTAAGCTTAACAATAAATACATAGGAGAATCGAACAGCAACTGCCAATCATCACAATGATGCATTTTTTTTATAGTATACAAAGGAGGCACATAAGTCTAAAAAATATAGAAGAAAGGGGGATAAAAAGGGTATGAGAAGTTTCATGAATGAGATTAAACCTAGGACCAAAAGACTATATGCAAATCTCATATTCGGAGGTAATATATCGTGCCAAAAGGCATCCATTATCGTACAAGGCTCAACATCGAGGAATAGACATAGGCCAACATGGGGCTAGCACGATTGTCGGGTTAAGATCCATGGTTTAAGTATCACATGTGGCCCAGTGATGACTTATTTTGAGGTAGAAGTACCTTGAAAATTAAGGAATTTATGGGTCTGAATTCCATAAGAATGGACCTTAACGATCGCATCGGGCTTGTTAATCTCCCAGCACCATTGGATTGCTCAAGCACATTGTTTTTGTACCAAATCTGCAGCTTCTTATTTGGCCAGGATAAAACTGGTTGATTTCACCAATACGGGTTGATTGGATTTGAGTCTTGAGAATGGGAAAAATCAATAATCAGATGAATTTTACATTATTAGTCAGCCTAACTCAGAACTATATTAGATCGGATATTCTTGAGATCAGTTAGTACAAGCAAAACACCTCTCCAACTTCCGCTTACAATTGATATCAAATGGTTCCATCTTCTAAAAGGCACTATATAATTTTGCCAAGAATTGATAGTACTAATAGTAAAAATACCCGAAATGTGCCAAGTAAACTCTCAATTCAATTTGTCCTCAACTACTCTCAGTTCAGTCTCTCACTTAATGGAAATCAGGATTATCGAACACTTGACAATCAATTCCTAGCATGGCCACTTTCTAGCTCAACAATCAAGTCCTATCCATGCTCTCTCTCTCTATATATATATGTATGTATGTATGTATATGTATTGTGATCCACAAACATTGTGCTTTCCTAAAACTAAATCCCCCATTGAAATTTCGTCCCTTAAATCAGGCAGCCTTGGAGATGTCATCAAGCACCAAGGGATCCGTTACTTGCCATGTTCAAAATAATGAAGACCTTTAGTTTTATTGCCTTGATTTGCATTTCTTGTAGGTCAAGGCATTATAAAAGATCAATTTTACATTGAGTAGCACAATGCTTATGCTAAAAAAATATTAACTCGAATCATATAATGTGCATAATTCTAAAAAGATCAAGAAAATAGTTTAGAATTGCAAATATTAGTCAGGAAGATGAAAGGTATGAACATTGTCCCAATTACAGTGTCCAAAAGAGTGTTCACATAGTTCACAACCTGAATCACCTGGCAAAGGTCATTGAGCTCGAGTCACATCCTCTTACTCTTGCTGAGCAACCGAAATATTATGCACAATACGAAGTATTTGATATCATCAATACAAAAATAATATCCAATACTTTACTCATAGTACTTCTGCAAGAAAATAATCAAATAATTCTCAAGTAACCTATAACTCAATAACTCCCCTAAAATTTATATTAAGATATCCTCTTGAATGTCCTCTACCATTATAAGCAATAAATTTTACATCATCAAATAAAAATTGATTCATCTATACATAATATGAATGTAAAGGAAAAACAAGTTGTGCAAACAAACTAATAGGAATATGCAATAAATATATTCTCAAATTATTGAAAAATTAAAATTGTAAATTTGATTGCCTCCTTCAAAATAATGTAAATGGCCATCCAATTTAGAGGGCATTGAATAACAAATATTACTCACCTAACGTGGTGCTACTTATCATTGATCGACACCTTGATATTGGGATATGGGGAGTAGAAAATTATAGAAGATAGAATAAATTGAAACTTGATAGTGATAGTGCACCGGTCCCTAGAGTCGAGAAGTTAGATCCCCTGCTTGTGAAACCAACATTGTAACTTTGGCAATTCATGTTTGATTGGAGCTTATGACATGGTTGGCTGAAGCCATTACTAGATGATGCCTGAAACATTTGAATTTAAGAGTACCCTCCTGATGAGTTTGAGACCTGAGGATAAGTTGGATTAATAGTCCCTTCTTACCACATATTCGACGACCGGCTGACTATAACATCACTCCTTTGGTCGGTCACATGCACATTCTCAGCCACTGCAATAAAACAAAATAATAAGTTGTTGGGAAGAAGAACCTCAAGTTTAACCTTTAGTGAAGAATGAGAAAACACCAAATATATGCAAGACATATCGAAATGACACTGACCTTTTCTTAAGCTAAAGTGATTCTGGTAAATTTGTAACTGATATTTAGTAGAACATCTAACTTTTTCCTTTTAAAACAACAGAAAAAAAGAGACAAACATAGGTTCTAGAAACAATTTAATATCATGAAATTAATAATTAGCAAACATATCTTCACCAAGCCGTATAATATACTGTCTGGTGGATTAGTCAGTTGTTACGGTTCCGAATACCATCAATATATATATATATATAAGGAAAGCAAACAACTCTTCACAATTGTGCAGGTGGAGTCTTTGTATAAACGGTATAATATTTACAATATTGGCTCCTAAATTTGGACTTCTTGTAGTTGCATCGCTTCCAATGCTTTGCTATAGATATGGTGTCGTGGTTTCCATCATTCTTTATGATAATTCAAAGGTTGGGTTGAGTGAGATTAACTCTAAAGTTATTGTATAGTACACGATGGGAGAGAGTGGCATATAGATTACTACTACCATAACGTTTGTATAATGGTTTTTGGATGAAAAGTATAAAGATTACAGGTAGCTCTAACTTCATCCTATCGCTTACTATCATTACTACTTTTTTTACATGCACAAGAGTCTCCACAACGATCACCTACAACAAGGCATACACAGAACCTGCCAAACAATTTTAAAAAATAAAATAATGTCGAGATGCTAATATATCAAGTATGATTTGATATATTTGATCTCAAAGCTCTTACATCAGTAAGCACTAAGATTTTGGCAAATGCAAGTATTGATGCCTATTGCTGCACTTGAATGGTCAATCCCATAGATAAAGCATATAAAAAGTTGAAGTGAATGACAAAGACCTAGGAGATGGTCTTATATGAGGAAAAAATCACTATTGGAACTTATTAGTACTTGCCTTATCCTTTGAGGCTCATGTCTGTTGGGCACTTCAACCTACCAAGAATTCCTTGTATTGGACAAAATCTCTTTTCGGGGTTCAAGAATTGGAACTTCTGTTTGATTGGAGAGCCCGTTGCTAACCCATGGTGATGGTTCTCTATAGTTGAAGGCTCGGTATGCTACTTGCAACCATTCTTGAAAATAAATAGGGATCTACACTTGATGAGTAAGGAATGTGCATTCTCTAGATAGGTTGTAGGTGTAGGACTTCACTAACCATTTGTTGGATTGCTATAGTAGGTTCCTCAAACACCTGAAGAAACACATTCTGTTGCATCTACGAAGATATGTGAAGGCCCGTGAAGGCCAAATACTAGGGATAGGATAAACTGCAGAAGTCACTTCTATCCTCATGCTAAAACCGGAAATTTGGATTTGTCTCTTGCAGTAGTAGTGAGATGAAAGGTGAAACCATTATGCTACATAGATTTTCAAGCAGAAATACATTAAGGAACTTATTGTATTTATATTCTAATGCAACACCATATAAGGAAAATTCCTAAATCAAAACAAGGTAAAATTTTCATTACTCGGGCATAAAAAAGACAGAATAGTTAAGAAAAGAAAAAAGCTCTCTGTGATCCATACCAGGTTGGGAATTTCTACTATTGTAGAGCTAGGAATAGTGAAGCATGAAAGCAAGTAGCGTTCTACAAGGTCTGATTTCTACTAATGGAATCAAATAGACATAGAAAATATGTCATTGATATGAAAAAGGAAAATGAAGATAATTTTGAATTCTCAACACTTAATCACGTTCAAATTTAGTTTTTTTCATCCATGGTAACAACTTGGTAGTGGTCGGTCTATGCATATGGCGAAGAGGTGATTCAACCGATGGAAGCTAATGATGCGAAATGAAATTTCCCTCTGGTGGGCTCGATGAGGAGTGCCACTGTGCAAATTCTTGAGTATGGTATTTGAACTTCAAAGGTATACAGGGAGAAAGTATGATCCTATGATTATATAAATAAATAAATGGCTTCTTGTAATCAAAGTTTATGGAATGCCGTGGACGTTAAGGTTGAAATTATTTTACTACTTAGAGTTTTGAGTTTGTGATGAAGTATATGACTAAATGAAAAAAAGAAAAGGATTCTTGTAATCAACGTTTATGGAATGCCATTGACGTTAAAGTTAAAAATATTTTGTTATTCAGAATTCTGAGTTTGTTATCAAGAATGAAAGTTTATCATGAAAATTCTTTAACCTTATCATAAAAGATTAAATTTATATCAACCTAAACCTATTATATAGTAGGACTCAATCTGTTAAATATCCAACGTGAGATTTAATCCTCAACACCCATTATTGCACTACTTATTATACATAAAAATTAAAAGTAAAATCGTTACCTCAATAATGGAGTTCCAATGAAGTGATGATAATGTGAGCTCCCAAGAATATGTAGCAGTGGTTGTCAATTGTTGGTGAACCTGAGCCACTGTTGTTGGGAGTGGCTGTGCAGTGGCTTGATGATCACTGCTAGGATCGCCTTCCATCATCGTAATTGCTTACAAATGCTCTCTCATTTCTTCTTTGGTGGCTTGTTTCCAATTCCAAGGGAGAGTAGCTTGGGCGTGAGGTTTTTCATATTGATATTGTTGTTCTTCTTCAGAGGTTTCCAAGGAATATAAGGGCAATGTGATCAATTTATGTTTTTCTTTTTAAAAATATCAGTAATGTATCAGGATCGAAAAGTCCTCCAACTTGTAGGGAGATTCCCACAGTAGAGTGGATTTCATTTGATACTATCCTTTCCCACAGATCCTCCAAATTACTTCTAACCCCTACCTTACATGCACCATAGATATTCTAGGCTTCAAGGTTAAGTCTAGACTCTTAGCGAAACAATATGCTTTCTAGTACTATTGCAGATGATATCAATGATTCTGTAAGGCTTAATTTCAAATAGACATCGAAAATCTAGATGAAAAAAATTTATGGGCTATGTTGGTTGATTAATATTTTTCAAAGATATTGGTATCTATCGAGATTAATTACTAGCAAGTGATTATTAACTGAGACAAAAAAAAAATCCTATAGGCATGCACTTTGCACCAAATTATGCAAGCTAATAATACTCGAATCACATGTCACCTAAAGGTCCAATTAGTGTTTAGAATTCAAGTGTGTGCCAAGCCTTATATATAATCACCGTACAAAGCTTAGTCTAGCCATTTCACAAGTACCTAATCCAAATCCTTTGTTCGCTGGTCCTCTAAGGCACCATGACTAAGGTCTCACATATGATTTTCTGCATCAGACATGATTAATAGGTTGAGAATATTCATTTTGGTTAGAAATTGAAGTTATCACCTCAATTCTATCCCAAGCAGCATAACAGTATCCATGAAAACCACAAGTAGTGTCAAGGGCTAGTAAACTTTTTTTTGTCTCATCCTTGCTCGTCACAACAAGTGTCATGTCAATTAGGGTCTTATGAAGAAGAAAATTAAGCACGACAATTGGGTGGACAATGGATTGAGTGGCTAAGTATTGTTGTGTGCGATGCACTCAATTTAGTAGAAAAAGATAGTTTGACAAATAAAAATGCACCTTGACCTTGGATTTGCATTACATAGCATTGAAAGGCACATCTCGTACCTATTTTTTTTAAAGGTTAGGTCAATATTATAAACGACATTGATTATATACATTGTTCATAGTCAAAATACAAATTAGAATTCAGAGCAAAGTCATAAACTGCTGGACAGCTCTGAAAATCTTAACTTGCTCCGTGCTTAGGCTAGATAGCAGCTTTAACTTCATAGATCAATTGTCCCAGTTTCTTCTTGTCCTCAAAAGCACCCTGATCTGCATAAGGTACCTGCCACAATCAAAGCGCCACCCTATACGCATATCGATCAACACAATTTGTCATTTCTAGTAGTTTTTTATAGGTAAATCTACATTGTATTAACTTAGACATCAAAAAACTTGGTTACATAATCCATCACACAAAAGGTTCCTCCTTGAGAACACAGAGACCATTATACATAGACATAAAATCAACTTGTCCAACTAAGTGAGCTTGCAAGTTAGAATTACAACATATCCACCTGCAGTCCCACTTAGACATATGGTCTAAAAGTTTCCTAATATTCAAAATGATACTCCTAATTTCCCATGGGATAACTTGGGGGATCCTTATAGCTTCTATGACTAATAGTGCATTTAAAATTATTTGGGCTTTAATCCACCCATAATTAGTTGCTATCTACAATGCTTGCAAAATAGCTTCAGCTTTTGCCTCCAATGTAGAGATGGCCCTTGTTTTTCTAAACCGGGTGAGCCTAAATCCTGTGTTGTCCTTTGCCACTCCAGGGAGCACTACTTCTTCAATTTTATAAGCTGCATCAATATATATTCTTATCTAGTTCTGTTTGATAGGCTCATTTGCTTTCAATTCTATCCTTCCACCAGACTTGGTAGCTCCCGTAATATCAATTTTCTCCTTTGATAAAGTCACGTGCTCCAAAAAGGTTCCCATCACACTATCAAGGAAAACACCCAACTCAGGTTGTAATTCATCAAAAAATATCTTATTCCTTGCCTCCCACAACTTATAGACAAGTATTGCTCCATAATGAGCAAAACTCACCCTAAAGATGACCTTTGCTATAAAAGCAAGTGGTGGATTGATAATAAAATTGGCTAGTTCCTCAACAAACCCATCAAATTTTCCATAGTGACTCCCTTCAAGCAACACAATAGAACAAACACTTATGAAAGAGATGTTTAGGACTATCGGAGCTCATCTGGCAAATAGGACATAAGTCCTCCTCACTTGAAAACCAAGGGAGGCATTCTGTCATTATTCTTCAAAGATGGATTTTATATCCCTCGTGACATTTTGATTTCCAAAACTTTTCCCATAGTGGTTTTTCATTAGGAAACCTGCTCTCTTAATCCTTGAGGTAAAAGCTTTTCACAGAATGTTCACTTTTTTCTGGTAACCAAATCAGTTTATCAAGTATATCCTCCTAGGGAAATTTTATTTTTAAAAATTTTCTATTGTTTCTCTGTTAAATAGTGTAGAGACCAAGTTTTGGTTCCATCTTTTTGGATTACTCAATATCAAATCACTTACTCTTAGTCTATCATCCTGATGGATCCCAAAAGGAATAGGTAAATATTTTTAACTTGTATTACCTAGAACCCAAAGGTCTTTCCAAAACCATGTAGGGTCATCTTTACCTATCCAAAAGCATGAATACTTACTCATTGTTTGTGAACATATTTCTATACCTTTCCATACCTGTGAGCCTCCACTGGCACTCCTATTTTCTAGTCTTAAAAAGGTTCAATATTTTGCTTTCATTGCTTTGGAAGCTAGACTATTTTCCTTTATGGCTAGATTCCATGTTGGCTTGGACAAGAGAGCTTTATTTATATCCTTAAATCTTCTAAAATTCAGCCCTCCAACCTTTTTTGGTGCACATAATTTATTCCAGCTTGTGGGTATATAAAATTTACCTACCTCATTTGACTTTCCCCACCAAAATCTCATGGCTAACTGGTCCATTTTATCAGTATTTTTTTTTGAAATATTGAAAAATGTCATGCATGTTGAATGGTTGTTCAAAACTGATGTTATTAAGTAGCTCTTCCAACCCATGAAAATGTTTTTTTCTTCCATACTTCTAATTTTCCTTTTTTTTTTCTTATCTATTAAATAAGCAAAAGACTCAGCTTTCCATTTTCCAATAAAAAATTGGTTCCCAAGGTATCTAGTATCCCTTCCTAATTTTTTAGTTCCAAGGATTTGCTTTATGTCTCTACGCTTATCTAGCCCTGTATTTTTTGAAAAATGAATGCCAAACTTACCAAGGTTCATGAATTGACCACTCCATGAGCAAAAGATGTCCAAAATATGTTTACAATTATTAAATTCTAAGATGTTTTCCCTTATTATAATAAAAAGGTCATCAGCAACCATAAGGTGTGATATTTTTGGTCATCTTCCTCTTAACTTAATTCCTCATTAGTCGTTCATTCTCTGCATTATATCGCATCCTAGATAGTACTTCCATGCACAAAATAAAAAAGTAGGGGATAGAGGATCCCCTTGTCTTATTCCCCTCCCTGGTTGAAAAGACCCCTTGGGTGTACCATTTATTAAGACTGAGCATGAGGTTGTAGACATGCATTGATATATCCATTCTATAAATTTTCTATGGAAACCACTGTTTTGTGATATAGCTTTAACAAAGGACCATTCAACTCTGTCAATAACTTTTGACAAGTCTATCTTGAGCCCTATCCATCCTAACCTAGCCCTGGTTTTTTGCATGGCCGGTAATATCTCATGAGCTAGGAGACTATTCTCATTGATCCACCTACCCTCTATAAATGCAGTCTGGTTAGGAGATACTAACCTATCCATGTATGTTTTCATTCTATTTGGAGGAATTTTAGATATAACTTTATCGCTAGCATTAGTTAGGCTTATTGGTCTAAATTCACTAAAATTACAAGCCCCTTGTTTCCTAGGTGTTAGAGCTATAAATGTGTTATTCCATTACTTAAGTAGCTGCCCTGTAATAAAGAATATCTAAACTAATGTGGTGAAAAGTCTACCTATAATATCCCAATAGTGTGTATAAAAGAGAGCTGGCATACCATCAGGACATGGAGCCTTTAGATAGGGCATTTGTTTTAAAGTGTTTTTTTATCTCCTCTACTGTGGGTGTTTTAATTAGGCCCTAGTTTTCCTCTTCACTTATCAGGCTCGGAATCAACCCGATTAAATTCTCTGGGAAGGACGGGTTACTAGTGGAATCGAGTTCTTTAAAATTAGTTACAAAATGATCGTCCACTGTCAATTCTAATGGCTGCTATGAGATTTCTCTCCCCATTCTCTAGCCATAGTTCCCTAGATTATTGCTTCCAAAGTATGTCTTTCCTTGTTAATTGTTCATCTAATGTATGCCTCAGCTGCTTAAGCTTTTCTCTATTAGTTTGTGTAGGCTTAGCTTTTTGGGCCTCCTCAATTTGTTGTGTAATTTCATTTATCTTACTATCGCAGTCTCGAAACTTACTTTTATTCCATATTTTTAGCTTCTTTTTGGTTATTTTCACTTTTTGAGTAAATTGAAAAGGTCTAGACCCTATTATTCTTGTTTGCCAAGCCTAATTGACAATGTCCTTGCTAGTTTTATCCCTAGTCCACATTGCCTCAAATCTAAATGGTCTATATGATTTATGTGCTCCCCTCCATAGTCTAAGCTCTATGGGATTGTGATCTGACTTGTTTGATGATAGGTGTTGGACTCCTGCTCTAGGAAACATTTCTAACCACCCTTGACTGGCCAATACCATATCTAATCTTTGCTTAATGTTGGCCTTTCCTATTCTGTTAGTATCCCAAGTGTAAGAGTAACCCGAAAATCCTAAATCTATACAGCAAGATCCGTCCATGAAGTTCTCCAGATAAGAAGTTGATGAGCCAACTGTTGGGAATCGTGACGCAGCGGAAACTATATTTTCGAAAAATTTCATTCCCAATCCCAGCGGTCACTTCGAGGTAATTCAGAATTATAATTTAGGAGGGTGTTTAGAATTATACCTACAAGGACTCTGATTCGGTCCTTGTGTTGTATTCCTCGTGTTGAAGCTGTTCGATGTCGCTGACACGAACCGTTGCGTCCGATCACGAACCTCTTGAGTCGATCCTTTGACTAGACGCACAAGTGCACGCCCTCCAAGGTATCCACACCAGATCTCCTCGTAAAAAATCGAGAAACACTTTCTCGAACGGTCACACCGGAACTCGTGTTTGTTTTTTCGTCTCTTACTTAGACACACGACAACTCTACAGAGGAAAAAAAAAACCCTTTCTCCTTTTTGACTCTCGGCACCGATAAGAGACCCTTTCTCTCAGCCCCTCAAAAATATGGAACGTCCACTAAATCAGCCAACGTCCATTTCCTTATTATTATTATTACTAATTTTATTTTCTCATGCAGACACATTCATGGCAGTGAATGTACGTTACCAAAATGAATGCCGCACATTATCAGTGAATAATGCATAAACGGTCACCGAAACATTTTCATGAAAGACGTTGCATCCAATTCGTTTGAAAAAACTCATCAACCAATTACTTTATAAATTTAACCGAATCGTATTCGATAATTTTCATGCCCGTGTAACCGATATTTAGCTCCGTGATAACCTTATCCAATAAGGTATGTGACCGTTATAGGCTAATTCGTGCTAGCGAAAATTTTAACTACCCGATCCAAAATTTAAACTATGAAATTTTGGTTACGAGAAAAACCTGTATTGTGTGTGACCCATTGGGTTCCACACTAATCCAGCAGTAGGTCCAATAATTATATTCTAAATAATCTCATTAAACTTTTTAATAAAATTATTCGATTAACTCTTAATCGTATAGACCCACAAGTCAAGATTGACGTCTAGCAACGTGTCATGACTACCCGGATAGTGAGGAGTTCAATCGAAGGATCGAACACCCTTTGGTGATTAGTTACCGTATAATTAAATCCTTCAGTTATACAATATCCCGAATAAGTTAGGGTATAGATAAAATGTCAAACCCAAATACTTATTCATATGTTTCCAATTCTCAAGTATTTGACTCAATTATGAAACATTGGAAACTCCTTTCCAATTTTCATTGTACTCTGGCCAGAGATTTTTCAAGTCAATACTAAGAAGAATACATAGGATATTCTCTCCTATTAGGAGTAACTGATTCCTTATTGATTACTCACCACCTCCATAAAAGTCTCATTGGGTTCAGAATATCCTACACATGTCTCAGAGAGTCATGTTAAGGAATAGACCAAAACTTCAATTTAACAATTATAAGATGCCATGGTAATCTCAGGTCTAAGGATTATTTATACCTACTATTACCTGAGGATTAGCCTATTGACATTTATTTTAGAATCCATTAGGCTTTCTTCTATCGAGTCAGTTCAGTGAACTCATTCCATAATGAGCACTTACACTCTTACATTAGTGACTATTCACAAATAACTGTGAGATCAGTTATCCTCTACTTTAGAGCATGTAACGAGTATACTAGTCTTACCGGATCACTAATCCCCTATTCAGTGACCCTATGACTAGGAACGTTTTTAAATTAAGGTTTCTAAGATTTTAGGTCTCACTAGTATGATCTCATCATAGCCCTAAAATGAACCTCAATTTATGGGTTTCATCATAACAATAAATATACACAGCACATGATGAATGAAATTGCCTCAAATTATATTTCATAAATAAAGATCGAACCAATTACATCATATGTGATTGGATTTAGGGCATATTCCTAACAATCTCCCACTTGCACTAAAGCCAATCACCTTGGTATCTTATACCCATACTTTCTAGGTGACGTTCAAACTGTTGCTGTGATAGAGGCTTAGTGAATGGATCTGCAATGTTGTTCCTTGTGTCGACTCGTTCGACACTAATATCACCTCTTCCAACGATCTCTCGAACCAGGTGATATCTCCTGAGGATGTGCTTTGACTTGTGATGGGATCTAGGTTCCTTGGCTTGCGCTACGGCCCCAGTGTTATCACAATATAGGGGCACCGGATTAGCAATTTGAGGAACAACTCCCAACTCACTGATAAACTTCTTTACCCACACCCCTTCCTTCGCAGCTTCACTTGCAGCGATGTATTCTGCTTCAGTCACCGAATCAGCTGTGGTGGCCTGTTTGGAACTTTTCCAACTTACAGCACCACCATTCAGAGTAAACACATACCCTGAAACTGATTTACTGTCGTCTGGATCAGTTTGAAAACTAGAGTCAGTGTACCCTTCTAGTTTAAAATCCGAACCACCATATATCAGAAAAACATCTCTAGTCCTTCTCAAGTACTTGAGAATGTTTTTCACTGCTTTCCAATGTTCCTCTCCTGGATCAGCCTGAAACCTGCTTGTTACCCCTAGGGCATATGCTACATCAGGCCTGGTACAAAGCATGGCATACATAATAGAACCCACTGCAGAAGCATATGGAATTCTGTTCATCTGATGTCTCTCCTCAGGTGTCTTGGGTGACATCTTTTTGGAAAGATGTATGCCATGACTCATAGGCAAGTAACCACGCTTACTGCCTTCCATGTTAAACCTCTTTAACACAGTATCTATGTACCTTGATTGAGATAATCCAAGCATCCTATTAGGTCTATCTCTATAGATCTTTATTCCTAATATATAGGATGCTTCTCCCAGATCCTTCATGGAGAAGTTCCTGGAGAGCCAAACCTTGACCGATTGCAGCATCGGTATGTCATTCCCGATAAGTAATATGTCATCTACATACAACACGAGAAAGACGATTGCGCTCCCACTAACCTTCTTGTATACACAAGGTTCATCCTCATTTTTGATAAAATCAAACTTTTTGATTGTCTCATCAAAACGGATGTTCCAGCTCCTCGAAGCTTGCTTTAATCCATAAATGGATTTTTGCAGCTTGCATACTTTATTTGACCCAACAGGAGAGATGAATCCCTCTGGTTGAGTCATATAGACATCTTCCTCAAGGTTTCCATTAAGGAAAGCGGTTTTGACATCCATTTGCCATATCTCATAATCGTAGTATGCAGCTATAGCAAGCAAAATTCTGATGGACTTGAGCATAGCTACTGGTGAAAAGGTCTCATCATAGTCAATACCATGTTTTTGTTTGAAGCCTTTTGCAACCAATCTGGCCTTGTATGTTTCAACATTGCCATCTGCTCCAATCTTTCTCTTAAAGATCCATTTACATCCAATGGGAGTTATCCCATTAGGTGCATCCACCAAAGTCCATACTTTGTTGGTGTACATTGAGTCCATCTCAGATTTCATGGCATCCTGCCATTTATTACTGTCAACACTTTTGACTGCTTGGTCATAAGATTGTGGATCATCCATATCTATGACGCTTGAATCTAGGTCATTCTCAATGGCCAGATTCAATCTTTGAGGTGCTTTACGCACCCTTTTGGATTTTCGAGGAGATTCAGAAGGTTGTGGTATATGAACTGGTTCTTCAGCAACCTGTTGCTCTTCCATTAATTGATGCGAAATTGTTTGTGAGTTAGAAACTTCATCAAGTTCCACGAATCTTCCACTCCCACTATCCTGAATAAACTCTTTCTCCAAGAATGTGGCATGTCTGCTAACAAATACTTTCTGTTCAGCAGAAGAGTAAAAATAATATCCTAAACTTTCTTTAGGATAACCCACAAATCTACACTTTTCCGATCTCGCACCAAGTTTGTCTGCATCTTGTATCTTTACATAAGACGGGCAGCCCCACACCTTAAGGTGCTTGAGACTTGGTTTCTTACCCTTCCATATCTCATATGGCGTACTAGACACAGATTTACTGGGAACCTTATTTAAAAGATAGATGGCTGTTTGTAAAGCATATCCCCAGAATGAAATTGGAAGATCTGTGAAGCATAACATGGATCGCATCATATCTAATAGAGTGCGATTTCTCCTCTCTGCAATCCCGTTATGTTGTGGAGTGCCGGGAGGAGTCCATTCAGAAACTATTCCATTCTCTTTTAGATAATCCAAAAACTCTCTGGTCAAATACTCCCCACCTCGATCTGATCGAAGGGACTTAATACTTTTTCCAGATTGTTTCTCAACTTCAGCTCGATATTCCTTAAATTTGTCAAAGGCCTCGGATTTGTATTTCATCAAATACACATATCCATACCTGGACAAATCATCTGTAAATGTAATGAAGTAGGAATATCCACCTCTGGCTTGAGTTGTCATCGGTCCACAAACATCACTATGAACCAACTCTAACAACTGTGTCGCCCTTTCTCCATGTCCAGTAAATGGAGACTTAGCCATTTTTCCTTTGAGACAAGATTCACAAGTCGGAATCGATTCATAATCGTATGAGCCAAAATACCCATCCTTGTACAACTTGTTAATCCGATTCTCATTGATATGGCCAAGCCTTAAGTGCCAAAGATAGGTGAAGTTAAGATCATCTCTTTTTCTTTTGTTTGTCTGTTCGATATGAAGTAAATTATCATCAACATCCAAGAATACCAAGCCATTGGCGACTTTTCCAGTTCCATAAAATTCATCAGAATGAAAAATGGAGCAACCATTGCCTTTGAAATTTATTTCATATCCTTGTTCAAGTAACAATGGGACAGAAATAATATTCCTTATTATAACTGGAATGTAATAACAGTTATTCAGCTCAATAGTCTTTCCAGAAGGCAAATGCAAGCAAAAGGTTCCTACTGCTAAAGCTGCAACTCTTGCGCCATTGCCAACACGTAGGCTGTACTCCCCTTTGCCCAGTCGTCTACTTCTTCTCAGTCCCTGCAATGAATTGCAGATATGAGAACCGCATCCGGTATCTAATACCCATGAAGTAGAGTTTGTTAATGACATATAAACCTCAATTACAAACAAACCTGAAGAAGTGGCTTCTGAAGCCTTCTTCTGCTTCAGCTCTGCAAGATATTTCTTACAGTTTCTTTTCCAATGGCCATCCTTCCCACAATGGAAACAGGTGCCTTTTTCGGAGACTTTCTCCTTTCCCTTTCCTTTCTTCTTGATCTGCTTTTTGGGTTTCACAGCTTTATTAAATGATTTCCCTTTTTTAGGGGTTTTCTTTGCCTTCTTCTTAGAGGCGCCTTCCACTAACAAGACCTTTCCCTTATCCTTCACAAGGTGGGATTCAGCGGTCTTCAGCATATTAAGGAGCTCGGGCAGCGAGACATCCAGCTTGTTCATGTGGAAGTTTACGATAAACTGTGAAAATGATTGTGGCAGAGATTGGAGAATTAAGTCTTGACATAACTCTCCATCCATTGTGAAGCCCAGCTTCCCTAATTCATCAATCAAATTGATCAATTTAAGGACGTGTGTTTCAACAGGAGTACCTTCTGCCATCCTAGCTTGGAAGAGCTGCTTAGATATCTCATATCTAGCAGTTCTACTCTGTTCGCCGTACAACTCTTTTAGGCGAACCAGAATAGACTTGGCATCCATTTTTTCGTGCTGCTTTTGCAGCTCGTTACTCATAGATGCCAGCATGATGCACTGCACTAGAGTGCTATCATCTTGCCACTTCTGATAAGTAGCTTTCTCTTCCTGTGTGGCATCTTCTGCCGGTTTAGCAAGATCGGAAGAATCAAGGATATAGGAGACTTTCTCCTGAGTGAGGACGATCCTCAGATTTCTTAGCCAGTCCACGTAATTCGGTCCGGTGAGTTTGTTAGCATCTAGAATGCTTCGAAGCGACAGTGACGTAGACATGATGCAGATTATATCTACAATAGAAGAACAACATGTATGAGCAGATTTTCATGAAATATGATGCATGATTATCGAGGTCTTTTTGAATAAATCACGACTCCCACTAAATTTTGCGAATTCCATTGCCCTCCATAAGGAAGACGGGAGACCCCGTTAAAAGGTCTCCTAGTGGGTAAAATGGAATCCCAGTTATCTTACCGAGGCCTCGCATGTAACACGACAAATCTCGAATAAGTCCGTGGGTAGGTAACTCTTAACCAATTACATCTTATGTAACTTCCATTTCATTTTGCCTCTAAGATTAGTATGGCCTTGTGTGTGCACAACAAACCATAAAATCTTAGTTAAGTTAACCCACCATTCATATACCTACACGAAAATGAAACCACCCTTGAGTGTAGCTCAACAAGGTAGCGACGTTTAGGTGTATAGTATTTATATATCACATATATTGGATGAGGGAGCATCGTACCAACTCACGTGACGGGTCTTGTGTGTACACAACAAACCCACCACGCTCGTTGACACACTCTACATCTCATAATGATGGAAGGCATGACTGGTGTTCTTAATACCGTAGCCATTTCAACTTAATATTTTCGGAGGGTCTTTGTGTAATTATTATATAATCGACATCACATGCATAATATAATAATAAAAAGCATATAAATAAGGATGATTATGGACATTCCTATGAGTGAGTCACCCGAGCCATAGGGTGCGTCACTAAAATTCATCCTAATCTATATAGCCCATCAATATGGGCCCGCCAGTTGGAGCCCGCATTGCCTACAAGTAACCATCTTCATGGACTTTGTCTTGCAACTCCGGGTACCTGGATCTCCTTCTCCTATATCTTATAGAACTATTCTATAATTACATAACAATTATGAAGAAACCCCAATCAGCAGTTGGGGGGAGGTACATTGGGAGGGAGAAGAGAAATACAACCGTGGAGTAAAATTGAGACAAGGCAGGGGTACGCAGGCCCTATTTTTCCCAAAAATATTCATTCATTCATTCATCCATTCATCACATGAATCTAGTCCATAATCACCCTTCATGCATGTCATACATAAGCATCGAGAATTTAAATACAGTGTTAAAAATTGCAATAACAATCCAAATAATGTTGTGATCATAAAATTCCAATTCACCCGAAAAACTATTTTTCGGTAATATATATCTCATATATAAGGATTTCGAATTAAGATCAACGATTGATCTTGATTAAACTAATTAACTATTAATTAATTTAAACATATAAATTAGAGTTTCAAAAAACCCTAAATATATTCATACAAATTAAATATTAAACAGGAATAAAAATTTATGATTAACTATTAATCGTAAAATTAAATTAATTAACAACTTAATTAATCTAATCATAAAATTTAGAATTACCAAAATTCTAAATTTAACTTATACCCAAAATTCATAATTAGGGTATAAAAAATTATAATTAACTCTTAATTATAAAATTGAATTAATTAACTACTAATTAATTTCATACTGAAACTAGGTTTCTAAAATTTGAGATTGTTTAATATTCCAATTAGTCGGTATGAACTAATCTTAAAAGGAATATGTTTTGCCTTCCTTTCAGTATTCCGCAAATACATTCAAATAGATATTTTTCTGTACTAAAGAACAGAAAGTGAAACCAATCCAATTGGTTTTGTAGTTTGGTTGCCAACATGATGGTCAAAGGGATCAAATCCCTTTTGCCACAAGCAGCGGCCATTCACTCCCTTTTTTTTTTTTTTTTTAAAAATAAACTTTTCAACAGACAACCACGCACAACTTGCATATATAATTTATATATACAGACAACTGACAACCATTGCGTGACAACTTGCATATTTATATATATATATATATATATAAACATTCATATATTCAGACAATCTGAGCAAATTAAGAATATCTATTCAAGAAAAGCATTTCTCAAACATAACCGTATATATCGTAAACACTACAACTATTGCAGTAGGTTTAAAATTTGAAATCCCAAATTAAGATCACAACATTAATCAGACATCGAACTATTCGATACTGCAATGAAAATAACACCAAATTCTAAATTACGCTCGAAGATGGCTCTGATACCACTGTTGGGAATCGTGACGCAGCGGAAACTATATTTTCGAAAAATTTCATTCCCAATCCCAGCGGTCACTTCGAGGTAATTCAGAATTATAATTTAGGAGGGTGTTTAGAATTATACCTACAAGGACTCTGATTCGGTCCTTGTGTTGTATTCCTCGTGTTGAAGCTGTTCGATGTCGCTGACACGAACCGTTGCGTCCGATCACGAACCTCTTGAGTCGATCCTTTGACTAGACGCACAAGTGCACGCCCTCCAAGGTATCCACACCAGATCTCCTCGTAAAAAATCGAGAAACTCTTTCTCGAACGGTCACACCGGAACTCGTGTTTGTTTTTTCGTCTCTTACTTAGACACACGACAACTCTACAGAGGAAAAAAAAAACCCTTTCTCCTTTTTGACTCTCGGCACCGATAAGAGACCCTTTCTCTCAGCCCCTCAAAAATATGGAACGTCCACTAAATCAGCCAACGTCCATTTCCTTATTATTATTATTACTAATTTTATTTTCTCATGCAGACACATTCATGGCAGTGAATGTACGTTACCAAAATGAATGCCGCACATTATCAGTGAATAATGCATAAACGGTCACCGAAACATTTTCATGAAAGACGTTGCATCCAATTCGTTTGAAAAAACTCATCAACCAATTACTTTATAAATTTAACCGAATCGTATTCGATAATTTTCATGCCCGTGTAACCGATATTTAGCTCCGTGATAACCTTATCCAATAAGGTATGTGACCGTTATAGGCTAATTCGTGCTAGCGAAAATTTTAACTACCCGATCCAAAATTTAAACTATGAAATTTTGGTTACGAGAAAAACCTGTATTGTGTGTGACCCATTGGGTTCCACACTAATCCAGCAGTAGGTCCAATAATTATATTCTAAATAATCTCATTAAACTTTTTAATAAAATTATTCGATTAACTCTTAATCGTATAGACCCACAAGTCAAGATTGACGTCTAGCAACGTGTCATGACTACCCGGATAGTGAGGAGTTCAATCGAAGGATCGAACACCCTTTGGTGATTAGTTACCGTATAATTAAATCCTTCAGTTATACAATATCCCGAATAAGTTAGGGTATAGATAAAATGTCAAACCCAAATACTTATTCATATGTTTCCAATTCTCAAGTATTTGACTCAATTATGAAACATTTGAAACTCCTTTCCAATTTTCATTGTACTCTGGCCAGAGATTTTTCAAGTCAATACTAAGAAGAATACATAGGATATTCTCTCCTATTAGGAGTAACTGATTCCTTATTGATTACTCACCACCTCCATAAAAGTCTCATTGGGTTCAGAATATCCTACACATGTCTCAGAGAGTCATGTTAAGGAATAGACCAAAACTTCAATTTAACAATTTTAAGATGCCATGGTAATCTCAGGTCTAAGGATTATTTATACCTACTATCACCTGAGGATTAGCCTATTGACATTTATTTTAGAATCCATTAGGCGTTCTTCTATCGAGTCAGTTCAGTGAACTCATTCCATAATGAGCACTTACACTCTTACATTAGTGACTATTCACAAATAACTGTGAGATCAGTTATCCTCTACTTTAGAGCATGTAACGAGTATACTAGTCTTACCGGATCACTAATCCCCTATTCAGTGACCCTATGACTAGGAACGTTTTTAAATTAAGGTTTCTAAGATTTTAGGTCTCACTAGTATGATCTCATCATAGCCCTAAAATGAACCTCAATTTATGGGTTTCATCATAACAATAAATATACACAGCACATGATGAATGAAATTGCCTCAAATTATATTTCATAAATAAAGATCGAACCAATTACATCATATGTGATTGGATTTAGGGCATATTCCTAACACCAACCACCCTTTTCCCACCCTTCTTTTCATTTTCTTGTATTACTTCATTTAAAACCCCCCACCATAATCCATGGTTCAAGCAAGTTTCTTACTAATATTGCCATCTCTATCCAACAGCTATACTTCTAGCTGCTATAGGGTGGTCAATAAGTGCATAATACTAGCCAAGGTTCTAGAAAAATCGGGTGTTCAATTCGTGCAAGGATCAAATTTGTAGAATGCTATAAAATAGATACTTGCATTTCCTTGTGCCATAGTAGACATAGTCCTCCAGTTCACCCAATCGAGTCCATGTTGAACCATCCCTCTGTCCTGCATACAGCGGATATTCTTCTACATCTCCCAGCTCCTACTTTAGTTTCGCTAAGAAAGAACATCCCTAGCCTATACTTACGTTGGATAAGTCTCAATGATAGAATTGTCGGGTTCCCTCCTAATCCCCAACAATTCCATACAATTAGACTCATGGCGAAGGTGGGGGCTTGATTGTCATATCTACTAATTAATCATCAATTGACCAATCTAAAGTCATGAGAGTTAGTGTTGAGAATAAATCTCATATCGACAATGAATAGAAACGATTCTGATTTATAAGAGAACTACCACTTATTAGATTAAACTTTTGAGTTCGACAAGAGTCCAACCGCTTATAGTCCCGGTGGATATTTTATATGATGTCATAGTAGGTTTTCATATAAATTCACACCAAACTTAGACCCAAGTGTAGAGCTTTCTGTAAGTTCAAGACTGGAAGAAAAATATTCGGTTCGAGGCCAATTGTTAGCCTGAGAATGGAAGAGAAAGCCAGTTGTCATGGTCAGTTATCTCCCTTACCCGAGTATATGGAGGAAAAATACCCGACTCAAGATCAATTGTTGAGAGCAAATGTTTAAGAGCACGTGTCACATGTGAACACTTTGTCATGTGAGAACGAGTATTAAAAATGAATCACTTATCAAACAATGAATAGAAACAATCCCGGTTTATAAAAGAATTGAGTACCATTGCGTATCAATTTAAGTTTTATGCCTTATGGGTTGGACATGTGCTCAACTTCTTATAGGTCAAACAAATATTTTATATCTACTAGAGGTAAATATCTTACTTAACACCATGATGGTGTAGAGATTAGCTCCGCAAGTTTGATTCTTGGTGTTGAGGAGAACCGGGTAAAACCCACCTAAATAGGGTTGGTGATCGAGTTTGCAACCTGCTGATATTAATTTCAGGCTAAAGTGTTCGTAGTTCTTATTGCCATTCTCCGATTTTACATCTTCTCATTCTTGGCAAGCAACAAAAAGCGTAATCTCAAAATTCGTTAGGTCAAATAGGTAACAATAATTAACAAAAGATTGAATTTTATTCTAATCATGATGCCTCATGTACTTTCTTCTTGGATTACATCAGATATGTACCAATTGGTGTTGAAAGAATCAATGAATGAACTGGTTCCGAAGCCTTTAACTATACAAAAGAGACTCATCATTTAGAAGAGTTTGCTTCCGAATTCATCAATCTCGGCCCCTTCAATGCCGGAGTAAATGGATTTCTTGGCCAAGTCCCTGAGCTGCGAAAGGCTCCTTCCCAGCTTCAGGGCCAGTCTCATCTCAAACAACTCCCCGTTCTCCCTCTTCTCCATATCCCTCTCCTCCAACGTCGACTCGATGGACTCCTCCAACAGCCTGAAGAATCCCGCGCAGTTCCGGTACATCTCCACCACCATCCCCACCTGGCCGCCGTGCTCAAAAGTGTTTACTGCCGCTGCCAACGAGCCAGCAGTGACTGCCACCGCTGTTGCCCCGGCAGAGGAGCCAGCGAAGGCAGAAGCCGCCGCAGCTAGGGCGGTGAGCATGGGACCTGCAACAGCCAACACCTTATTGGCCTTCAATGCGATGTTGCCGAGCCTCAGGTAGTCCTCCTCGTCTTTCCTCTTCAGCACATCCACGATGGCCCTCATCTCCACCTCCAACTCCTCGCTCCACCCATTTCTACCACCACCGCCTGCTCCCTGATCCAAGTAGACTTGGGCCCCGGCTGATGGAAAACGCTTCACCCTTCTATCGCTTTCAGTGGTTGAGGCTTTCGTATTGGTTTTCGGCCACCATGTCGCGGGCTCGAACTTTTTCGGGAACTTCTCTAGCATAGCCCCGAGCAATGGGAGAGGGTAGGCCCGATCTAGCTCGAGCATTCTCTTTGTCACCTCCTCCACGTCTACTTGCGTAGGTGCCTGCATGGCAAGTCTCGACCTGATCTCGCTCTCGAGCTGCTTGAACAGCCTCACGGCGTTCCTCTGTTCTTCAGTCAGTTGTGAGGGCTGGATCTTGTTCATGATGAGGAGCATACCGGTGGCAGCGGCGAACAAGAGGGTGGAAGAAACCTTCAGCGCCAGTGGAGCTTCCCCTCCGGCAGCCGCTCCCAGGCCAGCCACGGTGGTAGCCGTTAGAGTCATCAGGTTGATTGAATTGAGCAAGAGGGTGTTCCAGTTGTTCCTCTGCTCCCCTATGTTCTGGTGCATCTCCACCCTGTCTGCAACCGCCTCCAGAATTGAGCGCATCTGCTCCAATGCGCCATCCGACTCACGGGGCTCATTGATAACTACTTTATCGGCCAGGTTGGGCAACTGCCGTATGGAGCCCATGTAACCATTTCTCGTGTTAATTTGTTGAACAAGCTTCTTGTTTGATCGAACCTTGGGGAATTCGGGAAGATGGAGTGCGGCTTTGGTCCTGTTAGATGTGGAACAAGATGAAGTGCAAGTGCAAGGAGCAGAGCGCAACAAGGAAGACGAAGATGCCAAGGAAGCCATTGATGGAAATCCGAGGATGCTGCTGCTGTGTGGTTGTATTTAAATTTGCTTGCTGTAGATCTCTCTGAACTTGAGTTGATGGACGTTGGAACATCCCAAGTCATATATATATACACATGGAAAGAGAAGAGAGATCAGCCGCAGAGCCGCAAAGGTTGATGGAGCCGAAGAGGTCCGAGGCGTTGAAAATCTTGACGAGTTGACCCAGCCCAGATTTGACACTTTCTGAACATTAAATTTGAATAGTGGTGGTTTAGATTCAAACTTCAACGGGTTGTCCGGGTCTAGTCCGCCTCTCGTGCCGCGACGGGCAGCTTATATTGAGCCTGGTTAAGAACGATGAATGAGTCCATTTGCCCAACGGACTCGATCAAGCCTCCATTTCAGTGGACATCATGTCACCATTCTCCCGGGAGAAAGCAATTTAAGGAAATTGTACTACAGAGTACTGTCTATAATGGTATAGCACGGGATAAGCTGACACAATATGACAAACTAATAAAATTTAACTATTTTAAAATTTTTTATAACATCTTAAAAATTAAAAAAAAAAAGATGTAGAAAAAATTGAATTCTAGTGCTTGTGATATACATTAGCAGTACCATGTAATATATCCGTTATATATAAGACTCACTCTTATCATATGATGGTACTCATATAGTGATGTAAACTAATAAAACTCAGTTAATTTTAAGATTATTTTAGAATTTCATAAAATTCACCATGGGACACCTTTTTCTACAATTTGATGGTTTAATATAATTTTTAAACACCCGTTGTTTTGATTAAAAGTCGGACTTGATGAAAAGACATGGTTTATTAATTGGCTAAATTTTATTGATTGATACTATTACATAAATGTCATACAGTAATATCGTGACACGGAACATATTCTCCTTTCCTGATCCCTCTGGCACCTGTACGAAACATGTTTACTGTGAAACGTCAAGATCCGAATACAATCGATGTCAATCATTGCTCTTGGCATTGCCGCATGAATATATGTCGCAGCTGTGGCCCTGTACAGGACATGGGGACGGGTACATGGGAACAAGATTTGCTTCCTTAAGACCTATTCCTCTTGTACCATATTTCTTGTTATATTAACAAATTGATATCACCTATGGGCATCTTATGATAAAGTCGAATTAATTAAAAAAAAAGGATTTGTATGGGGAGAAAATGAGGGGATAAAAAGCAAAATATTACAAATAGGTAAATATTAATAGTTTGTAGAAAAATTAGAAAATTAGAAATGGAAAGGATAATTTAAATGAATGACTCGGTGAATGCAAGGGTGAATGGATGGTGGCGAAGGCCAAATTAGACGAGAAAAGAAGGGAAAAAAGAAGATTTGATACAGTTGGTACCGTCATTGGACTGTGACCCAGAGGTTCTGAGTTTGATCTCACAGGTACGACTTGCCATACCTCTTTATTCTCTGTTCCTTCTATCTCGGTGAATAAAAATTGATTGGATTAATAATAACTAGAATTGGACCCCATATAAAATAATAATGGGAATGCAACTTCTAAAGTGTTGAAATTTCTAGCTTCAATCCATGTTCAATGGACTTGATTTGAGAGTGCTGTTACTAATTCAGAAATGTTAGTAAGTGCTAGAGTTTGGAATAAGATGGAAAGTATTTTTTCAGAGGCGAATTTAAAATTGTCTAAATTAAACAACTTCGATTAGAGAATAAGTAAAAAAGCAATTACCATAATCAGTTTTTAAGTTTATAAAGCAGATATGCATAAATCTCCAAGGATATTGGGAAACAAATTGGAAATAAAGGTATGTAAGAAAGTTCTACTGATGAGAATCTAAATCAAGGACATAGGAAGTCTGTGATGCTAATTCACCGAATTCTCTTTCTTATGCGGCTACCTAGATTAACCATTGAAAACAACTTTTATTAAAAAAAATGTGATAACTCAGGATAAATTTAAGTGGATAGGAGGCGCGTATAACTCGTGTGAAAATGTACGAGGTCGAAGGTTCGAGTTTTTCGTTAAGCGCACCACTTTTGATCGGATTACTAATACATGTGCTTAACATACGGACTTAGTTGGATTCTAAACTTGTGGGGTATTAGTGGGTACCAGAGAATGAGCCACTTATTGCCAAAAATAAAAATAAAAAAGATCGTAGGGAAGCGCTGGTAAGCATACCCGAAATGGGAAGCAGACTAGTTTTTAGAATCTTAGAAATTCTATGCTCTAGTAAAGTTGAACAAATGAGAAAATTAATTTTAAATTATTAAATTAATTTTTAATTTAAATTATTAATTATAAACTGTTAAATTTAGCTAATGATCATGTTGTCATAATTCCATCTAATATCACAACAAACTTGAAGCGCAACAAAATGTTTTATCATGAAACTTCACTAGGGCTCAAATGGAAAAATATATCAATAATAAAAAAAATTTACTTATCCTCTAAATTATGTAAAATATGAGTAATTCATTTTTTGAAAGTTTTATTTTCGGTCGGAAAGGTCATCTCTTCCCTGTTACATTAAAACAAAGCAAAACAATTTTGGCCTCGTTTTTATTTTCCAAAAGTGCCCTCCAAAACATCTTCTCCATTTGCATTTTTACTGAAACAATTACTTAATCTCATCCAAAACAGTCATCCCATGTCTGCCCTTCGCCAGTTTCCTTTCCCTCTGAGTGAAAGTAGTTTCCGCAATCGCGATAATTAATCACATTGGAGCCCAACTCTCTGTTCCTTCTCGTTCTTGTGCATTCAGATATGTGGTGCTCTATGGCCACACATGTATTTGTACAAGGGATCCTTCTGGCCTACCCTTCGCTTTGATCTCTCAAGCCCTTTTTTCACAAAACAAGCTTTTGTTTCTTGTGTATGCCTTTTTCAGGTTCACCATTGGTGTACTATATTCTGTGAAACCGATCGCCTGTGCTTCGAGTTTCTTTTTCACTGATTTTGTACCACAATGCTCCTTTTTCATCTCACTATTCTCTGTGATTTTTTTTTGGTTGCTTGCTTATATGATTGTTTTTCTGTCAAGGCTAAGATTGATTATTGTTCTCCACCTGTGATCCGCTCATTACATGTTCGAGGAAATTCCTCAATGAACCATCCTCTGTTGTTTGCTTATCCGAATTGTTCTCTCAAGGTTAGTGCTGGGCCTCACATGTTGATTTCATTGAGGCCCTCCAAGCACCAGCAGCCTGCAATTGAAGAGGTGCCACCAAAGCCGCTGCCCGCACGAGCCAATTGGATGGACTAGGAAGAGCCGCAACAGTACCCAGGCTGCCAAGTAAGGGGAACTTTTGCTATGATGAGGGCGTTCACCTATTGTTGTTTTCAGATTTTCATCATTAATTTTATGAGATAAAAAATGGAAAATCTTATATATTTATCTATTCTTACAAATGAGTCCTAAATTTCTTAAAGCGATAAATCAAGTCATATTTATTTCCCTCGTTACAATATCAAATCATTTTCATCACTATCCCTTTAACCTGGTGTGTGTCAATGCCACGTTGATACCACATTAGCTTAAAATAATGATAGATGACGAAAATAACTCGATGTTATAATACAGGTAATATTTAGAACTTGATTTATTATTTTGAGACATTTAGTACTTACTTGTAATAATCGACAAATGTATAGTACTTCTAATATTTTTTTCTCTTAGCAATATTGAGAGGAAGATAATGAGAAGAGTGCACTAATCTCATGCATATTAATGGTATATTTTTCAAGTGCTAAAATAAAATTTTATGAAATTTGATCACTTCAACATTTTGGTTCGTTTAGTCTATGCCTATCAACATTTCAACCAGGTTCATCGTGCTCGATATTTGCTGTGCAAACTGTGGGTTATTTGTTAGTAAATATATATTTTAAAATTAATTTTAATTAATTTACGTATACTTTTATCTTAATAAATTGAATGATAATTATTTTATTTTATTGTATTATATAAATTTAATTATTTTAATTTATTTAATGATACTGTTGTAAATATGTAATTTATACCATATTATAAATAATAGTTCACATGCTTTTTTTTTCCAAAGTTTTTGTAAATTGGGTCGGGGCACAAGTCATTTTTTCAGGGGTACGAGGCAGGTCTAAGTCTTCAAGTACCCGATTTGGCTCGTCCAATTGCCGTTCCTAAATAGGTAGGTAGACAGATAAGTGGGGATCCTTAGAGTGAATATTTAATGTGTAATACATAACGAGTTTATTGTATAAATTTTTTCAGATCTTGACACGTATAAAGTTTTCACAGTTTTCGAGAGTCAACTTTATACATGTCAAGATTTCAACAGTGATTTACGTAATGAACTCATTATGTATTATACGTTGAATATTTAACTAGTCCCTGAGGACTCCCCACAAAAGAGCATCATGAACCGAATGAATTTCCTCGTCTGCACCACCCCAGCTTGAGGAGAAAGTTACGTAAGTGATGGGCTCAAGCCCATACGCTACCATGACCGGCCAGAACTTGAGGAGGCCCGGCCCCATTTTTCAACGCTAATAGCTATCCCTGTACAATAAAAAATGGGAGGCGGTTTTGGAGAGAGGCAGTTCCCAATTTTCCCAACAGTGGCGCTGTACATGGGAACAACATGAAGCCATGTTCGTATCATCACTCACCATAGTTGTGTTGAGGCAGGCTTCAACAAAGATGGCATCACCTGTTAAAAGCCCGGATTTCCTTTCCCTTCAATGGTTGATGATTGTTGACCATCATAGTGCTTTCTCTCCCTCGTCTCCCTTTGTCTCTCCCCGCTGACATCCGCACCTACGCCATCAATTCGACCCTTGGAGAGCTCTTCGTCGTCCTCAAGGCACCGGTCGGGTGACTCTACCTCCGGACAACTACCTCGACGCCTACTTCAAACAAATCGAGGGGAGGATCGTGCCAGGCCTTCTTCAGGTGGTGGCTGATTATGGGGATTCGAGCAAGTGGTGAGAATTTGGTTTTCGAGTGAGGGCTCAGATAGGTGATAGAAATTCATAAGCAAATGGGGATGGAGGATCTCCGCCATGCGGTGGCTCAGCCCCCAGAGCTGCCACACCGAAGATGCAAAGAGCTTGGGAAGCTTTTCGTGTCTCTGTATATCAGCCTGACATTTCCACCATCTCTTTCTTCATAGCCCCATTCTGTTACCTTTCCAATCTCTCAGCCAGGAAAGCTCCAATGTCTGCTTAATGTCAAGGCTTACATGTGTTATTTAATGTGTTTACTGCAGGTGTCATTGATGCCAGAGTTCCATCAACTAACATGAAGATAAGCTAGGAGAAAGAGAGACACAACATAGAGTAATACCCGATGACTTTAGAGAAGAAAGAATGACCACAGGTACGACCAGAGGCTCACTGCCACCAACCATCATGCTACAACGTCCATTCCTTATGGTAAGTAGTTTAAATGATGTTTTGATGCTTTAAATTGTCAATAGTTGTGGTTCGTTGCATTATTATTGCAATTTAGCTGCAGAATCTACTAAGGTAAATTGTATTTGCTAATTTGGTTGTTGTTCGACATTTTTGAGTTGTTGACGGATCGTATTCACTGATTTCATTGCAGTTTTGCTGATGTATGATCCTCTGACTGTTGTTCTAATTGTCGCTAGTGGCTGTTTGCTGTCGTAATGGATTGCTACTGCTTGGTCACATTATTTGATTTGTGCAATGTCTTGCTAATTTGGCTTGCTGACTAGAAATTACGTTTGTTTGTTGTTACTTGACCTTATTTGCTGCCAATAATTGAAACCTCGACTATGTGGTTTGCTGCTACTAATGAATATCACCACTCCTTAGCTGCTTAATCTCCTAGATTCGTTATGTATGGGGATGTGTTGTTCCCGTGGTTGTAGCCAGTTCTTATGAAATTATTTGCCCTGATTTCCATGAAATTTTTATAAGAACAGGGCTGTTTTGTTTCTATTGTTACAGCTGATCCTTATGTGATCATCTTCCATGATTGTGATGAGATTTACCATTGAATTTGGTTGATTAGTTTCCCTAGTTGCAGCTGGTCGTCTGCTTAATGATTTCCCTTGTTTTAGATATATTTTCAAAGGCAGTAGGGGTGTTTATTACCGGTCATTATAGCAGCCATTAGCTCGATGATTTCTCCTGTTTTTCAACTTTGGTCTAGAGGAGATTAGAGCTTTAGTTTTCTGGTCATTGCAGCAGTTCTTTGCTGCAAGTTTTCTCATGAATTTCATGCCATTTTCATTGAAAGGGACTGTGCATATCCCAACAGTGTAGTAGCTCCTATCTCAACATTTTTCCCTTGTTAAAGTGTCAATTTCAATTGAAATGGGGCTTTACGAGTTCTGATTACACATCAATTTCTTCCCCTACATTTCCTCTTTATTTATGTGCCATTTCATTGAGAATGAGACCGTGCATACCCAATAATGCAGCAGCTCCTCGCTTGATAATTTCTCATGATTTTGGTATCATTTTCGATGAAAAAGAGTTCTTTATTATTTGTCATCGTAGCAGCTCCTTGATTAGCATTTTCTCTAGAGTTTCATTATCATTCCGACGTTGAATAGGGCTGTTTAATATCAAACATTGCAAGTGATCTTTACTCGATGATTTCTTGTGATTTCTATATCATTTTTATTATCTGGTATTGCAGCAGCCAAATGCTTAATATTCTCCTTATTTTAAATGCACTTTTAGGGGGAAATAAAACTATCTTTCATCTTTTATTGCAGCAGCTCTTTGTTGCGTATTTTCCATTGATTTGCACGACAATTTTGATAGGAAATGGGGCAGTTTATTATATGTTATTGTAGCTGGTCAGTACTCTCTTTTCTTTCACCCGATTTTGATCTCATTGTAGCCTAGAATATGATCTATTCATCTACTATTAATGCTGGTACTGTTTGCTTGATCTCCCTATCAACTTTGGTGATGTTTCGTGTCGTGAATGTGGCTATATCTCTGCTGTTTAGGCTGCTGTTGTGTGCTGGATTTCCTTTTTCTGTAGTTGCTCAGTGACTTTTCCTACAATTCAGTGTTCATGGTGAAGTGTACATGCTTGCTCCATTACTAATTGTGTTAGGACTCATGAAATGGATCCTATCAGGATGCATAAAGGATTCCAAAAAAATAAAAGCAAAAAAGCACACCAAGGGTGTCTAAGACCTCTACGACTTAGGGGCAGGCTAAAAGCGTTAAAAAAAAAGTTCAAGACCTCTGCGACCCAAGGACATGCAAAAAACGTTAAAAAAAAGTTCAAGACCTCTGCGATCTAGGGGCATGCTAAAAGCGTTAAAAAAAAAGTTCAAGATCTCTGCTACCAAGGGGCACGCTAAAAGCGTCTAAAAAAGTTCAAGACCTCTACGACCCAAGGGCACGCTAAAAGCATTAATAAAAAGTTCAAAACCTCTGTGATTCAGGGGCATGCTAAAAGCATTAAAAAACAGTTCAAGACTTCTGCGACCTAGGGGTATGCTAAAAGCATTAAAACCTCTTCGACTCAGGGGCACGCAAAAAGCGTTAAGAAAAGGGGAAAAAAGGTTCAAAATATCTGCGACCCATGGGCACACTAAAAGCTTTAAAAATCTCGACAATCACGAGGCAAGACTTCTAAGACCTCTGCGACTCAGGGGCACGCTAGAAGTGTTAACAGAAAAAAAAAAAAAAAGAGAGATTTCAAGACCCCTGTAACCTAGGGGCACGTTAAAGACGTTAAAGACCTTGATAGTCCCAGGGCAAGATTTTAAGACCCTTGCAACACAGAGCACATTAAAAGCGTCAAAAACCTCTGTGACCCAGGGGTCTGCTAAAAGCGTCAATGACCTCTGTAATCCCGAGGCAAGACTTCCAAGACCTCTATGATTCAGGGGCATGCTAAAAGCTCAAAGACCTCAATATCCCTGGCGCAAAATCCAAATATATCTGCGACTCAGTGGCACGTTGAAAGCGTCAAAGACCTCAGTATTCCTGAGGCAAAACTCAACACAACCCTTACTACTCAAGGACACCATACTCAAGACCCTTGCGACCCAGGGGCACTACATGCTGCAATCCTAGCACAGCTAAAAATCTCTAAAATTCTAGGGTCAAAATTTATAGTGTTAAAAATTTCATCTTATTATGTAATCATATTGGAGCGCTATTAAATCACATATGAGAGCTCCAAATCCCAAGGATATCAAAAGAAGGATAACTATGGTTTCTTTCCCACCATTCTTGATATAGTTCTTATCAAATGTCTAAGAAAATAATTTCAAGAGATAAATCGAAAGCTCGAAACGCATGTCAAGGAAGGGTATTATCATCTCTACATTTTCCTGCTACTATGACTATAGGAAAATCAGGGGCAAATGATGAGCTCAAGCCCATGCGCTACCACGACCGGCCCAAAACTTGAGGAGGCCCGACCCCATTTTTCAACCCTAATAGCTATCCATGTACAATAAAAAATGAGAGGCGGTTTTGGAGAGAGGCGGTTCCCAATTTTCCCAACAGTAAGTAATGAGTTATATAATATGATAATATTTGTGTGATATCATAGTTGGGAATGAATTTTACATCCAGTAATAAATAAAAACGATCTCATTTTTAAAAGAATTGGATAGATCATCTTAAATTTTTTCCAACTTCTTGTAAGTCATAGTGAAAATTTTATAATAGAAAATTAATAAAATTCAGTTGTTAATTTTAAAAATAAATAGTAATAATAATAATAATTATAAATATTTAATTTTATTAAATTATAATACAATATGAGCATCCTCACATGATATGGGCTATAGGCTATAGTCTCTCCCAGCGCCAGGGGAAGAAGGAGACCTTTTCCCTTCGTTTCCTTTTTAACTTTCTGTTTACTGTATAATCAATTCCAACTCTGATCAAGCCAACCGCCCCCTCTCATTACTCCCACATTCCATCTCATCTCTTCCCAGCAAATAATCAAATCCTCAATCTGGTCCGAGTCCCCACACTATCGTTTCCTCTTCGGCTATAAAATCAACAAGATCTACCCGACAGCAGCGATCGCTCGCTCTCTTAGCTGGGAAGAAGATGATTCAGCTTCTCTTCACGGTGATAATCGTAGAGTTGGGGCTGACGCTGTCGTTCGTGTTCAAGACCCCGCTGAGGAAGCTCGTGATCTTGGGCCTGGACAGGGCAAAGCGCGGGCGGGGCCCTGTGGTGGTCAAGACGGTGGCGGCTACAATAGCGATCGTCCTCTCCTCCAGCCTCTACAACATGGCAAGGATCCGCAGCCGTTGGGTGGCGGAGGACGGTGGTTGGGCAGGCGCCAATCCGACGGATCAGGTTCTCTTTGCAGGACACATGCTCGAGTCAACTCTCATGGGTGTGTGATCTCTTAACGATTTTTAGTTTTCTTGTTGGTGGAAATTGACAGCTTCCTTGCTTTGACAATTCGATCTATGATCCAATTTGTTTTAATTTGACTGCTTGTTCTGGTTTTGGCTCAAATGAGCTGATAGCATTTCACTTTATAGATAAATCAGCACCGTGATCTCTTCACCTGCAATAACATGAAGGGTGCAAGATGCATCCGAACATACTTTCATGAGATAGAGCATGGCAGTGATCCGGATTGCCAAAATTGATCTGCGCTATTCAACTTTTTAAGTGCTGTTTAGGGTAATCTGATCTTACATGATTTGAGATGGTGGTATACTTACATTGGTTTACCAGCATTTGTGCGAATGAAATTAAAGCAACCTGTCGGCACCAAACACAGCAGCATGGGATAAGTTTCTACTATAATACTGCTGCTGAGCTTTTGCTTTTTACAGTGTAGCTGCAACTTCCTCAACTATTTTCAGGGTGGAGATGATGAAGTTACATTCTTAAATCTTAAGTGCATTTAACAGATGCTTACAACTCATTGTTCATGGTGATGTGATCAGATTAATCATCTTAAATTATGTTTGTCTTCTGTAAGAAATCCACCCATTAGATGTTCTTCAGTACTTGTGCGATGCTGCACTATCAGAACTTTGCACAACAATATTGTTTGCATGGTCAAGGTTATCTTCAAAGTTATTGACCTATGTTTGCTTTAACTAACTAGCTCGAGGTGGAATTGATGGTGATGGCAGTAAAGGTCTTGGGACAGATTTCCTAGTTGAGAAATCGGATTAGCGGTTTATCTTGCTGTAAATTGAACTGTTGACAGATTTGGTCGTGTTTTCTCTCATCATTAATCTATATCCTAAGTCTAGTTATCTCTACCTCCTCCTAGAATAAATGCTCTTAATACTTCTTTATGTTCGGAAATAACTGCATCTTTAGGTTTTGCTACCATAATAGATCTTAATTTTTGAGATTGCTTAAATTCTTGCAGGGGCCATCCTCTTCCTTGCCCTGATGATCGACAGGCTCCATCACTATATGAGAGAGCTCCGCCTACGGAGAAAGAGCATGGAGGCTGCTAAGAAACAGGCCCAGACCCGAGGAGATTCTGGGGAAGGGAAAAATGGCTCTTCTGATGAGCTCAAGAGCTTGGAGGAGGAGACAAAAGACCTGCAGTCGAAGCTTAAGCAGCTCGAGTTGGAACTTGAGGCCAAGACAAAAGATTTAACAGCTGCAGAAACAAATGCGACCGCTCTGAGCAAACAGTCCGAGGGCTTCCTTCTCGAGTATGATCGTCTACTCGAGGAAAACCAGAATTTAAGGACCCAGCTGCAGTCTTTGGATTCAAAATTCTCTCGCTCAGGTAGCAAGAAGAATATCTGAGGTCTGGTTGCTCTTTTGGGCATATGCTATTGTTCAGGGCGCATATTGCGATCTCTTTTCAAGCAAGTATATGCTGTCAGGTCACTCTGAATGGTACAGTTACTAATCAAAAAGGATTTGATTATGAGGAAAAGGGGGGAAATGGAAATGGAAGAAACTGTTAGGGTACAAGTTCTTCTTTTAACTAGTATAACTTGAAATTCGATGTTGTGGGTCGCATTTTTTGTTATGAGTGATGACAAAGTTTTGATTTGCTGTCTTATGGTGTTTATTCAAATACCCTTAATTTCACGTGTGTTCTAGTCTTCTATTTTGTCATGAGTGTAAATGGCTTATTTTCAATATCCTCTATGAAAGCATTTAACTTGGACATGTTGGGCTGATCTGCATACCCTTTTCTTCTGTATCCTTGATCTGATCTGTGCAGATTTCAGAGAGTGGCCAAACTTTCGAAATGACAGCGTAGCGGAACTTAGTCACTTTTAAACTGTCATTTCCTAAACTCTCAACATGAAAGGGGTAAACCCCCAAACTGTCAATAATAGGAAAAATTCTACTCGTGAAGTAGCCTTCTTTTGTTGATCAGCCGCGAACTATACCTTTTGAATGAGATCAAAGTATCCTTTTCAATATCCTTTTCAACTTTCAAGCTTTAAGGTTATGGATTGGTTGTTCTTTTTTCTTTCTTTTGGGTGAATAGTTGCTCAAAATATGAAATTTTGAAAAATTGAGAAGCCTGTTGGCCAAAAAAGAAAAGCAAAAAATAAATTAAGTTTGAAGCCTGTTAAGTGTTTGTGTACTTTTATTTCATATTTAACCAAAAAATTTTAAACTGTCAGATGCTGTTATCTAATTTCCTTATACAGTACCTTTTTTTCAATTTAGACTTCTAGATAAGTATATATCTAACCTCTTATAAATAGCCCAATTAAATTAGTGTAAGTTTTCTAATAAATAATAACCATATTTTTAGCACAGGGGTCTAACCTTCTTTATCAGACGAAAATAGAGAAAGGACAAATCCCTCTTCTTCGCACAACCCCCTACTCGCTCAGGCCTGGATCGAAGAAGACTGGCAAACGCCCTCCCCACTCCCAGATTGAAAAACACCAAAATCATCCATCGATCAGACCCAGTGGATTCCAGGGTCAGATTTCTTCCTTTTCTTCTAGTGGGGCATCGATCGAGCAATGACAGTCCCGGCCGGTCATGACTTCTCAGCAAATGAACAATCAATAATTGAAATCCAATATCTCGAGCCATACCATTGCAACCGCCACCACCAACAATCGCCACCTAAGATTCTGCTACTAGGATCCAACCTCGGCGCTCAACCTCCGCAACCCTGTCTCCAACTCCGACCTCAAGCCAACCCTATCTCCTCCGACATAAAGTCTTACCGTCCCCCCAAACAACCGTGGGCGGTACAATGACGAGGACCTCCGTGCCACCATCAATGCTCTCGAGTGGGACTTCATCAGGAAGGACCTCGATTTCCACAATGTTTCCGCCCCTGCCCCGCTCAACATGCCCCAGGTCAACCACTTCATCAGCCTCTTCAACTTGGTTGCCTTCTCCTAGGTTTACGGCTCCTGCAGCAGAAGAGATTTTTACGTTAATCTAGCTCACTGTATCATCTGTAAACTTTATTAATAAATATTTAACACGTTATTATTAAGTATTACAACACCTTCTTCTATTCAATAATAATATTCATTTTTTAAATATAATTTAAAATATTTACTTACATACCAAATATTAATTAGTTAAATTCACCGCATCACTCACATGAAAATTTGTATGCTACAAGAGTTTCGCCCAAGTACAGGTCAGTGATCATGGCTATTTGGAGGAGAATCTCTGTAATCATTTAAGAGTTTGAACTTTGAATCTGTCGACGAGCTGATACGACTCCATTTGACTTTTCTTTTTATGTTTTTTTTTTCAAATTTCTTATATTCTTAATCTTTAAATTTTTAAAATTTGTTATTATTTTTAAAAAATTTATATAGTTTAAAAAATCTTTGAAAATTAATGCCAATTTTTTTTGTCTTCTATAAATTCATATTTTTAGATTTTTTCTAAAATTTTAAAATTTTTGATTTTATTTTTTTAGTTTTATGATTTTTTTTTCAAATTTTTAATATTTTAAAATAAATTTTGGAAATTTTTAGATTTTAAAAATTATTCTTTCTAAATTTTATTTACTTACAAAGAATTAAATTTATTTTTAAATTTTAGTTCTTTTTAGAATTGTTGTAATTTTGATATGTATTTTTAAATCTTTAAAAAATTTATTATATAGTAATGCTACATCATCACTGTATGCATGCATGACATCCACGAGATCTAGTTATGACAGTGAAGACTAACACTGTTAGTGAAAAGTTGATGGTTTGTACTGAAGTGAGACATTTTTGAAAGGTTTTATATCACAAGACAAAGAAAAATAATATTTCAAAAATTTTTATTTTACTGGTGTGATTTACCCGCTACAATATATGTGTGTATATTTGTATGTGTATATATATAATTGACACAAACTTGGTCCATAATTGGTCGATAACTCGTTCAATAATAAAATAATTTATTGGCAAAATTGCGTTGGTCTCTTCTTGGAACGATTTGACTCATCAAGTCTTGGGAATTTGGAAAATTGGCCCGCAAAATAAACAGATAGAATTGTGACTTCATGAAGTTGTGGACCATGGCCTACAGTATTTATATATTTTAGGAAAATTTTATAAATCTTGACCGCATCATACCTTGACCGTAATTCAGTTATGGCACCGTAGCGCACCATGACTAAGCCTACGACACTAATATGTGGCATGTCTCAATGCTATAACTAAATCACGGCCAATGTATGGTATACAAATGTCTGGTTTAGTAGACAATTATGCCACCGCAGGACACGTTATTAAGTTATTTTCATTATCAAAACTTTTCATGCGATCCTATTTTATCATGAGTTTTAACAGTGCACTAAATAATAAATATATGTTTTTAATGATAATATATTGTGCTTATATACAAGTATTTTTTGGGAGGTTTGGTTTCTTTCTTATTTTTCGTATTTGTTCGCAATCTAATTTACATGTATCTGATTTTCAAATTAATGGCAAAACAATAATTTCAGTCGTTTTTCTTTTATCTCATATCTACGATCACAACAGCAAAATCTTTCGTTAACTGTTCAGAGTCCCGTATCTCACCATCTATCACTCAATATCTAAAATTTTTGCAGTAAAAATCCCTCAAGTTTTTTTAAAGAATAATTTAAAATTATAAAAATGAAATAGTAAAATTGACATAGTATAGTAATAAAAATTGAGGATACGCTACTAGCAACTGCAAGTTAACAAGTGCACTGACTTACACCGAGCCCAATCATGCACAGTTAGCGATCTTAGCATCGTTAACGTACAACCTTACAAATTCTTGTCAAGTTTGACGGGCAAATGAACATCTTGCCAAAACTAGTTCCTCTTTTTTTTTTTTTGTATAGGGTGGAAAATATTGTGCCAGAAATGATAAAATGGATAAATTTGCACTTCGGGTTCCATCCCCCTAGAGATTTGCTAAGTAAAACTCATTCAAAATTTTTGTATATATTTATATTTCATGTAAAACTTAGTAAACATAATTTTAAATTTTTTTAATACACAGGATATTTTCCTAAGCTGGAGAAGTAAAAATAACAATAGACCTCTTCTTGTAAATTTCAATTACTGTCTAACTTCTTCGTCCGAAAGATATCTCAATATCAATTTGAATTAGTTCAAACGATGGTACATCTCCCTTTAAAATAGGTCTCGGTTTGAAGTTAAAGATAATTTACTAATTTTACTCATTGGAGGATCGACCCAGTTCAAAATTGCATAAGTTGGAGATATTGCGCTTCAAATTACGCTTTTGGATGTCCGCAGCTAAAAAGCCCAAAGTTAATATGTCCTTGAGCAACCATTAATAATCTCTTAAATAGTCATGTGTAGCGCCTCTACTTTGTCATTATCAAGTTGGCGAGCTTCCAATTATTATGAGAGTAAGTTTTCCAACTTTCACAATAAATTGACGATAAAGCGCAACGTACATGTCTTTATTGATGAAAGCCTATAACATCAATTTATCCCAACCATTGATGAGTCCCAACATTGATTAATATAAATACGAGAGAATTATATTAGCAGTTTTAACATGTGATTGGCCTATAGGGTATTTTAGATACATGTACATATTGCACTAGATTAAGCTCAAACCAATAGCAATTAGTCTCTCCAACACTAATCCCAACTCCTTGCTGGTCATGGACTCCGTAAAAATCAAGAAGGGAGGATACTCAAGCTATTATTCATGTGGATCTCAATCTTTCCTACAGATATCTTCGTACAAAAAATGAGAGGGTGTCATGAATTGTATTCGAGCGCTCGGCTCCTCCACAACTAGAAAACCTTGGCAAAGAATTGTTTCTACCTAATGCTGTTGGGCCAAGCTGATTCCCGCAGTATTGGAACCTGAGCGGGTTACATCTATGGGTTTCCTGTTAGATCTTTGCTAGATCTGCTCAGTCTTGTTGGATTTGACTCATCTAGGATGCAAGGTGTTGAGGTGTTCGTGGAGCGAGGGGAGGGATCCGTACTGTGAAATGATTAAAAAAAAGTTCCGTAGAAGAGGAGGTGAGGAGGCACACCACCGGAGATCAAGGAGAGGGGAAACCGGTCGCTCGAGCAAAAACCACCAACATGGTGGTCAGGGATCTTTGTGCTTATTGACAAGGCGGTGGGTACCACATGTTGGGACACAAGAGAAGAGTGGCCAGCGAGCCCGACTAGATCCGGTCGCGCGTCTGCAAAGGGCTGCAGTGGGGGTGGAGGAGTTCTACTAGCTAGCGTGGCGTTTCTGGAGAGAGAGAGAAGTTCCACAATTATACATGTCAATATGAACGTATCAATGTGAATCTATTAATAAAGTTGACAGAAAGGCAACAAATCGAAAGGGAAAAAAATTATCTTGTAATATCAGGTAATTGTATTTTTATTTTCTTTTACTTTTACGTCCAAAATTTGACAAAAAGTTTTCACTAGTATCAATAAATTACTGACAAGTGTATTGATCAATATTTTTGACACATTACCAGTAAAATAGTTTGTCGATAATTTATCTAAATTATTTAAAAACATAATCTATGGACAACTTAACATCAAATAAGCGTCACTGGTAATTTATCTAAAGTACAAAAATAAAATGAAAACATCAACGCATTACCGCTATATATGCTGGACGAAAAGTGTAAGAATGCCATTATCGACAAACATTAGAGAAAAATATGACCAATATCAAGAACAAAGTATCGACAAAGCATTTTAACCAGTAGTTAGCAAGAAAAATCACCAAAGTGGTCGAAAGCTTCAATTTTGTCTATAGTTTGCCTGGAATTACCCAAAAATTTTACCAAAATTTTGCTGGTAAAAACTAAATTTCTTGTACTGTCCACGTTAAACGTTGTAAGACAAACGATTGCAAAGGCTTCACCAAAGTCAATGGGATTGATTTTCATGAGGTATTTGTCACGATTTTGGTGTTTATTGGCCATTGTAGTGGGCAAAAGAGATATATCTGATAATTGTGCTATGTATAGGATGCACTGATGTTGCATTTAGGTAGCCCATGTCCCCTCGTCAATTGACGGGATTATTTCTTGTATGCTTCCTACCTGTATATATCCAATAAGTCTTTGAATAATTTAGATTTTTCCCCCACAAATATTTTATTATAACAAGGTGACAAGTGGCGGAGAATGTAAGTGTGGCATAAACTTAGAAGTTAAAAAGTCCATCTCTTCAACCAATTTTATTTGGAATTACAAAAATCCACTATTAATTTTTGTAAACTTTTAAACTTCTATCATTATTAATTTTTTATAACATAAATATCCCATAAAGAGTACTTGAAATCCAACAAGTAAGATTAGAACATTTGATATCTTAGTCTTAGATTAAATGGTAAAACTGTTTTATAACATTTCTGCTTTAAGACATTCATATAACCTAGGCATTGAATCCAAAATTGCGACACTTTTGTCTTTCTTCATTTGCCAGGAACGAACGGCATGCGGTTGTGAAGGAAATAACACTTCAACGATGGATTTTCCAAGAATTTTCTCGACCGGCCACATCGAAGAGGTTGACGTTTCTTGTCATTTTCTCTTTTTATCAACTTGCTGGAGCCATGATGTTGCAGATTTGGATTCGAATCTGATAATACTAGGAACTAAAGTATATATGAGAAAATTAAATTTGAAAAATTTTTCACTATATTGATCCAGAGTGAACGACAGAGATAATCTCATTAATCTAATGAGAGTGGTAGTTGAAGTATGAAGATTTCACTGTTTGGTCAGATTAATTTCATGTCTAGTTTCGTATCCGGTATGAAAAATATTGTACAATTATTTTCATGGGTACTAGGTTGTTCTATATACATAATAACATGATCTTTACATGTTTGTATCATTTCCACTACACACGATGACTTCATGTCGGTTTGAGTCCTTTGTATTGTTATACTTGTAGAGAGAAGAGAGACTGTCTTTGTACCATATCATTTTTTGGGCAATAATGGAGACTCATGTATGTAAAACAATGATAGGGAATAAAAGAAAACCAAATGGGACATAACTCTCACGGTCAGGATTGAAATTATAATATCTTAGTTGTGAGTTGAAGTTTTGTACCATTACAGTAAAACTATATCTTCGTATCAGTTTATGTATGGATCCGTAGGTTGCTCAAATGGCAACTAACTAAATAATTCCGATTAGGGTTTTCAGGTAATTGAAAAACCAACCATCCATTCTCTAATTAGGAAGATGAACAATCAATCACGCATACTCTATTTTTCAAAAAGAAAAAAGATAAGAAAATTCAATTACAAAAACACGTGCTGAAGAGCAGTTTAAATTCTACATTTACGGGGAGAAAGAGAGTTTAGTATTGTTCTTACTCTATAGCTTAGAGGTTTTGGGTTTGATCTCATATGTGAGACTTTTCATACTCCTTTTATTCCATCTTTCTTTTATCATTTTAGCCCATGTGCCTCCTTTGTATACTTAAAAAAATCTACATTTACATAGGCAATGATGTAATGAGTTCTGGAGTCGTATTCAATTTTATAGATAAACAAGTAAAGGCAGCGCTGAAGTCAATAGGAAGGTGAGCTAACTTCTGTACATTCGCAAGAATCCAAAAATGCTTTGCTATCAATGCATATGGGATTAATTTAATAGTTTAATATCCCTTCTTGTTATGTTTCAAACTCTTGTAAGTGAATAAAATTTATAATTAAAAGAGTTTTTTTCCATAAAAAAAGACTTTTTTCCTTTCAAATTCAAAGTAAATTAATTGAAAATTATTGGATTTTTGATTGTCAAGGAGTGCAAAATGAGAAAGCACTCCAGAGTTAGAATAAAGTTTAATGTAGTTTTACTAACTCTTGATTAATTGATATTAACAACCACAGTAGTATGTTGTCTCAAAACTCACTATCATATGATTTGATTTTGATGAGTTATAGATCTTGGATTTTAAATATATTTTATAATTTAATAAAATTATCTGCTGAAAGTATGCCTTGTCTTCTTGTATTATAACAGACATTGATTTCTTGAATTATGCTAGTTTTTTAGAAATATTGTACTAACTATGCTAGTGCTGAGCAAGTTGTTTGCTTGTTTAAAAGGTTGATGATTGAATAACTTGACATAGCGATCGATGATTAGATCATTACTACCATTATAATCTTTTTGTACTAGTAAAGAAACAAATTCATTAGTTGATGAGAGATTTAAAATATAAATTCTCATAGATACGACCCTAAATGAGTTTCTTTAAACGATGTGATGCCATTAACTTCTAAAAATATCACTTCGCTGACACTTCCCCCAAAAATTTCAACTTTCGTCTTTCCCTGAAATGAAATTGCAATATGATTGGAGTACTTTTAGTTATCAACACCTCCAACTAGGAGAGTGTCTTTTGTGTAACAAGAGAGTCTAACCATATATTACATAGCAATATTTACATAACATCATGAACTAATAAGATTCAATTATTTTATTGAAAACGATAATAGAATAATTAAATTTTATTAGTTTATAATATCACGTAAGTAATACCATGTGATATACCAGTTACTTACAGGACTTTCTCATGCGTAACGGGTATATCACTTGGCAGCATTTATGTAATATCACTAACCAATAAAATTTAATCATTTTAAGATTTTTAATAAAATTCTATATACAATAAATAGAAAAAAATGAATTTTATTAGTATTTAATATCACGTAAATAGTGACATGTGATATACCCATTACATATAAGATTTTACCTATCTAACCGTTATATCATGTGACAGTACAAGACATGAAGTACATCTATTTTTTTAATTCTATTCACTCAACTAGTTGAGGAAAGACATGCATATTACAACGTTTTATATATTATGCTATTATTGTAGTATTATATTTTCATTATTATTAAATATTAATTTCAAATTATTAAAAATATATTAAAATTTGCAAAATAAATGGTTATGAAGGTATCACGTGGTCAACACAGATGTTAATTATATTGGTCTTTTGCCTACTCACATTTAAATACAGTATGAAGCTTTTGGCTTAGAGTTTGACAAATTGTTACGTAAATTTAACAGAATGTATTAAATATGTTTCTCAATATTTGGTTGGATAATACATATACCGCCTTCTTAGATTTCTAAATCTGTAAGACATATCTTCCTTTCTCTCAGTTATCCTCGACAAGTCAGTCATTATATGGCCTTTACTGGTTTTGTAGGAGAGAGTATTGTGTGCAATACCATTTGACAGTATTGACATTTTATTACAAACTAATAAGATTCAATTATTTTAAGATCTTTTTAAATAAAACCCTAAAAAATTGAATTATATTAATTTATAACATCATGTCAGCACTATCATGTGGTATATTTGTTATATACAAGACTTTCTCATTTTGTAGAGAATATTTCACGTTCACGAAAAGAAAATCACATAATCTTGATGAGCGGAGCAATGGGTAATTCATCCTGATGGATAGAAGTCCAACAATATTATTGACAACTTATCGATGGAAAAGATGTCAAAAAGAGAGCAATGAATTATCGATGGCTTATCTGTAAGTAGTTCGTGAGAATTTACCAACAGACTAAGGAGCAGAGCGGCAATTATTCCATTAGTCATTACCGATGGAAGGCACTGACAAATCATCTATCACATATTTGAAGCGAAATACATGCAGGAAAGAAGCCGATGGAAAATGTATTGGTAACATCTCTTAGCATTTACTAATGACTTATCCATAAGTGAAGTATGTTGGTGTTTAAAAAAAATGAGTGGAAATATTCCCCATCTTTTTATAACGAATTTTATTAATGAATTCCATCATAGCCAATCTTTTAGAAATTTCATTCAGGATTTTATTTCTCACTCATCACTCAATTTTTCTCTCAAGATTTCTCATTTTCTGTTTACTTGCCTCATTTGAAATTGTTCAAGTAAGGACAGTTTTTCATTATATATGGTAAGTCATCTTTTATTATGATGTTTTCATTGTCTTTACATGAAATATATGGGTATATGATGATTGATTTTTGTTCGAATGATGAAATTCTATCAATTTTTGTAATATAATGTAAACACACTGCGTATATATATGTTCATATAGATTTCCGCCTCACATTTGAATCCAAATCATACCTTCACAAAATAGTTCCTTAAAGGTGAAAGGAATTATAGAGTATGCATTTTCTCTACATTTTTTTTAGAGGGTGAGAAAACTTAGTTGCCCTTGTGAGAAATATCAAAAGTTCGGTTATCTTCTCATATCGGATGAAGTTAGAAACTATTGCATAGTCGAGGTTTTAATAGTAAATACTATTAGTAGAAGGATCATGGCAAGATTTGGCCCTATATTAGCACTACATCTACTAGTGCTCAACAACCACCTGAAAAAAATGAGGTACAAAACTACCGATCCATGGTCATAGATGTTGGTAGGCATGAGTAGGGTATTGTTATAAGCAGTATTTTTTTGAACATGAAAATCAGAAACTAGCTGAGGAAGAACCGAATGTGCGGGCACTTCATTTTGATATATTAGAAGCATGTAATAAATCATTGTTGCATGATATATACAATATTCAACTCTTTTTACTTTTTACAAAAATGATTAGTATCAATCTGATTAGAATGTGGTTGTGTTGTTGTTGATCAGATACTTCAGCTAATGCTAGAGTATACCCCATTGGATAGTAGTGCACAAATAACATATTATAAAGTTAGGATGCTCATGGTAAGAGTAGATCTAATCTTGCCAGAGATTAATTGATGTATAAAGAGATTTATGTTGTATTATAACAATACAAAAAATGAATATAGGTGTATATTCTGTGATCATTTGAGATTAAGGCAATGTGCACCTACAGGTCATGGTAGTAAGTTATGCCATTGAAAAGAATAAATTACTTGCCCCTAATTTTGAGATTGAAACATCTTTTCCGTCATCAAGTTCTGCATCATATATGCAATAGCATCATGACAACCAAAAGGTTGATGAGGTAATGTGTCATTCATCCGGTGGCACCAGATGGAAGAATTTTAACCATAAATATATAGACTTTGTGTGGGAGCCTCAAAATGTATGGCTAGGTCTTTGTGCCGATGGATTCAACTCTTTCAATCAATCCTCCATCATTTACTCGTGCTGGCTAGTAATTATTACTCTACAATTTGCTACTATGAATGTGCATGATACAGCCTTACATGTTCATTATATGCAACATTTCAAGGCCAAATAAGTCGAAACAACGCATTGATGTTTACCTTCAACTACTTATCAATGAGTTGAAGTTATCGTTGGAAACCAAAATTGTAACATATGAGTGTCTATAAGCAGAATTTTCTTATGTGCATGATACTCATATGGATAATGAATAATTTTCCAACATAAAATAGGTTATCTAGGTGGTCCGCTGCCAGTCGCATTGCAATTCTAGATTATATGGACCACTCTAAGGTGCTTTGTTTTCTATGGTAGTAAACAATATTGGTTCAATTGTTATTGTCATTTCCTAGATCTAGACCATCCATATCGTCATGGTGCTAGTAACTTCTCGACTCAGAGAATCAAAATGAATCTAGCACTATCAACATATTCTTCCACAGATATGTTGAATGTTGAGCATGTTGAGAGCCTTACCGACATGCCATGAGTTTGGTGGCCTTCCAACACTTCCTAGATTTAGTTCATACCATAAATGAAAAAGGTAAAAGATTTGTTGGGAGCTGTCATATTTGAAAATAATGATACTTGACACGGTCTAGTTATGATGTACAATAGTTTTCTTGTAATGATTAAGTCAAAAAATAGAAAACATGGCAAAACGAGAAAGAATTTGACAAGTATGGAGATCTTAATTCTTAAATTAGGATGTGAACGGAGAAAACTCACGTTGGGGGAGTTCCACCTCTTAGTGGGTCTTCCTAGATCTAAATGGAATAGTCAGGACCCGCTGAACTTTTGGATACCAATAGTTTAGATAAAAAAATTAGGATGTTCTTGTTCTATCGTGAATTCGAATCATATTGCATATTTTCTTTTGAGATTATTAAAGAATATTGTGAACATATATAGTTGTAACTGATATATAAAAATTAAACAAAGTATGGTATCATAACTAGTGAATTTCAGAGAATTCCGATAATTTATAAACATAACAATTAGACAAATATTTATCCGACTATTTTCTAATCGGATTGTATCTGGAGCTTAGATAGAGCTCTTTTATTCTAATATGGTGGATTGCTTACTTTATGCCATACTCATTATTCTCTATTTGATGTGTCTTTACCACATTTGTTGTGTTTCTATTGTTATATTCTTTTCTATTATTATCCACTGCTTTCACAATCTAAACTACTCAATTTTTGTAGATATACAAACTTATACTTCTTCCAACTATTTAGATAAAAAGTTTTATAGAAAATTTGGTTCCATATAACATCCCAGAAAAGTATATGAGACATATTAGACATTTATCTGTGTCACGCATGAAATTATCAATAATATAATCAGTTGTAGATTTGAATTAATTTCTTTATAGTGATGTACATATGATTTTACAATTACGTATCAACTTTTTATAACACTATTAATATATAGAATGTATGAATGAACAAAAATAAAATTATATAATTAGAAAACCACTGTTAGATGGTAGTTGTAGTTAATAGCGTCAGTGATAATGATTTTACACTTCACCATCAACTGGCATTTTTTATTAAGTTGAATTATTAGGACATTTTTAGAAAATCATAGGTTATCTAGGTGGTTCGCTGCCGATTGCCTTGCATTTCTACATTCTATGGACCACACTAAGGCGTTTTGTTTTCCCAGTAGTAAACAATATTGGTTCAATTGTCATCGTCGTTTCCTAGATCTAGACCATCCATATCGTCATGGTGCTAGTAACTTCTCAGCTCAGTGAATCAAACTTAATATAGTACTATTAACACATTGTTCCATAGATATGTTGACTATTGAGCATGGTGAGAGACTTATCGACATGCCATGAGTTTGGTGGCCTTCCAATACTTCCTAAATTTAGTTCGTATTATAAATGAAAAAAGTAAAGTATTTTTTGGGAGCTCTCATATTTGAAAATAATGATACTTAACACAGTCTAGTTATCATGTACAATAGTTTTCCTGTAATAATTAAGTCAAAAAAATAGAAAACATGACAGGATGAAAAGGAATTTGACAAGTACGAAGATCTTCTTAATTCTCAAATTTGGATGTGAGCGGAGAAAACTCACCCTAGGGAGTTTCACCTCTTAGTGGGTCTTCCTAGATCTAAATGGATTAGTTAGGACCCGGTGGACTTTTAAATACCAATAGTTTAGACAAAAAATTAGAATGTTTTTGTTCTATCGTGAATTTGAATCATATTGCATATTTTCTTTTGAGATTATTAAAGAATATTCTGAACATATTTAGTTGTAATTGATATATAAACATTAAATAAGTATGGTATCATAACTAGTGAATTTCTGAACTTTTAGAAAATTCTGGTAATTTATAAACATAACAATTAGATAAATATTTATCTGACTCTTTTCTAACCGGATCGTATCTGGAGCTTAGATAGAGTTCTTTTATTCTGATATGGTGGACGGCTTACTTTGTGCCATACTCATTGCTCTCTATTTGATGTGTCTTTACCACGTTTCTTGTGTTTCTATTATTCCATTTTTTCTATTATTATCTATTGTTTCCGCAATCTAAACTACTCAATTTTTATAAATGTACAAACTTACACTTCTTCCAACTATTTAGATAAAAAGTTTTATAGAAAATTTGGTTCCATATAACATCCTAGAAAAGTATATGAGACATATTAGACATTTATCCATGTCAGGCATGAAATTATCAATAATATAATTAATTATAAATTGGAATTAATTTCTTTATAGTAATGTATGTATGATTTTACAATAACATATCAACTTTTTATAACACTATCAATATATAGAATATATGAACGAACAAAACTAAATTATATAATTAGAAAACAAATGTTAGATGGTAGTTGTAGTTAAAAGGGTCAGTGATAGTGATTTTACACTTCACCATCAATTGTCATTTTTTATTATTTAAAAGTTGAATTATCAGGACATATTTAAAAAATCATTAGTGAGTGCAGTTTTAAATTAGTAAAAAGACACCATAACTATCATCTATAGCAATGTAGAAATAGATAGAGAGATATTTGTAAGAGCTTAGCTCCCAACATCATTTGTGAATCTACCGATAAATATTTAACATGTTATCATTAAAGTATCACATCACATTTTTTCTATTTATTAATAATATTCATTTTTAAAACATGATTTAAAATATTTACTTACGTGTTAAACATTCATTGACTAAGTTCATCATGTAATGTATGAGCTCCGGCTCACCTAAAAATTTCTCAAATAGATGCTACCCATTTACTGTAAGCGCCAAAATAAATTATACAAAATTTGATGGGAATCATAATATTTCCAACCTGAAGTTATATAACATTAATTTTTGACAGCAAGATCAAATGGACACCAAACACTAATTACTACCAAACATAAAGACATTGATCAACAAACCCTAGGGTTTTTGTCGAAAATAAGCAAAAGAAATTCTAGAATTTTAGAGCAAATTTCGAATATATGGCATGATGACTTGACCTGCGCTTCCTCACCTTTCTTCGACTTATCACCAGCAGTCCGTTCAGGGTGTACCCTCCAACCAACCTGCCATTTTTGTTTAAATTGTCAATTCTTAGATCTTATGTGTTTATCGAAATTCAGAATTGGATCATCTTCCGCGAGAATCTTCCGCGTGTTGAGGGCAGTGAGAAGTGTTAGTCCGAGGAAAACTAGGAAGGACAAGGCGGAGAGCACGAGCATCAGCATGGTCGCCATGGTTCCTCTGACCTCTTGTGCGTACTCAACCGAGGCTAGGGCAAGGAAGGTGAGAGGGAAAGAGTATGCCCACCATGCCACGTTGAACTTCCTCATCGATTTCTTGAATAGTGTGGGCCTGCAAGCCTGTTCAAGAAAGCCACAAAATGGTTATGAAGAAACCAAAAAGGAAACCTTCAGCTTCCATATGAGTCATTCGTATATAATATTTTTTCCAGTGATACAAGAGACCTATAAGTTTAATACATAATAGAAGACAAAGAGAAATAAAAAGGGCACATAACTCACATGGTGAGAATCAAACCCTCAGCTTCTAGGTTGTCAATTGTGCGACAGTGTCTTCTGTCACGACACCAAAACATGTTTCTATTACAATTTCCAATTATACTGTGACAACAACTAGTGTTAATCTAGTCTTGCATCACATACTGCCAGTGCATATATAAATATATATAGACATATGATTTTAGTATATTTGGTTTTTATTTCCACTGGAAGCAGAAACATAGTCATATATTTTAATGCACATATAATATATATATATATATCGGTGTGTGTATCTTTGATAAGAACAACATTGTTTGTTTTTCCCCACTTTCGATGACACCCTATACTTAAGGAAAGGTTACAATTCAAAGTGTAGTCATTTTCTTCAAGAACCGTATAGTTGGAGAGAGTCTTGTGTGTAATAAATATATCGCGTGACAATGTTGACATCATAGTTTTAAAAACCGGACCGGACCGGCCGGTCGGACTGGGAACCGGACACTAGCCCGGTCCAGTTTCGCTAATTGCTCCATTTGCATCAAGGACCGGGTTGGACAGTGTGAACCGGCCCGTCTGATCTGGTTTCCACCGAACCGGTCAAGAAACCGGTCAATGAAGAAAAATAAAAAAAAAGTAAAAAAATAAAAAACAAGAGTCAAAAATAGAAAAAAAAGGAAACCTAAGCTCTAAATTAATGTATGGAATATAGTAATCTTATTTTTAAAGTTGAAATTATAAATTAATGTATAGAATATAACAATTTTACATTCATATTACTAATTTTATACTATTATAAGTATTATTTGTAAAAACCCGGTTAGACCCATCGAACCCCGGTTGAACCCAAGAACCCAAAAACCCATACCTTGACCGGTTTCCGGCCCGGTCCGGTTTTAAAAACTATGGTTGACATAGTTTGACGAGGCAAAAATATTAAATTATTTTGAGAATATTTTTAATAAAATTTAAAAGGAAAAATAAACTCTAAAAGGGAAAAGATAATCCTAAAAATGATTTGATTTGATTGGCTTATAACATCACGTCATCACTATCACATGATGTATCCCATTACGTACAAGACTTGTAAAATTGACCAACACATGAAGCTCTTATTTACCAATATATATATATATATATATAAAATATTTCTACTAATTAACGTCAATAATAAATAATAAATTGTAACATGTTTATCTCAAAATTTGACAATTGATCTATGCAAAAAGGTCAAAATATTTATGGTAAGAAATTTTTTAAATTCGAAAAGTTGGTTTATAGATTCACCGAAAGATGGATAGCCTTAACCGGATGTATAACAGATAAGTCCAGTGGGCGGTTCCCGTCCCAGTCAGGGGAGGTGCCGACTATCTCTCATTTCTACGAACACAATCGTCAGCAATTATTAGTTAATCATCACTCATGGAGATGGCATATATCAGATTATTTTTCCCTCTTTTTCTCATCCATTTTCTTTGCTGTGGGAAACTGGAAAGCTTCAAATTCATAGATTACGTACCAAATCCCGTTTAAGAACAATACAACGTTGATGAGCGATGACTAGCATCTATACTTTCTATACAGTTCTTATGCACCATTAACTACTAAAACAAAATCAACGAATACCTTAATGTTTGTACGTACGTGAAAATCTAGGGGGACCACGAGATCAAACACATGCAACTTGTGATTAGGAACGGATCCCGAAATTGGGTTCAGAGGGACGAAACTCAGCAGGATACTAACATAATAAGTTTAAGATAGGCGAAACTCCATAAGATACTAGCTAATATAACGAGTTTAAGAGGTGAAATGAGATTATTTAACAAAAAAATTTTGATAAAATTAAGTAAAATATATATAATATATTAAGGATTTTTCCTACTTCGAGGGGTAATTCCCCTCCCAAATCCATCCTGGTTATTTAGAAATTCGGATGGGTAGAGAAGGAGAAAGTATTGTGTACAATGGTCTTATCATATCAGTATTGAAGATGCAAAAAATGATTGTAGAAATGGATGGATTTTACCGGCAGGTTTTATCATGTGGTATCAGTACGTCAGTACTGTCACGAAGTAATACTATTGAATACAAGACTTTCTTGTAGAGAAGGGATTTAATCAAGTGACATCATCATTGACTTAAAATTTAGATTTATTGTTTCGGTTTACACATTGGTAGTTTCCTCCTCTCTCTCAAACTCTTAAACTCATAAATTTCTTTTATATTTGAAAAAATTCAATTGGATAGTTGGGAAATTTTTTTTTTTTTTATGGTGACATAAGCTATTAAGCTCACGACATTTAAAATTTATCGACGAGTTGACGCTTTGGTCTTCCCAAAATGGATATTAATATAAAAAGAGGCTGACCCTTTGGAATGACAACGGAGAGACGCTGTCGCGGCCGACGAGACGAAGGAGCGGACAAATGCGATAGACTTTTCATTTATAGCTAGACAGCTAGATAGCTATCTAGCAGCTAGCTCGAGTACCTTCTAGATTTATTTATTTGTAATCTCTATTAGATAATACTACTATTATAATAATTAGCATTATCGCCATCGCGATTATATATATTTTTTGACACTGTAATAATTGACTAATTTATCGAATAATATATTATATGACATGGGGTATCCCATTAAAATCTAGATACTAGCCTCCGAGAGTATCGAATCCCGAATCTGACATGTTACATATTGTCAGCTTACAAGCGAGTACGTCCCTCAAAAGCTATCATTCTGAAAACATTGGTAAAGAGAGAAGATTTAGTGCAATTGATACCACTATTATTTTCTGACCCAAAAATTCTGTATTTTATCTCATCAATAAGGTTTCTCATGTCATTTTACCTTATTTTGTTTTTTTTAGACTTATATATCTTTTATTTTACACGGAAGAAAAATGAAAACATTGGTAGAGTCTTTTCCATAAGTAGGTGCTCGATCTCGACACGTTCTACACTAGAACGTCATTACTCTTAGGAATAAGAGGTAATTATTCAATTTTTGTTAATGAAATTCGTCTTCTCATACCACGATTCTCCACCTCTTTTCTAACAAAAAAAATACTTTTTGAAATGTAATTTACTAAAAATTTGATTATAAATTCTTCAAATTCGACTTTACATTTGGTAACCGTTTGCTTTTTTATCCTAAATCTTTTTTTTTCCTGTTATTCATATTTCAAATTCTTTTGTGTTTTTGCCAGTTTTATTATAATGTTGTTTTTTAACATCAAAAAATAGATTTTTTTAATGTAAATATTTTATAAAAATTAAAAGATCATGAAAAACCAAATGAGAGGGAAGGAGGACAGTGGGAAAGTTTCTAGTTAAGTAAGCGGTGACTACCGGTGAGTAGCTCCTTAGTAATCAGGACCTATTCGTGCTAAGAATGGGTCTTAATTTTATAGGGGCAATAGTCACTAATTAATTTTCAATTAGCAGTGAATCTCGACTTCGAAAGGAGCCGACGCAATGCTCAACCACCATTTTTCAGGTTCACTTGCCGTTTTTTCTTGTTTTTTTAAAATTTTGAAATATTTTTTTAAAAAATTATACTGGTTGGAAAATATTTTATGAATGACAAAAAGCAATGATAGATCAAAGTAGCTAACAGTAAAAAATTAACTAAAGATTTATCCACCAAACTAGTAAAAAGAGTATCAGTTGGTAAAAATTTAAAAATATAGCACCATTTTATGTTAAAAATTAATTTTACCCTCTCTCACGCCCACCCCCTCTCTCCCTCCCTACGCGTGTCCTCCTCCTCCTCCTTCTTCCTCCTCCTCCTCCTGCAGCCCCATCGCCCGCTGCCTGCAGCACCGACGCCTGATGCATTGGCGCTCAGCGCACCATGGACCGTCACTCGTTGCACATCACCGCCGGCAGATCTAGCGGTCGACTTAGCCACTAGCGACGAGCAAGTCGGTGTCTCGAGCACCAGAGCTCGAGCGTTGGGTGCTGGTGCATTGGGTGTCGGGCGTCGGGCGTCGGGCGTCGGGCTTCAGTGCGGCAGGCATTGTGCTTCGATGCAGCGGGTGTTGGTGTTCGGTGCCGCGGGCGCCAGGAGAGAGTGCATCGGACGCTAGGCGACAGTGCGTCCGGCACCGATGCATTGGCCGGCGCCAGATGACGTGGCTTGGCAAGGGAGAGGCGGGTAAGAAAAAAATGAGACGGGTGTTTTGGAAATTATTAAAAATAATATATATATAGTGAGTTAGATCCAAAAATTATTTCAAATCAATGCTAATTTCGAAAGAATCAATTTTTTTATGCTATATAAATTTTCACCTCATTAATTTACTCCCAGAGTAGCCATTTTATATATTTTCACTGAAAATATGTATATTTTATTCCAGATTGAAGTAATTTAGGGTTTAATCGGTCCAAGCGATTGAATGGTTGACTTTTCCACATACAGAGCCAAGTATATTGTCGGTACGTGCGCAAAGCTAGGCATATTGTACAGTGACATTTTTAAAAAATCTTTTTACCAGCTAAAGACGTTATTGACCCTAAGTTATATACTATGCTTAAAATTATTATTTGCCTTTAACGGATCGAATCGTCCGCATATGGAGAAAGTATACTAGATAATAATTTTATTATGTGATAATATTTATACGATAATACTAATAAATTAAAATAATTTATTTTTAAAGTGGTCTTTTTTATTTTTCAGTTTTATAAAAAGTTAGAAAAATAGTTAATTAAAATTTGATTGATTAAAAAACCTAAATTTCATTGATTGGTGTTTATACAAGGCTTTCCCCAGTTTTAGCACGGGAGGCAGACTAAGAGGCGTTAGAAGATGCGTTACATACCAGAGAGGCGAAGAGGAATAAGGAGAGGAAGAAGAGCATCTTTGACCCAGTCTCGAAAGAGCCCGAGATCGAGTTCCAGGCAAGGCTCGCCATGCTCGGCGCGGCAAAGAAGAGGAAAAACACCGGCCGCAACATCGCCGGGATCCGCTCACCGCCTGACAGCCGCTGGTAGAGCGTGACGAAGAGGACTAGGTAATGAGTCATCCCCAGCGAGAACATGCAAACCGCACTCTCCTTCCATCCAACCCTGGAGGCTGCCCTGGCACCAACCAAGTTCCCAATAACCGAGATTAGGCTTGTCGGATTCGCCACCTTCGACAGGAACCGCCTCTCAGTGGTGAACCACTGGCCATAGATCTTCAGGTCGAGCAAGACCACGGGAACTGCAAAGGCCCACCAGAGCGGTGCTTTGATCTCAGTTATGGCAGTCGGTGCGGATAGAAGGAGCACGAGCCATGAGATCCATGGGGCGAAGAGGTAGTTGACCCCGACGCTGTGGAAGAACTCGGCCTTGACCATGTGGAAGTGAAAGCAGCAACGAAGAGCGTAGAGGGCCGAGAGTGAGATGTGAGTGGCCAAGGCGAGAAGCCAGAACAGGAGCAAGGTAATGGAGGAGAAGGGGGAGTGGGAGCGGAGGAAGTGGTCCACAGGTGGAGGGTTCCGGCCTGGTGAGCCAGCAGCGGTTTGGGTGAGGATTTTCAGGAGCAGAGCCTGGCTTGCGCACGAGAGGCTGATACGAAAGTAGCCGGCGTGGAGTCTGGTCAGGATGGAGGGCTTGGTTGCCCTCGGGCCAGAGACCGAGTGGTGGCTTTTTCTGTGGTTGAGATGCTGGCGGTGTTGTTCAACTCTAGAAGCCAGCTGAGAAGCATCAACTAGTACAGGTCTGATGGGAGATGGATGTTGCATTTGAAGAGATCCAATGGAAGCTATATATCTAATACGATTAAAAGGTTTTGTCTTTCGGTACATGTATGATAGCTTAGTATATCAAAGGTTTATATTTATAGGCAATGGAGGTGAGAGGAGAAAGGGTTGTATATGAAGGCAATACCAAGTTAGCACCGTTACAAGTTAATAGATATTAGTTATATTAGTAAATTTATGGGAGAAAATAAATGATAAAATATAAATTTAAATTTTAAATAAAAGTATGAAAAATGTTAAAAATCTTAACAAACTCTAAAAAATTCATTGTTATGAATAGTAAGTATACTTTTCCCTTCTTTCTTATTGACGTCGGCTCTATAGACTTTCTTGTGATTTTTTAGGATTTTATTTAAATAATTAAAATTTATTTTTTATTTTTTAAAAGTATTTAAATTTAAATTTTAATAATTTAATTCTTTCTCATAAACTTATCAACGTGCTTAATTTATTTGAACTTGTAACACTAACAAACCAGTGCTGAGATGATCGCCCATGTCAGAAGACTTTCTAAGGTAGACAACATTCAGTAATATAATGAGTTTATTAAAAATTTGTCCTTTTCGGGAAGTGATGTACAGCTACATCATGGGTGTATATAAACATGTAGATTTATTTTTTAATCGGTCAAAATATGGATGTATTTATGGCCGCGACAAGCCGCCTTCACTTACAACTAGATGACTATCAGTAGTCTGGACTCCGGACCGTATAATACAACATCCGATAGATTAGTTGATTGTTACATTTCAGATACCGTCGATATAAAAAAATTAGATAGTTACAACATTTTCTTTCCTTTTCTTTTTGTTTCCTTGTGTTCTTCTGTTCTTCTTCTTTCTTATTTCTGTTGAACTTACATGATGCAATGGGAGACTTCATCTTTCGTGTTGGAATGTCTTCTTTCCCATCGTATTTCAACCAGGGCCCATACAGCTCTAGCTCAACTAGGTCCTCTGAAGAGCAAGCACCTCTGTCATGGCCAATAAGTCCACAATCATAACACAATGTAGATAGTTTTTCGTACTTAAAGCTAACCCAAGTACCTCTCCATTTTTCCTTTTGGGTTGCAATCCTGGACATAGTGGTTCAGATACTTTAACCTTGACTAGTGCCTTCGAAATGGAAAACCATTTTGGAATTTGAGTATCCTTCCATTCCACCCTTAGTACTTCTCCTATCTCTGCCACTTTTTGTATACCTAATTCTGATAGGAGGGTTGGGGGGATGCCTATGATTTGTACCCAAAAGTCAACTGAGTCCAGGACCACATCCTCAATAGAAAATATCCATAGCCCATCAACTGATCAGAATGTGTGATCCCCTCACAAACTAGGTTCCTGCTTCTTCCGTATCTTCTTGGTCAATAAAGAAGCAAACCAACGTAACTTTCACGTATTTGTTGGGCATAATCATAATTCCATTTGTAAACTGCCATGCTTGTTGAAGGTGTGAGGCAACCACCTTTGTTGGTGGAGCTCTAAATCCATATGGTTTGACCAGTGATGCCAACATCTTTGTTCTAAAGTCTTGACTTTCGTTTGTTGGTAGCTCCATGACATCTCCTTTTTCTTTATCGTTCAATGCAATTTGGGCTCTAAACATTTCTTCTAACGATACTTCTAGATCACTCTCCTCCATGTTTGTTTGCAAGTGATTCTCTGGGGATTTTGGAGGAGGAGTGTCTTGCGGTGATGGAAGTCTAAGTCTTTGTTTCTGCCCTTCTCTTTTATATAGTAGTCTTTTAAATGCCACTTGTGCCTTATCTTTGAGTAGAACACCATGGATCTGCAGTTATGACCCATATCTCTGTAGTATCTTGCCTTCAATGTAAGATTTATTTTCCATCTTTCTATAGGGACACGGAGTTGTATCTGAAGCAGATAGTTTCGGCTGAGGGTAGGACACAGGTGCCAGGTGGTTGAGGCTTTAATGTAAAGTGAGAGCCACTAGAGCTGCTCAGAGAGTTGATGTTGGGAGATGGATGGGGGAGGAGGAGGACTCCAACTGAGGGAGGAATAAGAGCTCTAACACAGAGAGGATTTTCTCTCTTTATAAATGAGAGAGAGAGTTTTTTAGGCAAGGTGTTTGTCTCTTCCTTTCACCATTGGGAAGGGGGTGTTGCATTTACGTGACCTTTAGACGCCACTCATTGCTGGAATGTTGATTTAAAATTTTAGGTTCATAAATTTCTCTTTTTCCCATAACATGAAGGGCTCAATATTGTCACTGCTCTTCACTTCATAAAATGGCAATCACGTGCTTCAAAAACTTCTTTTTCAAATATCTTTCTAACTGTAATATTAAAAACATTATGAGTTCTCATTTTGAAATTAACTTCTTCAATTCATGGCTTTAGATTGTTATAGCATTCATATTCTCACCTCCTTCGTTACGTGCTACAATTTAGGAGTGCAATTTACTCTCTTTTTCAATATCCAATATACCATTCTGTCTTTCTGTGAATAATCACTCCTTAGAACATTAATTGCCAAATACAAATTACATTATTTTTGGATCTTTCCTTTTTTTCTTTCCAGTGACAGATACAAATGTCAGTTCCAACAACAAATTTGTAACCTAACTAAAGATACAGCCCCTAATTAAACAGCTCTACCTCCCTCTACTCTTGCGGAAAAATATCTTTGAGAAGAGAAAATATTAGTTCTCCATGCTACCACTGTTGCTGTTAAAGATCCAGGACTTAACAACCACTTAAAAGAAAATGGACCCAAAGGCACAGCAGTCCCGAAGGTATGCTGCAGTGTACCCATTCTTTCTTTGTAGTTTTCTTGAATAATTCACACTTTTTTCGATCGGTTTAATAATTAATATTAACATTGCTCTGTCATATGGCTTAGGAAACCCTTTTTACCGTTAATTATTGAAGACCGTTGATTCTCCATTTTTCTCTCTTATTTTCATATATTTCTCTGCAAGCAACTACAAGAAATTTCAAAACATTTCTTGTCTTCTGCGGCGTAGCGGGCTTTGGCCCTAGTGTCTCTCAAAAACACAGTCGGTTCTCGAGTGGCATTGCGCCTTGTCCAGCATCCAGTCCTTTTCCTCTAGGCCGAATCAATCATGCTGGGTCTCATGGGCTGAATCAGCATATCAGGCTGGGCTTTTTGGGCTGAATCAGTAGCCTAACTTTCACGACTCTTCTTCCTTCCATTCAGCCCAGTTATGTGGTCCATCAATTGTTTGCCAAACTTGTCCCGAATGGACATGCTGCACTTCAGTGTCCGCTACTTCCATTTTAGCAAGCTCACGCATATATCACAGAGGTTGAATCATCTGGTCTCCATGATTTGGATTGTGATGCGGCAGTCCACATCGAACCCGGGTTCGGTTCGTCTTCGTGTCCATATCCAAGTAGAGCAACCTGCAAGAAAGCCAAGTCCGGGCGTGGAGGCCCGGATCGGCTCTCCGACGCTCAAGTTAGAGAAGGAACTGTGAAGAGAATAAAAAATGAGAGAGAGATCCCCCATGAGATGGTGTTTTGTGTATGTATTCCTCCCCCTCAGATGGTAGAGGTGAGAGATATGTATAATAGGTCAAGAGTGTGGGAAGAAAAGGTTCTACCTTTTAAAGATAGAGCCCATACCTATCTATAATGCGATTGGTCTCGATGTCCTATCCGGATGTGATCTAATATGACACATCGATAATAAATCAATCACCTAATTTAATTCGGACCTGTGATTGGTAATATAATTATCGATATCGCTCGGTTCAAGTTAGATGGTCCATAGTCGAGTCGGATAACTCTGTCTATATCATTTGTCCCCCGACTTCCTGGTACTTTTAGTGCCGGGAAGTAGTACTGAGTTGGTTGTCCCCCGACGGGTAGGTGACTGTTGCCTGAGTGTTTGCAAGTAATACTTGGGTTTGTCCCCCAAATGCTCATGCTGAGAGTTTTGCATTGGATAGTTCATGTTTGATGCTCGTGCTCGGTTCCAAGGAAGCCGAGTTGACGCAGAACCTAAGGTTGCCCTGATAAATAGTTTAGGCAAGGATTTATCAAGCCTGATGAGTGAAATGATGCTGGTCGTTCATGATCGATGGTGAGCTTCGTGACCGACGGTAAACGTCAGGTTTAAGGCACGAATGTAGGTTTAGGGCACGATGCGGGTGGTCCATGACCGACGATGGACGTCGGGTTTAGGGGCACAGATGCGGGTGGTCCATGACGAACGGTGGATGTTCGGTTTAGGGGCACATATGCGGTTGGTCCGTGACCGACGGTGGACGTCGGGTTTAGGGCACGGATGCGAGTGGTCCGTGATGGACGATGGACGTTCGGTTTAGGGGCACATATGCGGTTGGTCCGTGACCGACGGTGGACGTCAAGTTTAGGGCACGGATGCGGACGGTGGACATAGGGTTTGGTGGCACGGATGCGGGTGGTCCGTGACCGACGGTGGACGTCGGGTTTGGGGGCACGGATGCGGGTGGTCCGTGACGGACGGTGGACGTCGGGTTTGGGGCACGGATGCGGGTGGTCCGTGACCGACGGTGGACGTCGGGTTTGGTGGCACGCATGCGGTCGGTGGATGTAGGGTTTGGTGGCACGGATGCGGTCGGTCCGTGACACGGATGCGGTGGTCCGTGACCGACGGTGGACGTTGGGTTTGGGGCACGGATGCGGGTGGTCCGTGACCGACGGTGGACGTCGGGTTTGGTGGCACGGATGCGGGTGGTCCATGACCGACGGTGGACGTCGGGTTTGGGACACGGATGCGGGTGGTCCGTGACCGACGGTGGACGTGGGGTTTGGTGGCACGGATGCGGGTCGTCCGTGACCGACGGTGGACGTTGGGTTTGGTTGCACGGATGCGGGTCGTCTGTGACCGACGGTGGACGTTGGGTTTGGTTGCACGGATGCGGGTGGTCCGTGACCGACGGTGGACGTGGGGTTTGGTGGCACGGATGCGGGTCGTCTGTGACCGACGGTGGACGTTGGGTTTGGTTGCACGGATGCGGGTGGTCCGTGACCGACGGCGGACGTCGGGTTTGGGTGCACGGATGCGGGTGGTCCGTGACCGACGGTGGACGTCGGGTTTGGGGGCACGGATGCGGGTGGTCCGTGACCGACGGTGGACGTCGGGTTTGGGGCACGGATGCGGGTGGCCCGTGACCGACGGTGGACGTCGGGTTTGGTGGCACGGATGCGGGTGGCCCGTGACCGACGGTGGACGTCGGGTTTGGGGCACGGATGCGGGTGGTCCATGACCGACGGTGGACGTCAGGTTTAGTGGCACGGATGCGGGTGGTCCGTGACCGACTGTGGACGTCGGGTTTGGGGCACGGATGCGGTGTTAGGCTTGGCTTGGCACGCGTCCGGGATCCCATGGCTGACACGAGAGGCTTCGGGCTTGAATCAGCATGGTCCAGAGGAGCTTGTGGCAAACTATAGGGAAGTTGAGTTTTGATGATGGAGGGAGGCATAGGGCGAAGGTCTACGGCTCCTGGTAACTGTTAGTCGTAGACAAAATATATAAATATATGAAAAGTATGTATTTGATAATAAAAATTGCACATGACCTTAATCAGACGATTGTGAAGTCAATGAGAGTCGGGTGGGCGCCAAGATTTTGATGGACTCATCTTCTTAGCATTGATGTCGTCGAGCCACAGAGTGAGCTCGATCTCATTGAAGCATGATAGATGAGACGGCCAGGTTGGATGGAGCCTACGACCGACTTCGGTGAGTCGGGTTCAAATGAGATGGCACAGTTCCGAGAGAGCCTGTGGTTGACTCCAGAGGGCCGGGTTTGTTGGTGTATGGTGCAAGGTGAAAGACCAAGGGGATCCTTGTTAGATGGTTTTAGCTATTGATGAACGGCAATTCATGCCGAGTCGTCATAGGAAGTCGAAGGAGGTTGGCTAGTTGTCATGGACAGACAGTTAAAGGAAAGCATTCAGAAATTTGAGTTTGCTTGATGCCACCTCTGGTTGTGAGTTTGGCTCTCTACACGATTCCCTTGTCCTGGTTTCAACGTCCGAGATGGAGCAGATCACAAAGAGATTGGTTGGACCTCCAAGTAAGTGTCTCCCCTTAGGTTGTATCCCTTCGTACATCATCTAGTGGGCCGCAAGATAAATCATATTATTCCCCGATAGGATATGTGCATGAAAAACCACTGGTTACGATAACTTGGATGTGCCTCGAGATAGTCTCCTGTGTGCGTGGCCCGGGATTGTGGATGCAAGCGGTGGCGTTGAGGATGAACTTGTGTGCCAATGCCTGTAATTGAGGAATCGTTTGGACTTATTCCTCACGGTACCTCCTCCATAATGATCCTCAATCTTCATCTCGTTCATGCTCAAGGGTACATACATTAAACAACAAAGCAGAGAGGGTATGAACGAAATATGATTGCAAAGGAGATATTAACTGACAGAGGCATTCAAGCAAAGACTGAAATAAGCTGTATACTCCATATTCAGGCATGATATTCAAAGAAAAGTATGTTAAAGGGGAAGCGAGAAAGGGGAAGTGAGCATGTAGGTACACTCTGCAGCATATTGCGACCATGTCGATGGCTATATTTATTCTAACGATGTAAAGCAATAAGCCAATAATACGAGTTCAAATGATGTGATCATTGCCGAGCCCATTCAATAGACTTAGTTTGGATGAACTCAAATATTGTGTTAAGACAATAAAGTCTCTTAAGGAAGACGTGTGCTACCTTACGAGTGTAGAGAATCATATTTCCATTCACAAGCAGATTGAAGGCAACAAGGATGGTCAACGCAATACCAAATAATCAGGCATAATTTTAGTATCACCCCATTTATGCCAATTAGATATAAAAAGTTATCTAAGATGATTATCGACCAAATCAAGTAATAACGGGTAACTTGGCTCTGTTATTATATTTTCTCTTATAGAGTAATATAATATATGTGAATGAGGATCTTAAAAGTGAGTGATTGGTTATCAAACCAATGTGTTTGCCATGGAGAATCAAACATTTTATCAAGTGGACTTCGTAAATCATTATAATGGGTTTTTTTTTTTTTTCATTTTATCCCTTAACAATACAGGGATGTAAAGACAAGGCAAAATCTATGACCATAAAGCGTTAAAAACCCCACAGGTCTGAGATGTTTGTGCGAGAAGAAAATAAACTTATTATGCTACAAGGGTGAGAGCTCTCTCTTGTTTAAATTTTTTTCTTTTTTAAATGCCTGATCAGGGTTTGGAAAACCCCCTTAAGTAATTGTCCAAATGTAGAAATTGCCCGGGAAAAGCTGATTTGAGCAATAAAGCACCGACATTACACAGAAAGGACATAGAGACTTCTGCAGGCAGACAAACTTAGCAGCAAGAGGCAGAAGGAAAAAGGTTCTGCATCAGCGGAAGCAGTGGCAACAGACATAACCTTTATTGTCGGGAAGCATGTAAAGCACCGTTGAGTTCTATTTCGATAAGAGTGAACCAACGCTATTACGATTATTTTAGCAAACATTCTGTAAATTAAGGAGACTACACTGTGGGTAGCCAATTAAGATTTTGAGAAGGACAAATTTGAAGGGCGTGAGCATGGAAAGAGTACTTAAGAGAACCTTGCAGAAACTAAGCAAAATGAGTCTATTGTCTAGGGCAGAGGGCCATTCTGTAAGGCATTGCCCATGAACAGACCAAATTCAATATAACATTGCAGGAGATTGGAAGTTGAGCAAGGAAAGAATCATTCCTTATGCAGTCCATTCCGACCATGAACTCCCTCAACCGATCTTAGATAATAAACCAAATCATCATTGTCATGAGGGTCTTCTTGGGTTGAAAGATTAATGAAAAGTCGTCCTAAAAAGCAGTGTGTAGAAATAGAGGAATCCATGAAAATAGTACCAGAGGAATTCATGCTCTCTGATGATGAATATCTACTAGAAGTGGTGATGAATCCATGACACGACAAATGATTACTTGTGCCATGAGTGGTAAGGCAAATGTTTTGTTTTAAGAATTATTTCTAGTTGTAAGGCAGAATCATTCAAGGGAAACTGCAATTTCTTATGACTATAGCCCTTTGAAAACTACACCAATAATATGAGATTAATTATCGTCATAGCTCAGAAAGTGCAACTTTGGCAGCTGCTTGGAGAAATTTCAGGGGATGCACCCAAGAATTTGAGATGAAATAGAGTTTGGACTAGAAAAATCATTATTCCAAGGTGTTTCTACCCTCGTTGACCTGTAAGTGAGTTCATGCGACAGATTAAGGAAAAAAATAACTCACCTGGGTTAAATACGAGTGTGATTCCGATAGGAAAGAGGGTCTTCGTGTTTGTGGATGAAGATGATAACGCCTATTGCCATTGTGAATCGAGAACCTCAAGACACTGAAGTTTAGTGCCACCATTGGAGTTTGAGCTGATGATGCCTGGCTTCGCGGAGCCAAGAGTGGCGCAAGTGCAAAGCTGCGGAAGAGGCTGTGAGAGGAATCTTCAGTTAAACCCAAAATGGAAAAACAAGGAAGTAGACAGGGAGAAGCTGCTCCAATCTCCAGCGGCACGCCAATGCGAGGGCGGAGGTGTCGGCCATGGGAAGGAGGCAGAGTGAATTTGACGGTGCTGGCAGGAGCGCCTATGGGGCTATCGACATCTTGGTCGGAGAAGGAGCGAATGCTTGTGGCTTAACAGAGGGAGACAGTCGAGGATGGCAGGCAAACTTCTTTGCAAGTAGAAAGTCGAACGCTAATCAACAGCGGAAAACCTCCCAACTGACAGAGAGAGCTTAGGATTTTATGTATTGTTTTTGTTCTTCCACGGTTGTTCTCCATGAAGGGAAAGCTCAGTGGCTTCGATCTCTCAACGAGAGCACCAAATGATGCGGCAGTCCACATCGAACCCGGGTTCGGTTCGTCTTCGTGTCCATATCCAAGTCGAGCAACCTGCAAGAAAGCCAAGTCCGGGCGTGGAGGCCCGGATCGGCTCTCCGACGCTCAAGTTAGAGAAGGAACTGTGAAGAGAGTAAAAAATGAGAGAGAGATCCCCATGAGATGGTGTTTTGTGTATGTATTCCTCCCCCTCAGATGGTAGAGGTGAGAGATATGTATAATAGGTCAAGAGTGTGGGAAGAAAAGGTTCTACCTTTTAAAGATAGAGCCCATACCTATCTATAATGCGATTGGTCTCGATGTCCTATCCGGATGTGATCTAATATGACACATCGATAATAAATCAATCACCTAATTTAATTCGGACCTGTGATTGGTAATATAATTATCGATATCGCTCGGTTTAAGTTAGATGGTCCATAGTCGAGTCGGATAACTCTGTCTATATCAGATTGGTATATCAATTCCGGTCCTACACATCATGTCATAACCCATCTCACCCAATTACAAATTCAGGACAATGAACCCACTCAAGAACTGCTCACTATTGACGATGCAACATGTTTATCCATTCTCTCCTCTAGTCGTTCTACTCGAAAACATTTTTGAGAAATTTCTCAATACGTGATGTGCTTTATACACAAAAAATTACCAGGAAACTTCTATCCAGTCCGAAATTTACTTGTGATGATCCATGCTACTTTAAATTGTATCCCACTCACTTTTTCGTAAAGGATCTACATCCCGATCAGGAGTTGCTGCAAGGGTATGAAAGACGGACTCTGCTGCCTTCGATCATTTGAGTCTCGACCACATGTTTTTCTCACCACATCTCATTCTAACACTGTGGCATCAAAGACATGGACATGCTTCTTTTCCTATTGTCAAGCGTATTATAAGTACCATTTCAATTTCTCCTAATGATGATCATATGGCTCATATAAGTTCATCATGTCAGGAAAAATTGACCCTAAACCAGCTTGGTCAAAATCATCTCGGAATAGTGAGGGGCCGGTTCCAACCTTAAAAGGAACCAGAACCATCAGTTCCAAATTGGTTTGGAACTAGGGGTTCCCAACCTTAAAATAGAAAAATAAATTAAAATTTAAGATTTAATACAAACATCTCACAAGCTTTTTAAGCTCAAATGAGACCAAATTTGTTTCAATTTTAAAAATTAATATTTAGAATCTTTGTTTAATTAAATAAATGTGAAAGTGTTCCCCATTTTATAAGCTCTTTGGAGAATCCTTTGTCCTCTTCACATGGACGTGGGACAAAGGACTCCCCAAAGTGCTCCTCTACTCCTTTTCATTTGTCCCACATCAATGAGAAGAGGAGATGAAGAGGAGAAAGGGCTCCCCAAAGAGTTTATAAAATGGGGAAGCCCTTACACATTATTCAATTAAATAGCTATGTACACAATAAAAGTCTTGTACTTGAAACTTCTCATTTTATTAAAATTTTTTTCTAACTGGGGTCCCACACCAATTGGAACTATGGTCCGAAACCAAAACCAAACGGTTCCGAATCATCTGTGAACTGTCCTAAAAGCGGCTTAGGCCAGTTCCACAGCCCCATAGAACTAGAACCGGTCAGTTCTTGAACTGTGGCCGGGTGCCATTCAATCTTTCTACTGTTTCTCTTAAACTTAATACTTACATTGATGGGGTCAATATTAGTACACAATGACACTGCTAAATAATGCCAATGAGCTACTTAGCGATGCTGATGGATGTTTCCCAGCACCACCAAAACCAAAAACTATTGCATGATAGTAACAAAACAAAAGAGATCTCTAACTTGGAATACAGACACTTGCGTATACAATATCAATTCGTACTTGCCTGTATTCCCACAAGGTTTGACGTAGAGGGTTGGAGTGCAACTTGTGAATTCTACTCGTGAGGCATGGACTAAGCTTTGATTCTGACACCATCTCCCAATTTAATTTTCCTGATCGACAATGGAGGGAGATTCATGAGAGGTTCTTTAATTGAGAAAAAGCACCCGAAGGAAATCATATAATTGTCCATGCCCTCGCCATGCAATAGTTGTGACGATTTAGCCACCCATACCATGTAATATTCGACCTTCCAAATTTAACAGTAATTATATCGACCAACTAAATAACCAATACTAGCATTGACCAATCAATGTAATATCACCAAAGGCTTAACATAGTCCACGAAACTGATGTCCATGAAACCACTACATATGTGACACGCCTTATATTTCTATAGGACGTGAGTGTTTGCATAATTGCAAGTAATTATTAGAGAATAATTAAGAAGTTATTCATTTGGTGTATATTTCTATGGTGATTAGTTGAGTAGTTAAGTAGCTAGTAGCTGTAGTTAAATAACTCAGTTAGCTGTAAATATGGGTAGTTGGGTAAATTGCATTCAATGTATTGAGCACTATATATATGTAGTTTCAAGTGTCTCAAAGACAAGTCAGTCAATACAAAAACACTCTATTGTTTCTATTCTTCGTTACTCATTTTCAATAATGAACAGTTAACATTTCATCGAAAAAAAATTAACAGAGAAAAAGCAACCTTGGGAGCAAAACGTACACTGACTATTAAAAGTTGATTTTTCTAATGTCAATGGACGGATGCATGAATAAATCTATGCAGCGTGAGGAGATTATCTTCCTTTTTTTTAAGCATACACTACCAGGAATTCAAAAATTTATAGTGTCCTAGCTAGTTCAGATTTTAATTAGGTTCTATTTACAGTACTCGGCTTATTTAAAGAAGAAATTTATAAATTACACAAACCAACTTATATCAATTATATAATTATGTCTTTAGATGAAGCGTTCGGTTACTTTGCTAGAGCAGATGCTTCCCACCGTTTGCTCATTTTAAAGGGGGAACAAGGTCGATTTCTTCATCCTTAAACATTCAACGTCTCGTTGTTCTTTTTTCTTCATTGGAAAGTATGCTTGGTATATATACAGTAAAAGCTCACTTTTCAATGGCCGGCGTAAGCAGAACAAAATCCATTTTTCATATTTTCTACCGCCTAAGGGGAAGAAGAAAACAGAAAGTTGCTCGAGCTTTGAGAGAAGGTATTTTGTGTTACGATGTCACCACATGACATGTTTGGTAAAATGCTTACTCAAGCTTCAAACATGTATTGTCCATATGCCTAATGCAACCTCTACAAAATGGAAAAAAATTCATAGGAGAAAATGGAAAACAGTTGGATGGCAACATCTTTTATATTACAGCGTCGTTCGAATTCTGCATACAGGCGAAAATGAAATCACAAGACACATATCCTACTTTCATCTGGTGTTGCGCAATATTCAAGCGCTTCCCGATCTGGAACTACTCTCATCGGAGAAGCTGGTGTTACAGGGATCATTTCGCTTTAGAAGCTTGTCAAAGTTGAGAACGGTGAGCAGCATCAGGAGCAGGAAAATGAGTGTGGAGAGGACAGACAATACGATCGATACGAGAGTTGAGGCGGTGTAGCCAGTCGCCTTCATCTGCTTTGCATACTCCGTGGATGCGAGGGCGAGGAACGTGAGTGTGAAGCAGTAAGCCCACCATGCAACGTTGAACCTCCTCATGCACTTCTTGAATAAATATGGTCTGCAAACCTGTGAAATATTTACGATTAATATTAATTAGCGTAACCGTCAATCTCATATCGGATAAACAATATATTGAAATCATATTTATAAGAAAATTTAGTGTCATCACCTAATATATTAGGCTTTTAGGTGAATATGTACTCAAACTCTTATAGGCTCGATAGATATTTTACGTACATGGTATCATAGCAAGTTGCTAATAGAAAGAAAAATGCATGACTCATGATTTTTTGTTGAACTCTACTGTTAAGGGCATGGTAAGTGAACCAAGTACGGAAGAAAAATTCACCTCCTAGTAGTTCTCCTCTCACCTAACTAGAGGAAAAATGCTAGATTCAAGGTCCCTTACTAAGGGGTGTTTAAAAACATGACTTTTTTTCGATATGAAACTTTTCCCTATATATTATTGGAATCCGTGGAACTTCATCTAGAGGATACGAAACTCGTGAATCCATCAAATTGTAATGATATGAAATAGGTTCAAATGATTCTTTTAATTAACAGAAAGATAATGTGGGGAGGAGATAAACTTTTACCAGTGACACAAAGATGAACAAAGAGAGAAAGAAGAGCATCTTCGATGAAGTATCAAAGACTCCTGATATGGAGCTCCAAGCCAAACTCGCCATGCTTGGCGCGGCAAAGAACAAGAAAAAAGTCGGTCGTAGCATCGCTGGGAAATTATTCCCACCTGATAACCTCTGGTAAAGTGTCACGAAGATGACGAGATAGTGTATTATCCCTAGGGAGAACATGCAAATAGCTGTCTCTTCCCAGCCCATCTGAGCAGCAGCCCTAGCTCCCACCAGGTTCCCGATAACCGTCACCTGGCTGGTTGGATTGGCTGCTGCTGAGAGGAACCGTTTCTCGGTGGTGAACCACTGGCCATAAATCTTCACGTCAAGTGCGATGATTGGGACCATGAAGACCCACCAAAGGACTACATATGGTGTTGTTTTGGGGGCAAAAAGGAAGTTGGGGGATGATTGAATCAAGAGGAGCCATGCAACAGAAGGGGTAAAAAGGTAATTCATACCAACAGGGTGCGAGAACTCAGCCCTAACCATGTGGAAGTGAAACAAGCATTTGAGCAAGTACATGAAACAGAACAGAACTTGAGTTGCAAGCGCGAGACACCAAACTAGATGGGAAGTGAACGAAGGAAGCTTGTGAAAGTCTCCACTTTGGTCACCTAGGGCTTTCCACAGCAAGGCTTGGCTAGCAAGGGAGACGGTTATGCGAAAGTATCCTGCATGAAACCGAGACAGGATGGAGACTGAGTTGATGGGTGTCCTATTAGGGTTTTCTGAGAGGGGTTCCGCAATAGCTTGGAGATGGGGTTGCTGACTGTTTCGATCTTTCATTGGAGGAGCAAAAGTCGGTTGGTCTCTAAGTCATGTGTAAGATGACGAGCATTTCTTTTGTCATCCATTGGATGGTTTATATAGAAGACTGATAGGCAAGTGGAACCAATATGCATTTGGCATATAGGAATCGATAACGTAGGCACAAGCGTTTCGGAAAACATTACAGTATTGAGGAAGTATAAGACAAGAGCTCAATATCTCGGTTAGACAAACAACGGTAAACCAAAACGAACAAACTCATATTTATAACTATGTGAATCTTCCAGAGAGATTTTTAGATGGATTTTGATCATATCTTGAAATCACCACTCACTTAATTTCTAGTTTCAAACGAAAGTTAGCGCAAGTGGAAGGGGCTTGTGTCGCTTAAGTAGAGGTGCCGGGTTCGAGCCCCTGTGAACGAAGCGGACTTTTTTGGGAGGGGTACCTGGGAAACCGCCCGACAGTACCCCGAATCCGGATTAGTCGGCTAGCGTTCGGGTACTGGATACCGGGTGGGCAACCAAAAAAAAAAAGTTTCAAATGTTCACAAATTCAATTTTTTATGATGGCCTGGAAAAGTACCTAAAGTTACTTTCTATCACTCAACCGAAAAGCAAGAATACTTTCACACCATCGAATGAATTCTTGTCGGAAGAACTTACCACGTACAATATATGTCGGCCCGAAAATAATAAGAATATGCCCAATACCCGAAGAAAAGTAGCCAAAGGAGTCGAATACACCGCATATGAGCAGCATCAGCTAAAGCAATTTGGGTGATTGAAAAATGGAAAAGGCTAAGAGAGATCATAAAGCAGTGGATGCTAATGAATTAACAATATCAACTTTGTGCTGACTAGAGGTTCCCTTTCATCAGTTCTAGCTTTTCCTAACTACATAATTTCTCTAGTTTTTTAATTTAATTTGTTGGGTGAATCCATACTTTGAGATTTTTTTCCCCTCACCTTTTGAAATGCAAAATCAGCACATTCATTTAGGGGTGATCCTACGTGGTGCCTCGTGAATCAGATAGATCAGGGTATATAAATTGGCATTTTGTTTTAAACATATTACAAGATGTGGATGATTTTTGGTCTAAAGCCCAATATGCTTCATTTTAGGTTTCAAGTTCGATAAAATTATTAGGAAATAAAACTCTTTCAATAATGAATTTTCTCTAATTGTAAGAATAGAATTTAAGATCTTATTTAATTAAAAGATGAGTTGAATTGTTTCAGTTGACTTATATTGACAAATTCCACGTAATTTTTTCTGCTATATAAATGAGGTGCAAAACGTGGAAGAAGATAGAAGAAAAAGAGAATACGAATGGTAGGAGAAGTTTCATTAGTGAGAATTAAATACGAGATCTCTTAGTTTCATGGAGGATGGTATTATTGCACCGACTCCCGATTTCTTGCTTTGTAATTTACAGTTCCAGTTCTGTGCATATCATTCTCTCTTGTTTTCCTTTGCTATCCTTTGTTCTTCTCAAAAACAAATCTTTAAGAGATAACTAGTTAGTTTCAAGCACTTGGTATTTTATTTAGTTAGTTTCAACGGAAAATTCGAGATGGCCAAAAGAAGTTCATGGCACGCTGCATTCAAAAGGAAATGTGCTTCAATTTTAGCGCAGAAAAAGATGAAGTGTGAAGCACATGTTAGCAATTTAGTATGCGCATGTGAAAGCAATAAGGAATAGTTTATAATAAAGTTAGGCATGAGTATATATACGACACTTTAAAAAGCGCAAGCAAATTTTAAAAAAAAAAACTTACATGGTCTCACCTTATATGAGATGACGAGAAAAAATCAATTAAATTGTTCTGGTTTGTAATAATTAAGACTGTAAAATTTACACCAGACTCATAAGAGGTTGAGCCTCATATTCAACCCAAAAACTTAAACTGATAGGTTAGTGATACCCACTCTTTTATAAATTAGATTTTAGTCTCTCATTTGTTAGATATGGGATTAACTCCTCAACAAAGATAACTGCTCGAGTGGTTAATAATAATTTACTCATTTGTTGCAATCTTATTAATATTTTCTTGAATCACATGATGAGATGAGATCATTTAAGAATTTCTCAACATGGTTTTTTTTTTTGTTTTGGGCACCCAAAAACTCTTCAAATTTGAGTTTCTTGAAACCGGGGGTTTAGACGTTCGAAAGCTGACGAGTAACTCCAAATAACATGCAATTTAGGGGCTTGTCTTCCTTAGACAAAATATATAAAAGGATTAGAGCGGTTTTAGCCTAAAATGAAGAGAATTATTCACATGGTGCAGGACTTATAGGCTTAATAGCCCAAATGGACACAAATTATGGCCACTTTAACATTTTCGCCATGAACTATAAATTATCATTTTTGCGATAGAAGAATGGAGGTCATGTTAAACTTGATACACAAACAAAAGTATGTGCTTTTGCGAATTATGCGAAAAATTCATGCAAAAAGTGTAAGTGGTAATAGTTCTTGTCTGTCTGGGATATTATACTCTCTTAATAGAAACGTGTAATTATCTCTCAATTTTTGGTTGGGATAGAGTAATATATCTCTTTCTTTTATATATATATATATATATATATGCACATGTATCTTTAGGAGACTCAAGTAACAGCTCGTAATCGAATAAGAGAAAAATGGATGAAAAATGAAGACCCGGTGTGATGACATTTGCAATTGATTTGGAATAAAGAGTTTTTATGGTTATCACTATGACTTCTCATGCCTTTTGTTTGCCATTATCCCATCCTTTATTTGACTGGCGAACCTCTCTAGTGACCCAAACAAGTGATTGGAAGTGCGTTTATCAGTTTTTTTTTTAGAACGAGCATGCTGGTTATATGTCAATGAATATTAGATTATGTTTGGTAGCAAAAAACGAAGAGGAATGAAATGAAATGAATTTCATAAGAATAAATTGCAACCGCATATTGAGAAAACTCGAATTCATTAAGATAATATGAAGAAATGTAATTATGAGAAGTGATGGAATGAGCATTCAATATATTTTTTTAAGAAAATACTGCTCCATTAATTTACATAAAAAGTTTATACTAGTGGAATGTACATAATAACTTTTATGAGTGTAGTTAAGTAAAAAATATTACATACAAGCCAAATTACTCATTTCATTCCATTCATTTCAACTTCTTCCGACCAAAAATATACTTTTGATGGTATGGATTGTTGAAATAAGATGCATTGACTATTATAAACCTAGAAACAGGTAAGTTAACTTTTGATAGTGGGCATATAATGTGACACAGAGTAGAGGCATCATATAATCGTTGTCATCAATAGTCTCTAATATTTTTATGATGATGCAGCTGATAAAAAAAATGGCCATGTTGAGAGAGCAAACATGTTATTGAAGCATTTAAGAATTAATTATTCCTTGTATATTAATTTCATTCACTACAAAAAAAATTGCCAAATACTGACGGATATTCCCGATGGAATGTAATATGTAGGAATTTCCAACGGATAATCCGTAGCAACTGTCAATGAGATTTCGTAGGCAAATCCATAGGCAATTACCGACAGATTGTATTCCATAGGCAAATCCATAGGCAATTACCGATGGATTGTATTCCGTAGGAAAATCCGTCTGTATGTTATGGCAGGAATGAAACGGGAGATTTACCAATGGATAATCCATCGGTAATGTCCATCGGTAATTACCGACGTATTTACTGACAGCCGAATCCATCGGTGAATCATGGAGACGGTGTTCGCATTTTTTCTGACGGATTTACCGACGGATATTCTATCTGTATTTGAATTTCATTGGCGGGATCTTTCTCGCTCTTTCGTCCACGGAGCCAATTTTTCGACGGATTATGGACGGATATTCTATCAGTAAATCCGTCGAAAAATTGCTCATATATATCCCAAACCCAGCCTCTCCTCTCCCATTTCCTTTGGTGATTTCTCTCCCGAGGTGTCTGCACCACAAACCACCAAGTCCGAGCCACGACCCACAGAGTCCGAGCCCCGATGCCTGAGCCTCGAGCCCTGACCCTCGATGCCCGAGCCCATCCACCGAGCAAGCGTGCCACGAGCTAGCCGAGCCCCGGCCCCAGCCCTAGCGCCGACCTCCAGCAAGTCCCAGCCCTAGCCTCCAAAGAGCCCCACCGAACCACCGATTGTCACCCCAAGCCCCGGCCAAACCATTCAAGAGCCAACCCGAACGCTCACCAAGTGCTACCCCGAGCCTCGAGCAGACCCACCGAGGCCACCCGAGCCACCTGCCACCACTGTCAAACCCTCGAGCACAAGCCTTGCCGCCGCCGACCTCCTCGAAATTTTATTTGTATTGTTCTTTTTTCCGAATAAATATTGTAAATATTTCTAATTAATAAAATTTACTTTCTTGATTGGCTCAATATTTTATACTAATGATATTTTGTTAATTTATATGATTGATAAATTTAACATATAAATAGTTAAAAAATAAAATATATCAATATTTGTAAAATGCATGCCTGGAATTTTCTGACAGATAATTCGTCGCGAGCGGCTAGCCATCGGTAATTATCTACGAATATATTGTCGGTGGTTCTTTATTTTCCGACGGATTATCCGTCGATAAATCTGTCGAGAATCCGTCGACATTAAATTTCTGAAAGGGAAAATGCGACAGCACGTATCTGTCAGCAAATCTGTCTAGAAAATCATTTACCGACAGGTCTGTCCGTCGGAAAATAACAGTTTTCTTATAGTGATTATTTGATTTTCTATATTTTTGAACTTTAATGTGATTCCAGGACTATTTACTTTCTACAATTTTGGAATTTAGCATGGTTTTAGGGATTTATTATTTTCATTCATGATGTGTATATTCCCTTTTATCATTTCTTGTCTAATGAGAAAAAGCTGCATAGTATTCTTCCACCTTCTTTCATTTTGACATGGTATCAGAGCTTCGATACCTGGAGCCTGAAATTATCTATAGTCACTACTTCAACAATTATATGGAAAAATCAATTGAAGTCCACCTCAATAAAAGATAGTCAAAGACAGGGGAGTAGTGCCACAGGTAGAATGGAGAAGAAGATGGAGACCTTTTCTCAGTGGGCTCACGTAGCCATCAACGTGCAGTCTATGCATGGGCTTAATGCCAAAACAAGCCACGGAAAGGAGCAACGACAACATGGAATTTATCATAACCGATTTCAGCAATCTCGAATTTTCTCCGGATCTAATTTAGATTCCGCATGGAAAAAGCATTTTACATAATAATTTGTAATGGATCCTTGACAGTGGAGCATCAATGCACATGACAGGTGATATCGCCAAACTCATCCATCCCACCGTTTTGGATGAGGTCATTCCGATAGAGATTCCAAATTGGAGTACGGTGAATGCAAAGATGACTGGTCACGTGAAATTAGGATATGATATTCTTTTAAAGAAAGTTTTATACGTCCCTGTATTTACATGTAATTTGTAATTTGATATCTATTGGTTTATTAACATCGGACGTGAACTACGACCTGATATTTTCACCCATTTCATGTGTGTTACAGGATCGAACCTTGAGGAGAATAATCAGATTGGGTGAGAAGCGCAGAGGGTTTACTAGCTGAATCATATGGAACCACTGGCAACCGCTTTAACAGTTAGAATGAAGGATTACAACATCTAGCATCGAAGGTTGGGGCATCCTTCATGCCCAACAATATCTTTGATAAATTTGAAGAACATATATGTGAAGCGTGCCCACGAGTTAAACAGACCATGCAACTTCTCTCGCAAGTTACAACAATGCAATGAATTAGTTTGATCTTGTGTATTGTGACATGTGGGGGCCATATTACACAGCATTGTTGAGTGATGCTCATTACTTTCTCACACTGGTTGATGATCATAGTCAATGTGTGTGGGTATACTTGATGGGAAGTAAAAATCAGGCCCACAAGCTTTTGATTGATTTTCATAAAATAGTGCAAACACAGTTTGGGTGCTTAATTAAGAGATTTAGAAGTGACAATGGGCTTGAGTTTGTCTCTGCTGCCATGCGGGAATTTTATCGGGAAAATGGAATAATACATGAAACATCTTGTATGGATACACCGCAACGAAATGGGAGAGTAGAACGGAAACACCGACATGTGTTAAATGTTGCTCGTGCATTACATTTTGAAGCTCATTTACCAATTAAGTTTTGGGAAGAGTACATTCTTAAAATCGCTTACTTGATCAATTATACGCCTACTCATTTACTTTTTGGAAAGACACCATTTGAAGTCTTATTTGGTAAATAGCCACGGTATGATCACTTGAAAAATTTTTGGCTCACTTTGTTATGTTTCACACTGACCGAAGCCAAGAGATAAATTTGATGGACGAGCTCAACGTTGTATTTTTGTTGGTTATCCATATGGGAAGAAAGGGTGGAAGGTGTTTGATTTGGAAACGGAGGAGATTCTTGTGTCTCGTGACGTTGTTTTTCATGAAGGACACTTTCCTTTTCGCATAACAGCCGACTCGCCCACTAAAAATCTACCACATTTGCCTCCAAACTCGGGAATACTAGTGGACGAAGGTGATGCCAGGCCTAATCTAATTACAGATGACACGGCACAACTTAATGAACAAGGAGCACTTGACCAGGAAGCTAGCATGTAAGAAGGATTTGAAAGTTATGTAGATGATGGATCAATATCAAAAGGTAAACTCACGTCAATTCCTCAAGGGGATGAAGGAATGGACCCAAATTCTTCTAGAACAGGGGATGATTATGAAATAACTCAACAGCCTACTCCAACACAAATGAGTCTGAAAACACTCGAAATGCATTGATCACTGAACAACAGCCTATCTCATATAATTCAGAGCAAGAAGGAAGGCCACAAAGGGAAAGGCGGCCATCAGCACACTTCCAAGATTATATATGCAACATAGTTATCACAACTAACCCCCCACGTGCCCTACTCGACTCCATAGTATCCTCAGGTTTGTCCTATCCCTTACAGAGATACATCAATTGTTCTCGCTTATCTAACACACATAGAGCATTTCTCGCTACACTGGATAATGATACTGAGCCTAGCAGTTACACGCAGGCTATATGAGATCCTCATTGGCGTGAAGCAATGAAGGTTGAGATTTGTGCACTTGAAGATAGCGGTATGTGGACGATTGAATCACTTTCCCATGGCAAGAAACCTTGTTAAGTGTGTAAAAGATTAATTATTTGTATGCTTTTCGAGCCTAGATTTAAACAAGATAATCGAGTTTGACTTGATTTATGTCGTTGATTATTCAATCTTTCCTTATTGAATATAACGTAGTTAGAATTGAACAAGTATTAAAAGTCAGGTTTATCTTAAGAATGTTGATACTTTTGAGATATTTTGTAGTGCAGATACATATTGGAAGGTCAACCGAGCCTCGAAAATGAATCCCGACTAAAAACCTGAAGCTGATCAGAAGGGCAGAACAGTGGGATCGCAACCCAGGATCACGGCATCAATGGAGATAGTGAAAAAGGACCGCAACACTGGATTGTTGTCCCGGACAAATCAGCAGCAAACTCTGGAGATTTATTGCCGAATCAACATCAGTCAACCCCAAATATTACACATAATATTTTTTGGCAGAATTAGAAATATTTGGGGGACAAAGATTTCGATTCAACTCAACCGGGAAAGAGAGAATCTTGCAAGATTTGAAGAAGGTTATAATATATTGTAAAGATATTTTCAAATATTCATCAATCTTTACAAGTAGACCAGCAAGCAAGTTCCAGGGAATCCATCCAACAATTAGTTCCAGAATTCTTTTGCAACCTCGAAGGTCAAGAAGTTTTCTCTAGAGATCGGCATCGGCTTATCTAGAGTTTTCTCTTTCCCTTTTCTTTCTATTGATTCACGATGTATTTAAGCTTCTTCTTGGTAGTTATTTTCAATTCCATCATGGACTAATTTCTTTATTCCTAAGGCAAGCAATGGAACTCTTTTCTACTTTCTAGATTCAATCTCTTTTCTTGAGTATGTGATCATTTACATCCGTATTACTTATACTATTCTCGTTCTTAATGTTTTCTGATTGACTGGCCACCAATTAGATCGAATAGGGGAATTATGATAAACTCGAGAGACGGAGTCGAAATCACGCTAGAGATAGTATAACTTAGGATAATTCACGCTGAGAGGTCAGGATTATTTGTGAGAAATATCGAGAGATTAGCCGATCACCCTAGGGATCCAAATTAGGGTTCGAACTTAATGGGTTTCTTAATATTAATTGCCTAGAGATAGAGTGATTAGTATCATCCTAGAAACATGTTCTTGTTAAACCGAGACGTGGCCAAGGAGACACAAAACCCTAGGATAGTAATATCATAACTGCTTACATACAGAGATTAGATTTGGGTTTTGAAGTAGGATCGAGGGAAGTTGTCAGCCTTAGGACCATTCAACTTGATTAATTTCTTTTAATTGCTTCCAATTTACTTTTCTTGTTTTCTTTGAATTTCTCATCCAATTTCAATTTGCCTAACTTGAATTTATTGCTTGGTTTATTGCTTAGCTTTGATTGACTTAGATCCTCGTGAGAACGATCTCGATATTCATCACTTTATTACTTGTGCGATATGTATACTTGCGTGCCTTTTTTGTTATCTATTTTATCGCAACAAACCTGTAGGCTGCAAATCCAGAGGATAAAGTGAATGGCTTATGGGACTGTCAAACGCTACAAGGCTTGTTTAGTAAGCGAAAGGGTTCACACAAGAAGAAGGCATTGATTTTCATGAGACATTTGCTCCTGTTACTAAACTGATTAGTGTTCGAGTTCTACTTGTAGTTGCTCTCTATAATAAGTGGGAACTTCATCAACTCGATGTGGATAATACCTTTTTACATGGTGATTTAGAGGAAGAAGTTTACATGCAACTACCTCTAGGACTCAAACCCTCACGCCCCAGGCAAGTTTGTCGATTACGCAAATCATTATAGGACTACAACAGGCATCTCGGAATTGTTTTGCTAAAGTTTCCTTAGCACTTCAAGATTATAGTTTTGTGCAATCCAATGTTGACCATTCTTTATTTACTTATTTGAAGGGTGATGTTTCCCTAGTCATCCTTGTCTATGTTGATAACTTGATTTTAACAGGAAGTAGCTCAGAAAAATATGCAGAATTCAAAGAGTATCTTAGTAGGTGCTTTCGTACAAAAGACTTGGGTCAATTGAAATATTTCCTAGGGATAGAGGTGGCGCGTAATGAAATTGGTTTATTTCTTTGTCAGTGAAAATATACGCTTGACATATTGGCAGAATGTGATATGTTGGCGGCAAAACGAGTTTCATTTCCCATGGGTCAAAGTTTGAATCTAACTTCAGACTCTATACAGGAGTTAGATAATTTGAGCTATCGAAGATTGGTTTGACGCTTATTTATCTTACCATCACTTGCTTTATGTTGTCCATATTTTGTCTTAGTTCATGCAAAGCCCTCAACAACAACATTGGGATGCAGCTATTCATGTGCTTCATTATCTTAAAAAAATCATGGATAAGGTCTTCTCTTATGTCAACAAACATTACTCGAGATCACTACCTTCTACGATTCAGATTGGGCTAGCTATCCAATGACAAGACAATCAATAACAGGATATTTTACAATGATTGGAGGATGTCCAATTTCATGGAAGACAAAGAAACAGATGACAGTGGCACAGTCATTAGCAAAAGCATAACACAGGTCCATGGTAGCGACTACATCAAAATTGTTGTGTCTCTACAATCTACTTTCATCATTAGACATCCAAGTGTCCCTTCCGATGAAACTTTATTGTGACAACCAGGCAGCTATGCATATCGCAGCCAATCCTGTTTTTCATGAGATAACCAAACACATCGAAGTAGATTGCCATTTCATTCATGATCATGTGCAATCAGGCACCATTGTCACCAGTTATGTTCCCACCAAGTCGTAGATAGCAGACATTTTCGTCAAGGCTTTGGGGAAGGAGCAATTTACTTTACTTCTTAGCAAGTTATGCATTTGCAATATTCATGCTCCAACTTGAGAGGGAGCATTGAGGCATTTAGGAATTAGTCCTTGTATATTAATTTCATTATTTGGTTTTCTATATTTTTGGACATTAACGTGATTCTAGGAATATTTACTTTCTACAATTTTTGGATTTAGCATGATTTTAGGGATTTATTATTTTCATTCATGATGTATATATTCCCTTGTATCATTTCTTATCTAATGAGAAAAAGTTGCATAGTATTCTTCCACCTTCTTTCATTTTGACACATGTTGTTGTTTACACTACAGGAAATTCTCCATTTACCGAAGAAAGGTTTGCTTGTACCTCGTCGAAATTGTAAAAGAATTTGACGAAACTTATCCTTATCGACAGACTTCTTTGTCATAAGAACCTGCTCATAGATATTTATTGACAGAGTTAAGGCAAACAATGGATGAAATTTTTGTCAAACTTGTTACCACCATGTTTGTCAAGATTTTCGATAAATTATGGACAAAAGGTTTGTAGAAACTTTTTATTTGAAAGAAGCAATTATTGGATTTTGGGTTGTTGAAGCTGGCTCAACTCAAGAGCCAATCTATAGGTAGTCCTGGCCACGGGTCAATTTGGGCCCGGAACCGGCCTGAAACCGATCAAACCCGGAACCGGGCCTTAACCATCCCGGAACCTTGAGGTCCACGGTTCCGGACAGGTTCCACCTACCTGAGGAACCGCCCCCTTCCCAGCCCCCTAGAATCGCATAGCACAGTGACCTACCTAATGTGACATTCCCCCCACCCCACAGATTTCAAATCCCGCCAGCCCCGCCCCCGCATATTTCAAATCCCCCAGTTATGATTTGATCCCTTCAACCTACTCCCTCCCTATCAACATTTTTTTTAATTTCTTCAGCAAAAAAAAACTATTTGTTATTTATATTTCAAATTTAAAGTAAATAAATTATGTTTTTTACTCTATAAATACATATTCAAATAAGAAAATTATCTAGACTTTGATAAAAGATACGTATGTAATTTAATTTTTATAAGAAAATTAAATTTAAATAAATTAATTTAATTTATTTTACATTTAACTTGTAATTTTAATCTAATTTTTAATAATATATTATATATTTAATTTAATTCAAACTCAACGGTTCAGAACCGGACGAAACCTTAATTTCAAACCGGAACCGTCCGGTTCGGAACCGCCCCTGAACCGTCCAAAGGAAGGTTCAAGGCCAGTTCCATGGCCCTCGATTCTTGAACCGTGGCGAGCACTATCTATAGGTGCCCAAGCTATTTGCTTTTTAGTCTAAACTCAGGAGTCAGTCTGCTACACAAGCTATTTGCTTTTTTAGATATTGTCCACATGGAGAATTTAACTTTGCTCTATTAGTTAGAAGTTGAGGGGCTTATCCTCGGAACAAAACCCTATTTTTGTTATCTTATTCAATATGTTTAAATTAAATAGCATAGACTTCCTGAGGTCATTTAATATAACTTATTCCTTTAATTATATTCTTATATTCAAGCCGTATGAATGATAGGGCATAAAAAATTAAAAAAAAATGAATTGATTCAACCATACCAAGCAGGTGCAAATAGCCAACTAATGAAGGGAAATGTGACACGTTCTCAAACTACTCGCCTAACCATGAACATGTGGACCAATCCAGACAATGACTCAATTGAGTCGATGCACAAATTGGGGACTTTGAAAAACTTGAATCACCAAATTAATGGTCAGATCCACAAAAGGCTTAACAAGAGTAAAAGAGAGATTTCACGTACAAAAATAATCACACCTTCAATTGAATTTTCCAGTGCAATCAATCTAAATAAATGCAAAGAGATAATTCATATATATATATATATATATATATAATTAGCTGCTCAATTCCTCCCTAATTTGTCGCTAGCAATCATCCAAGAATCATGTCAACTGCTTCCAAAATTCTAGCTAGTAATCAGCCTAGAATCATGTACTCGTTTGGCTACACAAATTTTTAAAAAGTTAATTCATGACTATTGAAAACAGATCCATGAGGAAACTCTATATTATGGGAAACTAATTTAATTATTTGTTACAGCTAGTTTATTCTTCTTTATTTGCAAGCTGACTGGATTTGATTCCTTCCAAATGGATCTCATGACTTTGTGATGTATATTGGGCTTCCATCTCTAATTAGACTTGGATTTGGGCTTGAACAAATAAAATTATGCCTTTTGTCTTGTCAGAGTTTGGACTTTACTCTCTTGGGCTAACCATTTGCGAAGACCCCAAAGGCATCTTGCCATTTTTTAAGCCTCCCTCTCATAATCAAGCCTCCATCGTCTATGATTAAGTCCTTCTCTAATCGGGCATGTCTTGTTGCGTAACAAAACCCCTATTGTCCTCATCAGGTCTAAAGATTATTTGCATTGGTATAATCTAAATGATAATTCAATGACTTAAGTAAATTACCTTGTGAATATAATCTATACGTTATATTTAAACCACTTATTTTTTTAACTCTCCACATATCTGTCTTGATATCAAATGAGATTCACAACGTCATCTTCATTAGTATCTTATATTAATTATGGATATGCACAGAAATGATGATTTTTTACGGTAATAATGCCTAGTCAAAACTCTTAAGATCAAGAACAGTTGTTAAAGATCATGTACTTGACAAAACCGTCACCCATACTCTCAATTCTTCATACCAAAGTTTCTATCGAGTATCTAATCAACTTATTAATTGAAATATCATTAACCATAAATTGTCGATACAAATTAGATATTATCACTATATTACTTTAAGACATATCTCAAATAGATCCTTTCACATTTCGCCGATCCTCGTCATTTGCTCTGCTTCACTCATTTCTTGCTAACGAACGGTTTCCAAAAGAGGGAAGTAATGAATGGTAGGAGAAGTAGTGGAAACATGTCGAGCTCCTTGATTGACTTGAAGTTTTAGTTGGATCAATTACAAAAGATCTTCTCTTTCTTACTTACCCATACTTCTTGCCTCGAGGCATATACCTGGTTTTCTACCGTTTAGGATAATTTTTTTAATAAAGATGAGTTTATTGTCTTCAAATCCATGAACACCCCACAGTCTCATAAATTCAAATAAGCCCATGTAAAAAGTACATATATCGGTGGTATCAGTAAGAGCTAGTTGTTTGCACTTGTTATCTAGGTCAATAGGCTTTTGGTCTAATTTTTCAGTAATAAGAGAAGTTTATGAACATATAATTAAGGATGATAAATAAAGAAAAATGAGATTCTAGGTCTAATTTTGATCCAAATATAGTATTCAATAGTTACTAAGAAACGTACTCTTTTTATTATAAAAAAAAAATTCCTCCTTATGTAGCCAATTTATAAATTAATTTTTTAATAACAAATAGTTTCTAAAAAATGGGTCAGGTGTGTGGTATTAACTCAATTTACGATGAAAAGGTATTTAATTTGATTATAACCCGTCGGAATAATTTGTGTCCCTTTATTTTCCAATTTCTCTTATCCATTATAGACACGGTCCGCTGTTACAATCCGAAAAAAAAATTTCAAAAAAAATGGTTGCCGATTTTGATAGCTTAAACCACTTTAAGGACAAAATTGATAATAAATTTATGACCGCTTCTAATTTACTTGTTCAAAATCTCGATTCACGAGAGAATAGATATGACACTATCGACACCGCCCTCAATCTGAAATAAAGAGGTCTTGTTAATTCTCATCAGTGGGTCTCTGCATTCCCCTTTACTTCCTATTTCATGTGCATGGAGATTTTCTTTTTGGGTATAAAGGATACACAAACATATAAAAAGGTAATAGATCGATATGAACATCATGAGCTTTCCCGCAATAAAACAATAAGGAGAAACCGTTTACGATCCATAAAGTTCCACGTTCTGGCTTCCACACCAATTTTTATTATAATCTCAAATTACAATATTCAATTCAATGTCATTATAGCGTCACTAGTTACCACCTGCATAAAACATGCAAACGTGACCTCCATCGAGAAAAGGAATCATTCAAACCGATTAAAAGATTCATATAATAGCACAAGATGTGTTTTTCGAGGTAAACACCACTGTCATGGTTAAATATGTCAACATGGTGACGATGATAAGCGAATTTACTGGGAATCTAAGCGATAACAAAAGCTGTATTTTTATATATTTATCAATTTTTACAATTGGATCATATATATTTGAATATGACTAATTCGATCAGTATTAAAAGATCACTTTCATTATAATTTCAGTTCAAATCTCTACTATTTTGCTCACGTTAACTTCACATCATCATGTGAGCTGAAAAGAAGGCCAAGGAAAATGCAAGAAAATGAGTAAATTTATGTTAATCATTCGAGTAGTGTTATAATTATAACCAATTAGAATAATTTAGTTGGTATTTCATCGTCACGTCATTGTGAAATAAGATCACCTAAAAAAAATTTTCAACATTTGAGGAAGAAGAGTTACAGTAAATAGGTGATCGGAACTTAAACATGCGAGTAGTGTACATAATATAGTAATTATACTGAGAAAGACAGCTTGATACAATTGGTACCGTCTTCCGACTTAAGACTAGAAGGTGCTGAGTCTGATTCTCACCAATGAAATTTTTTATATTCTTTATTTCTATCCCCACATAAAGGTTGCCTTATTTATGATCAGTGCTCTTTTTTAACAGTGATGATCGTGGTCTCGGGCCACATGGTCTGTTTTTCCCCCCTCCCCGTTGAATAAGCATTAATTAAAGATAATCACCTCAATTGTTAATTAAATGGATGGAGCACATGATTGAGGTTTAACCATAACGTGACGTCAATCAATTTGCACGGAAAGTCAACAATCGTATCCTTTTTGTTTATTTCCAATTTTTAAGAAACATTACATTATAACCTTAGGATAATGCCACGAAGGCCGCAATTGAACTCCTCCGCCCAACTCGACGTCTCTCTCATCGAATGAGCATCTTGTTCTTTTTTAGGCTCCACCAATCAAATTCATTTCAGCCTTTGACGGTACCCTCGAGTCGAGCTCGCCACCCGAGTCTACTGGCCACTGGGCTGATCCGCTAAACTTTGGGCTCCAATAGGAACCGGGTACGGCTTCGTCAACTTGCAAGGAAGTTGAGTCAAGTTCATAGATCGGATTGACCTTCCAGTTTTAAAATCAGAATTCTAGACGAGTGCAGGAGGGATAGGGATTGAAAGAGAAGAGTGGACAAGTGAGAGTATGAGTGAGATATCCTTTGGCTCATGAGGCAGTGGTATTTCCAGGCTTTACATGGAACAGGACTGATACGTACGATATGGTCTCCGTTGTGTTTGGGGTGTGGGCTTGGACTGGGAAGTAGTCGGTGGGTCCAACTTAGGAAGTTGGTCAAACGGTCGGTCGTGGAGCTGGCACAAGGACAAACTCGAGCTGCTTTGTCAGGTGAGGTGAGAAGTTGGGCCAGACAACCTCCGGGGGTGTGTTCTGGGTCGAACAACCCCTGATGGTGCGCATATCATTTGGCCCCAACTTTATGAGCAATTTTCCCCAAGTATTGATGCAGATGTCGGTGTTCAACTCATGAGAGTGTCTTCTTCTGCCAGATTTGATTTTATCAACTAGTAATAGCAAAAGCTACACAATGGTGATCTTTCAATGGGTGAGTACCTGAGAGATTAAACAACTCATTATGCAAATTACCCTAATTGGACGGCCATAATAGGTGAGATCAGTCATCGAATTCTTTCAAGTCTCAAAGAAGAATTCGAGCCATTAAAACTAGTCCTAGCATCTACGCTACCTACGATGTCTACTATTAGCCTATATGCATTGTTACTGCAACGTGATTCGAGAAAATTTTTTTTAGCTCAGCTAGGAAGTCACCAGTATCAGATGCTGGACTCCTGGGACAACTGTTGTAAATCAAACTAGCTCATGGCTCCCCTAGTGGTAATGGTTGTGGTGGTTTTACTCAGGGCCGTGGAACAGGAGGGGGAGAATTCCTACTTTTACCAATCGGTCTTCGGCGATGGGAGGTGAGGTGGACGACAATCCTGGTCCGGGTCAATTTCTCAACATGTGGGTCAGGACTGGGGCCGTCAAAACTGGGGTTGTCATGGACACCCGGCCCAAGGCCCAACTTCACAACCCAATTGCCTTTTGAATCAGACTGAGCTCGGCTTTGGATTTGGGCCTATGCACACCTCTTTCGTAGTCATTATTCCCATCAAACAGGGACAAGCTCTAGATTTGTGCGTGATTCCTTTTCCTCTCAGAGTTTCAACCCTATCTTAGCAAGACATGGGCCATCCTGAATTTCTAATCGGGTTTCATGTGCAAACTTTATTAATAGTTGAGTCATACTGCATTGTCATATGCCTTTTTATAGCACAATTTTTCAACATCCATGAGTCAATTTCATTCAAGTAGGAGAACCATCAGGTGCCTGTGATTTTAATCAGTGTATTAATTTTGGGGTTACTTATTATGCTACATTAAATTTCTCTAATATTAATATTTGAGAAGACCTATCTAGTTCTAAGCAACTTTTAGTTGGAGATGGTTCAGGTTTATCAGTTGTTTCACATAGTTCCACTTCTCTCATTACAACTCACTGTTCTTTTCATTTAGGAGCTTAAAATATCCACAATGAAGTGCAGCAATGGTTGATGAGTATTGTGCATTAGTTGATAATCATACTTGGGACTTAGTTTCTCATCTGCATGACTATAATGTCATCGGTTGCAAGTGGGTTTACAAGGTTAAATAAAAATTGAAATTGATCATCAGTTGATCATTTTAAAACTCGATTATTGGCAAGAGGCTTCAACTAGTATGAGGGTATTGACTATGACGAAACTTTGAAACTGATTGTCGAGCATGTAACTATTCACAACTCTTTGCATTGCTATCTCTTTTCAATGGTCGAACTGCCAGTTGGATATTAAAGCTTTCAAGGACGTGAAGTATATATGTGGCAACTATCAAGATTTATTAATTCATCCTACCATTATAATGTTTGTTGTCAACGTAAATCTCTTTATATTCTTAAGCAAGCTCATCACGCCATATTTCTCCAATTGAGTTCTTTTCATAAAACATTAAGCTCTTGGGGTTCTACTACTGATACGCTCTACAGACTATATTGTCTATTTATTGATATATGTGGATGATATTAATCTCACAAACTCTCCATCTAGACCATTTTCATCTCTTTTGGTAGCTCTTCATTGTGACTTTCCCATGAAGGATGCTGGTCCTCTTCATTGTTTCTTTGGTATTGAAGTCATGCCTTCTTCTAATGGTTGGCTAATAACACAGATGAAGTACATTCATGATATCCTAGATCAAAGTTCCATACTTGATTGTAGACCTTCTTCTCTAGCGACATATGGAGCACGACTTTCTCTTACTAATAGGGAACCATTTGACAATCCCCCTTCTCTAACAAAAGGGTTGGTTCCCTTTAATATTTAATATTGACATCACCAGATATTGCCTATGAAGTATAACATGTATGTTAATTCATGCATCAGCCTACAATAGTTCATTGGTTTTCTATCAAGTGTATCCTATGGTTTCTGAAGGGTGCAACAAATTATGGTTTGGTCATTCATAAGTGATCATTACCCACCCTTCATGGCTTTGCTAATGCTGATTGGACTCATAAACCGGATGATCGAGACTCTGTCAATGACTTTATTATTTTTCATTGGTTCAAATATCATATCACGGAACTCTACGAAACAATGGATGGTGGCACAATTAAGCGCTGAAGCTAAATACAAAAGCTGACAAATGGTGCAGCTGAGTCAATTTAGATTTAATCACTGTTTTGAAAACTTGACCTTAATTTACAGCGTTTGCCTCTGTTATGATGTGATAATGTTTTAGCCATTTACCTTACTATCAACGTTGTTTTTAATTCACATATAAAACAGATTGATATTGACTGTCATTTTGTTAATGAACATGTCATTTAGAAGCAACTTGACATTTGGCATTTTGAGGAGGATCTCTTTCCACGCCATACTTCTCTGTTATTTATTCTTGTTACTCGTGATCTCCCATGATGCTTACGGGGAGTAATTTTTACAGTCAGATAGCAATGCATGTGGGCTTCTCTCAATTATCTACTCACACAGTCTATTGGCATCATTATCTAGCTATGCTAGCTCACTCTGTTAAATTAAACGGGTAAATGAATGGTTTACACATGTTATACAAAATTGATAGATCATGAATTTTCATTCAAAGTGAAAAACTTTGTGCTAGAAATAACAATAGACCACAATTTATGCTTTTATGGACTATGAACAGTTTATAATTAAATAATTACTCGTTTCACGCTTACTGTGGCATATAGTTCCAAAATCTGCTTATATATTGTACAGTTACCTCGCAAGCAACGGATGCTCCATCATTAGTGAAATAAAATTAAAAAAAACTGTAATAAATACTTTAAAAGTAAACATATATATTAATTAAACTAATTATGCAACCATCACACATAGCGGTGTTCAGGGTTCTGTTGGCTTCGAAAAACAGTTCCGAACCGAACCGAACAACATTTTAAACTCGGTTCGGTTCGGATGGTATAGGGGCCGAACAGTAACTATTTGAGGATTAAAAAATCGAATTGTTTAAAAACTAGTTTGAACAATTTAGTTAATCGATTTTTAAAATAAACAAATAAAATTCAAAATAAAAATACAATCAGTTCGGTTTGGTTTGGTAAATAACCAAACCTAACTGTAAAACCTTAAGTAAAATATATATTTTTATTTGAAATTGTATATTTTAATTTTATTTTTTGTTTCATTTAATTATTAATCAGAAAGCGATTCAGTCTAGTTAATCTCAATTAACCGAATTAATGATACCAAGTAATTAACCGAACCTCTTCTCAACAAAAAAAATTGAACCGTTAGCAAACTGGTTTGAATAATTTAGTTGTTTTTTGTTCATTTCAGTTCGGTTTTCAAATTCGGTTCAATTTTGTGATTTTTTTGAACCGCCCTAATCATACAGTACTAAAGAAATAAAGTCAAATCTTTCAATTTGAAAAATGGAACTTCTTGTGAAAAGAGGGGTAAATATTGAGAAAATTCAGATCGAAAGAGTTTTACTTCCTAATGAGCCTTTCCAACTCTAACTAGGATAGCCGTTGTCCATTGCGCTTATAGATATTAATGGTTCAAATAGTTAAAAAAAAAAAGGGGCAAATTTAAGAGTCCTATTAGAAAGTTAAATATTATAATTGTAAAATTTAGAGTCAATTTGAAATATCCTCTTACATAATATAAATTCAAATACGGCTTGCGAAATGCTGATAAATGCTGTGTCAGATTTTTCAGATATATTCATTTAATTGTGTCCCAAATTGGAACACGTTTTTTCTTGTTTTCAACAACAATCAACACCACAGTCGAAACGTAATAAATTTTGGCATGTGTTTGCCCTAACACAACAGGAGAGCAAAAGACTAAATGAGTCTATATTCTCAAGTTAGTTAACATGATATAACATTCGATTCTCTTAAAAAAAATTTAAATTCAATTTTTTTTGAATAAAAAAATTATTCATAAATTATATTAATTAAAAATTCGGACAATTTCTAGATATTAATAGTAAAGGACAGGATGAGTTGATAATAGAAAATTAATGGAGGTCGCATTCACCAAGAGGGGTTGGGCCGAGTGGTAAGCAGCTCGGTGCCACTTAAGGAGGTCTCGGGTTCGAGACCTCACGTACGCAGACACCCCTCTTGGGAGCCTCACCCGCCATTGCCAGGCGTGCGACCCGGGGCGACCAACGGATTAGTCAAGTATGGTTGGCTGAAAGATGCCATCTCACCGCTGGTGGGACCTGTTTGGATACCGTGGCTGGCGACCAAAAAAAAAAAAATGGAGGTCGCATTCAAGACGTCCGCACGCAGCTGCCTCGAAGGCACCTCCAAAGTCTACTCTCAGCTTCTTTCCAGCACACGTGTCAACGACGTTTAGCCGAATTCGTTGACTTCCCTGGACGGCCCAAAGGGACGACCCCTCTTTTGTTTTGTTATCTGCCCCCATCTATAATCTACCTCTCTCTTGTCACCGTCTGCATTTTAATTTAGTAGATAAATTAATATTTGATTCAAGATGACACTAGCAAGCTGCGGCAATCAAACTTGGGAAAACTTATACAAGCTCCACCGATGGATTGACCCGATTTCCCTATCAACTAATGAATGATGAAGGGGTAAGTTCGGTATTAGACTAATTTCCCAGTCTAATTTTACATAAATACGACCTATAAAATCACATATTTAAGAGACGGTAAAAATTTTCTTTAAAACTTCGATCAAGTAGTTTTGAAACCTAAAACTTCTAGATCTGTTATATCTTATTTTACTGACCTTCTTTTCAGCGTAAAATAAAAAAAATTAATCAGACTGGAATTAAGATACAGGTATTTTATACATTTTTATTAATGATTAATGAAAGATAAGAGATTATCTCAAAAAAAATCTAGTTTTTTTAATAAGGAAGACCCAGTAATTTTCAAATCTCCATTGAGCTGTCTCTGGATATTCAATTTGATTACTGCTTGCGGAAAAGGCTAAATCAATCAGCCAATTTTCTTGCGTCAAGTCATCGGACGACGCAAAAGGGATAACATATAAATTTGGCAATCTACATTGACCGATAAGTTATACTGTATTTTTTTTATCTTATATACACTACTTAATGATCCAAAATACAAATTTCCATCTAATAGCTCATTTTCAACTATGATTGATTCACTAATAAGTAAAACTCTCCCTATCATGAATTTTTTTTACTGCATTAACCGATCCATGATAGTAATGTATTGTTATTTAGTGAGAAAAATAAGAGATGAAATAGGATTAAACTAACGGGGGTTCATTGGATCCAGAAGCTTTCCTGGTAATTGCTGAAATATTTGGATGAAGTTATTGCAAGATGAAACGTTCTGATAAGAAGAATGAAGCTGTATATGTTTTATACCATCCCGACATAAAAAGGACCAAAATGCACGTAAGTATGAACATGTAACCTCGTTCTCTTAGATCATGTTTCCCAGAAAAAAGCTAAGAAAAGAGTAACCAGGGACCCAAAAAAAAAAAAAGATTTAAGGAAATGAACAAAGAATGAGAATTAATTATCTCCCTAGGAACCCGTTCATCTTGTTGCTGTTGTTCGTTGCAACATCAGCGTTGTTTCTGCTGCTGCTACTGTTGTTGTTGGGAGGAGAGGCGCCGCTGATTATGGAGGAGATGGCAGCAGCGAGGGCGGCCGTGAAGTTGGGGTCGGCCGTGATAGCTGCGGTGGTAGCACTGACCGTGTCGGCCAGCGACGGCTGAGCTTGGTGGGCAAGCTGCGAGTTCTGCGCCATGTCCTGGGATAACTGGAGGCCGGAGAATTTGGATTGATTGTGAAGGGCTTGGCCAAAGACTTGAGGGAGAGCTTGGCCGTGTAAGTTGGGGATGAAGTTTTGGTGGGAAGGGACTGCTGGGACTTGGAATTGGTGGGGTTGTGGCCTCTGGAGAGGGAAATTAGGGTTTGGGCCGTGGGTTAGGTCTAATGTGACAGTTGGGAACGGAGCGGAGGCTGAGATGGTGGCCATGCTCGAGGAGCAAGGCAGGATCGCCCGAGCTAGCAGGTTCGGGTTCATCATGGTGCCATCGGGGCTTGACATCGACCCCGAGAGTAGCATGCTGACTGCAGCGGTGGTGGTCGAGGCCATTGCCATTGCGGCAGGCGGCAGCGGGTGGTTGTGGTTCCCTTCATAGGTTGTTATCAAAATTGATCTGTCTTCAGCGCACCGTTGAACCTGTAATAACATCGGTGCGATTCACGTTAGATTTCTTACATGCAAACAAACAAATGGTAACGTAGAATTTTGATTTCGACTTTAGATCGAAAGAAGAACATTACTTGTTTGCGCACAGGACAACCGACAGCCATGGTGCAACGGTAATAAGCACGAGGACAAGGGTTTCCTTTCGCCATCTTCTGCCCGTATTTCCTCCATTGACATCCATCCGTGATCTGAAGGGGAAGAAGAAATCAAAGTTGAGTTGGCTTTCATACATTTGTATTACTATTAGCTATCGAGAAAAAAAAATGAAATTCCCACGAGATAAATTATGCAACGGTCCTATTTAATACCATGGGTGCTTCTGATCGGGCTCGAACTGAAACCCGAGCCTTCCTCATCGTTGCCTCGGCCGACTGATCGATCATCTGAGACCCATCCAGTTTTGGAGCTTTGTTAGGGACCCAACCCTGGGTTTCAGAGTCGGGACTCTCCGGTCGCCTTGCACGGCCATCTTGGTTGACTCTCTGACCGGAGGACGCCAGCTCTGTGCTGCGTCCAGGTGACCCGGAACCGTCCCGCGTTCTCTCTTCGGATGAAGAGTTTGCTACCTCATCGTAGTCACCAGTCCCTGACGGTGCTAATTCAAGGAATTGCCTCGGCACTAATTCTTTGTCATCTTTCTTCTCCACAGATTTTCCTTCCTCTACCTGGAATACAATTGAATCGTAGAGACCAGTCAGTCAACATTCAATACATATGATGACTTATTTAATTTAATTACAACCTGGCAACATACATATAATTTCGTTCTCAGTCAATAAGCTATGTGAATCCAGTGGACTAGAAGCTGAAATCTTGTCCATCGACCGGAAGGGATTTCGTGATTTTGTAGATTGATTACCTCGTGTTCTTGTCTGCTTCGAGTTCCATGATTTTGCTGCTGCTGAATCAATGTGGTGAGATGCACCTGCAAAGTGCTGTAATTGTTCGTGACCTGACCCAACATTTCTCTCAACCTTTGATTCTCCGCGTTCATCCTCTGCAATTCCATTTGCAGCTGGGCCAGCTGAAATATTTTCAAAATTAAGAAGGACAATTGATCATCAGATTACCGCAATTATTAATTTCCTGTGTGTTTTATTATAAACAATTTTTATAATTAGATAAGTTGTAAAAATTAAAAAAAAATACATTATTACGTATGTATGGTCGAGTATTAGCAGTAGCAATATATATACCTCGTTCTTGGCTCGTTTGTCATCCACCTCCACCGAGAGCCCATCGTCAACCATTGACTCGTCGCTTCCGGCATTAGCAGTCAGAAGCCTCAACCCAGTCTGTATTTATCCAAAGAAATAAAAAAAAAAACTTAAATAAACAAAATTCAGCTTAAATTAATTGAAAAACAAAATGCTGATTTCATTTCCTTGCCGAGATTAATTACTAGATATCAAGATCCAAATGATGCCGTGATCCGTACGGACGATACACCAGTCCGGTGGACGGCTCAAAGGAACGGAAATTTAGAAATAAAATTGAAGGGCTCTTTGTTCTTACGTTTACATTCGGACAGGCTTCGCTCTCCTTCTTGACGGCACTGACGGAGGCGGCGCCGGCGGCGGAGGTCTCGTGGGCCGGCGGAGATCTGTTCTTGCTGTCGGCTGAGAAGAAGTCCACCTCTTCAACGACAGTTGCCCGTTTCTCTCCAGCGGACAACGGGGGAGAGACCGTGGGCTCCTTGGGAAGCCGCTCCTCGTCGGAGTGGCGGTGGCCGATGTGAGCCGAGGAGAACATGGGCGCGACGACGTCAGCGGCTCGGGGGCGGCTGTTTTGGCCGAGGAGCTTCAGGAAGCCTGTGGGTGCGCGGTGGACGGCGGCGCCGGTGGCGGTGTTGGGTGAGAAGAGGCGGAGAGAGTCAGAGTCTAGGGTGAGGCCCCATCCTCTGTCCATAAGTATTATACTACACAACTATATAGAGATCTGAGAGCTGAGAGCTTCTTAGGCTGAGAGAGAGAGAGAGAGAGAGAGAGTCTTTGAAGTCTTTGAACGAAACGAGAGGGACGGCTATAAATAGGGTTTGGAAGGAAGACTGGAGGTGGGGGTGGGATTGGACTTGAATGATCTTCTGCCATATGCATGAAGAAAAGTGTCGATAGGATCTGGCATACGTCAGGTGGTGCATCAGCTGCCACGTGGCGCTCCTATCCCAGTCATAGAACTTGAGTTTTCCCTAGCGAAGTAGAGAAAAGGCACAGAAAACGTATTATACTTATTTATTATGTGAGACTGACGTATTAGTACTAATAAGCAGAATAATTAAATTTTATTAATAATATTATTATATAAATACTGTTATGTAATTTTATTGTTGCGTCGAAGCCTTTCATGTAAGTAGGAAAAAGTTTGTTATGTCATGATATTATTATATGGCAGTGTACACTAATTAATTATAATTAATTATTTTTAAAATTAATTTTTTCTTTTTAGATTTTATAAAAAGAAATATATAAATAATCGATTCTAATTGACTAGTATCACCACGTGAATACTGTCATATTGTATAAAAGACTCTGTACAAGTAGTAAGGTGATTTGTTTCTTTCACAATGTCTCCATTACCTTGCCCTCATACGATCTATCCCTTTTATTTACTCAATCATTATGTAAAAAAATAATGTGTTATTAAATTCTCTTTTCTTTTTTAAATTAATCATTATAAATTATTCTATTACACTGATAAGTAATTCGATAATTAAACCGTAGAGACTTGTCACATCACTTTACCTTAGCTTCTTTATTACTTTTTCCCAGATAAATCTGACCATAGATGGGATTGTCACTTGGTCCATTCCCTGTCAAAAGTTAGGATTGTTGGTGAATTTTTCCCAAACATTAATTACTCCATTGTTAATTGATGGATTTTACCTGTGATATAAAAGAGGTTAGAAACTCGTTGGAACTATTCACGATTAGGAATCAGGATTTTGTGTAACGGATATATTACGTGATAATATTTATGTGGTATCACAAATAAGTAAAATTCAGTCACTTTAAGATTTTTTTTGCAAACTTCTAAAAATAAAACACAATCATAGAAATAACTTATTTTTTTATTTATAATATTACATAAATGCAGTCACGTAATATAGGTACATGCAAGACTCTCTCCATGACTAGGGCAAGCAAATGAGTGCGAATGAAAATTAATCTATGACAATACTGAACACACCCTTGCTCTCTAGATCAGATAACCAGCATGAAAGGGGAGCACGTAAAACCGATGATCTCCTTATTATTTCCGATAGATCCCGACCTGCAAGTTGATGTAGTCCGAGTAAGATTGTACCATATATGAGTTATATATATACAGTGGGTGCATTGTCTACTTAGATTTAGGAGTCACTGATTAGGTGGGAGATGGTAGGATGTTCCACCTCTCAAAACTACTGGCATAAAGAACTTGGTGCATCCAGGGTTGACTAATAGTTAGTAAAACTGTCAATTGATTGTGAGCATGAACCACCTAATGGAACTTTAAAATTCACATCAATATTTTTTCCATAAATATTTTCTTTAGATATATCATGATATTTGAAAATGCATTAAGTTCTTAAGACTACATATTCAAGCTAGCTATTCCATTATTGGTAAAACTCTCTAATCATAAATTTTTTCCACCAAAAATACTTGAACTTAGTACATTATTTAAAAGAAGGAAATATTAAACCACTGGATATAATCCAAGTTGAGTACTCCCTTAGTTTAGTGGGTGTCAACTTTTTTTCTTTTCATGTACAAATAAGACATATAAGTATAAATGGGAACAGAATGAAGAAAATAAAAGAATACGAAAAATTTTACGATGAGAATTGAATGTAAAATTATTTAACTCTAGATTAAAAAATGATATTACTGCACTAAAACTTATTTTTTGGTTGGGGTCAATATTTTGTAGAGGAGAAAAAGTGACAACATAGGAGGAGGTTTCTTGTGAAACTTCGTCAAGAAAGGAGGTTGACCAGTTCATAAATACTAAAGAAAAAAAAAATGGAAGGCCACCGCCCCGCCGAGTGCGGCGCGTTCCACGTGACGAAATGAATAGGAAGGTTAGAAGCTGAACACAGGAAACAGCCACCCGAGTCAACGAATTTGACGGCCCGGCTCTTAGGCAGTTCTGACCAGCGACCGGGCGGTCCCGTGCCTTGCTCTGACTGGGTCCCGGGGACGGGAGACTAACCTACACTGCGCTCCGACGTCGCTATCCGTTCCTCTGTATCTTGTTGACTGTTCATCGGGAGAACCGGGCACCCCGCAGACTTTATTGCCTCTGGCCTCCGCCACATAGTTTTTACGATCTAATGCTCACAAATCTAATGGTGATAATTAATTTAAGTTTGGAGCAGATGAATATTTTTTCACCAGTAAAAAAGAGGATAACATTATTGGTAATTCAATCACTCATATAATGTAATATTTAAATTTTCATATTTAACGACAAATATATTAAGGCAAACTGGACACATATAACATAAACCAAATAAACTATAGTAACGCTAGTCTTGTTAACGCATTACCACACAAAATATAGTATAATTCAAGAAATCACAGTCCGTCAAATTATAAATCGACATACTAAAAGATAAAATTCTTTCAATTTTTAATAAATCTTTTTTTTAATAAGTGAGACCACGAGTATAATATAGGAATATTAGATAAATATAAATCAATGGGCACTTAACTTTATTGGTAAGAACGAACGCCTAATCTCTTAATTATAATTCGGAGTGACGTGCCATTGGACAAAGCAAACTTCCTCTACCAATAAACCTTCAATTTGTTAATATCATGCTCAATCTGGAAATAGGATATTCTGGATATCTCCTGTGCTACTTTTTGTAGGTGCTTACCACATTGTAACGAATCTAAATTTGAGCATTATCAATCCATTTATGAATTTTCTCAATTACAAATTTTATTTAATCACAAGTCGCAAATCTGAATCAAGACATTATTGAAGACAAGAATTCTTGAATTAACTCAAACAACCTGCTTCGGTTTTACTTTATTCACCACTTTCTCCTCATTTTTCTGCTGTAATCTTTTACAGTAAAAATAAAATTTGCAGTAATTTTCCATGCTTTAATTTACTACGTTATCTGCTTCCCTCAATGCTTGCTTAATCTGTGTCCACGTATTCATCCAATGAAATATAAGTAAACCCCACCAATTAAATGGAAAATTACACTGTTGTGCAAAATCTTTCGTTAATGTAATGTTTTCGTATAAATTTTTTTTATAACTCTATGTTATAAAATATTTTGAAAATATAATATTTTAGTATAAACTATTAAATTTTTATTAACACCGTTAATTGGACTGATGTGACAATGTGATTTAGACGATTTTTCAAGTACCGACGTGGAAATTTAGCAAACATAACACTATAAATAAATATACTTATAAATATAATAATAAATAAATAAAAATAAGAATTTTATAATAAAAATAAAAAAAATCCACTTTAAAACACAAAAGAAAAATCATGAATTGATTTGAAAAAATCGGAATATGATTGATATATTTTAAAAAATCGATAAAACATTTTAAATCGATCCAAAACGATCCAGAATTTTCATAGACCAATCCCTAGACTCTATCAATACCTAAGACTATCCTAAAATACATAAAATACATCAGAAACAGAATAAAAAAATTTGGAATATGGACTTGACATATTTTAAAAGGTTAAAAATGAACCCAATCGATTCAAAACAATCCGAAAATTTTAAGAACTGATCCCTCAACTCTGTCAACACCTAGATATAATTGAATTTTATTGGTTTATAATACCATGTATGAATATTATATAATATGCATGTTACATCCGTCGCTTTCTCCACAAAAAGGGTTTTAACTACACAAGTAAAACGAGAAGACAATGTCAAATTAATTAGATTTTATTATTCCGTATTTCATTTCACCTGAATTTCTCTCATTGATTTTCTTCTCATTGAGACATCTTGGCACGCACGTAACAGTAACAGCAGGCCCTTTCTTTTGAAGTCGTAATTTGTCTTTGCTCTTCAAGGGTGTCTGCCTAACCAGTGACGGAGTCGTTAATATTTATCGTCTTTCTCTGACAATAATAGTTCCCGCGGGGCATTAGTCTTTTTGAGCTTTCCCACCATATCAGATCTTAAAACGAATTCAAAACTGATATATAAAATTCTTATTCGACAGTTGGTGATGTTTAATTTTTGTAAATATTTTTAGGATTTTGTTATCCATTTTTCTACATAAATTACATTTCAGAGAAATATCCTTTTTTATCAGTGAAATGATAGTATCAGCAGTCGTGATCCAACCATCCTTGATTATGGAATGTTTGGGCTTCTTGTTCAACCTGCAAACATATCATATAAATTGAATAATTAGTACTGAAATATTAATCTCGTCAATATAAACCATCAACGGCCTACTGAGATAGTTTAAGCAGTCGGCGTTTGCCAAGAAGAAAGTTCAACAACGTAATCTAGCAATATTGCTTAAAGTGATACTCTAATCTGACACCTCGACCTCATCAACCAACCATATGGAATTAAGTTTTAGACTATTAAACAGTCGTTTTTTTTATTGTAATTTGTACCTCGGAACTTTATTTAATTTCTTTTCCTTGTAAATGTCCCGCTGAATGCCAAGACTTCATTGTCAAAAACATTGAAAATCTTTGAGTCACTGGCAGCTTGATTAATCAAGGTTATTATGTTCTTTTTTTTTTTAGTGTGAATGATTTTTTATTTTATTTTGGGTTTGGTTTATTTTTCGTTTATCAAGAAATTTTATGAGTACCCATTCCTTATGAACACAAATATTGCCAATTCATGTCCAAAAATTGGGGCTGGACTTTACATTAATTAAAAGAGAATAGAAAGTTTGATGCTTTGCCACATTTGATAGGTTTGAATAAAACGAAGTGAAGCTCGACCCACTCCCACAAAATTTAACCATTTTATAATATTGTTGATTTCATTTCAATGATCTGTACATGCATGGCAGATATACTTATGCAAACGCCAGATGGACACAGGAATCCTCTTGCCTTATGGCAGAGTGAGCCAGCATTTTGTATTATGGTATCTGAAAACTCAAATGAATCCTAACTAATAAGGTTCGAGCTCAATCGATCTATTAAGGAATAATTTTTGTTCTACCATTGACTTTTTCTATTACTAAGACTTGAAAGCAATATTTTTTTAATAGATACTTGAGTGCAAGATCTTCTTTAAGGAAAAAATGTACCATAACACCTTAATCAATTATTAGTAAACTTAAATATGATATCAAATGTAAATTTCCTTCATATGTGTGTGTGTGTGCGTGTCAAAACATGCCAAATTTCCTTGAAGGTGTGTAAACAAAATTTTCAACATAAATCGACCCTTTTTCCTAGTCTGCCATGCATTTTGTTCTAAATACTCAATGCTGCCTTTTGAAAATTGGTCGCAGAGGTTACGGGACCAAAAAAGTTATATTGTGTTTTGTATCTCAGCTTGGAAATTGCATATATATTGACTTGCATGGACAATGCCAGAACAGAGGCATGAATTGAATAAAATTAAGTGAAATTTACACGTTATTTAACATTTTTTTGTTTGAATCTATGGAGAACAATTGCATTCCGCGTCCCATAAAATTGGAAAAAGTCTTCTACGCAACAAGTATATAATGCGACAGTATTTACCTGTTGTTACAAACTAATACGATTCAATAATTTATGGGCTTATTTTTTTTAAGGTTTTAAAAAAACTTAAAGTAATTGAATTTTATTGGTTTATATTACTATATAAGTACTGACATGTATTATACTCCGACAAAGAAAGGCCCCTCTCCTAAAACTGTCCGTGGCAAGACACAGGTTCCTTTTGTTTACCAAGACTTCCCCTTCCGGGGGAGAGTCCGAACCCACAGGAAACTTCAAATGTGACAACCAATACAATGCTTTGGAAGTTAGCAATATGAAAACGTCGCTCAAAATTGACCGCTTGCATGCATGGGGTATCCCTTTTTCTTCATCTTTGGCTCCATGGGATTGCTTTTTCAAAGCATTGGACTTTGAAATTTAGACCAATCAAAGCTGTGGAAAATGGCCAAAAGGGGATTCTCTCTCTCGCCCCCCTCCTGGAAATTCAATCGACGTCGTCACCCTCTATTCAAATTCATGTCCAAGAGGAATCTCGTGCGGAGCTAGCACACTTTAGACTACTTTATTTTTGGGTTACAAACCCTATTTACTTGAGGGTTAAGGATACCGGTGTGACTTGATTAAAATGATAAGGTATTTGTTTTTTCTTTTATAAATAAGGTTTTATATTCGACTATTGTGGATAGATAACATTAATGTTTAGAGAGTTTTATCCTCTTACTGCTCAAATATGAATTAGTTACCACCCATTAGGCTTCTAAATATCATGTGGTATATATATATATATATATATATAAATAAAGAGAATAATAAGGAGAAATAGGGAGAGGAAGAGCATCGACAATTTCATTGATGTGGATTGAATATTGAATATCTTGGTCTGGAAATCAGAACCGTAGCACTACATGAAACCTCCATCCCGAAGAGAACGTATATGTGATTCAACTGCAAGGAAATGACCAGGATTGAAATGAGTGAGAAATTCTCTTGCTTAACGAATCCCATTTCCTTGAAGAACACATTAATTATAATTATTTCCTATGTACATATCCAGCATAAGGTGGTCCATGATCCTGCTACGAGAAAGGGATATAAGGGACACTTTAGTCTCTTTGTATGTATATTTCTATTGGCTAAAATCTATAATTTTATTTCTTTATTTATAAAAAAGATGGATTCATTTCAGTACTATTGCTCTTGGGATAAATAAGTTCTATATTTGATTTTCATCATCGGAAGCTCATGTATTCGTTATTCCCATCTTTCCCCTATTTTTTCTCGACTTATGAACATCTTTTTCTGGCTTTTTGGGGTAATTCATACCTATCGGAAATTATTAATTTGTGGAGCCTAAGGGACGAAAGACAGTTGAAAGTCAAACCTTTGGGGCCGGAAGGAGAAAATCAAGAGGAGGGACGTCACCTTATCATCTTAGAAAGAACTAAGAAAGAAGATCAGAAGAGTCACGTTAGCCTGAGAAAATACAAAACCATTGAAAGGACGTTCTCTTCCAAATGGGATTCGTGGATTAGGAGAAGAAAAGGAAGAAAGCTACGTACCGTTCTATTTCTAAATCACCTCAAGGTTTTAATTTGCTAAAGGTCTTTCGAACCACCCGGAAATCCATGAGGCTTCGAGAAAATGAAATGACGAATATGGAAATCGTGTATTTTTCATAGTATCCGGATCCTAATTAGTATTTGACCAGTTTCTAATTTTAAATTTGGGCAATGCAATGTGGAGTGTATGAGTCAAACCCTATTATATCACATGTTTCGGGATTCCTGTTGTAACTGGCCGTTTTTCCTTCTAATCATATTAATCATTTTATGAAAGTATTCTATCAATTTAAATATTGGTAAATAATCTGATTTTAGATCGATTTCCATAGTTTTATTTTTTTATTAATTTATTTTTTTAATTAATCTTGCACAATTGTGTTAGAAGTTAGAAGACACATACAAACGCCCATATACTACTGTTAATCATATGAATTGAGAGAAGAGAAGCCATCGAGGGTCATCTTTTTTTTAAAGACTCCTGGAGTTCACAGTTGTATGTATCATTTAATATTTAAAAATTTTATTACTTTCTTAATTTAACTTCGATTAGAAGGCCGACTAACTAATGAAAAATTATCCAAATTGTGAATTTCTCGCACCAATAAGATTCAAATTTTAGATCATCTTGCTTAAGGAGAAAAGTCATAAAATTACTTGTATAAATCTGACATCATAATTCCAATTAAAATGGACAAATAAAGAGGCATAACGTCAGTCCAAAATCACGGAATAAAAAATTATTAGTAATTAATAATTTCAAGTCGGCAACAGCAACTGCAGGTCTTATATAGTTCCGTATCATTCACGGGGCATGCCATTAAAACTTCGTCTCACTTTCAAAATCAATGAGACTCGGACTTTTCTTCTATCTGTCCAATAAGGCTATGCCACGTAGCTCTTGTTACAGCCATGCAAACGTAACGTCTAAATGCAATATAAAATACATATTACCAAAAAAATTTCAGTCGGCTGTAAGGAAATCGGCTCTATAATTTTATAAATTTAGCATCTAATAAATTAATCATAAATTAAAAATGGGATACATAAAAAAGTAATAGAAAATAATTTGTCACTATGAATCGTCAGAAAAACGGTATCTTCCAAAATTGGTTGGGTGCTAGGAGTCGAACGTTTACTAAATTTCTGGTTTAGATCTGTGGCCTGTGGGTGCTGAAACACGAGCCTCTAATATCTTATGGTAATTTGTTCTCTTACCTAAGACTAAAAAAAATATCTGATTCGAGATTAGTTATTTAAGATCGGTGTTTAAGAGTACGTAGCAAACATAAACTATTTTACCACGTGACGATAGTTGTGGAGGATTGAATTTTACATTAATTGGATTAAAGAGTAAACTTATTTTTATAAGAGAATTGTGTACTTACTATATATTAGCTTAGACTTTTAGATGGATATGAACTCAATCTTTTGTCGGCTCATATAAAAATTTCATACAATTCTCACTTAAATTAGCCTGCGAGTTCTTGCGCTGCAAAACATTAATCCAACGGATAATTTGTGGAATTTTATTTAGTGGTAGAATGGTCCTTAAAAAGTACCGCAGTTCATATGGTTGGTTCGTCATGATCACTACCTCCTCACAAACGCATTTCGTGCAACCAAGAGAGTTAATACTTAGTAACTCGGTCATGTGTCATGTATGTGGTCTGAAAGGGAAAAGTATTTTGTGCAATGCGCTATCATGTCATCACAGTAACACTTACCAATTGAATAAGTGTTTTCAGGAATGTTTATATTTTCTAGGATTTTTAAAATTTTAAAATTTATTATTAATATTGTCTTACCTGCCAACACACCATATTTTTTCATGTCTTATTTTAAGTGGTAGTTATTACCATGTCATCATATCACCGTTGCATGAGATACCTTTTCATATAAAAGATGAGACAATGCTTCATTGAATGCATGAATGTCCTCGAGTTAAATCCTTAAGGGAGGTCCTTTTCCCAGCTCATAAGAAGGTGCATTTTTTTCTTGATGATCAGGGGTTGTGACTGCTGCTCACTGCTGAATCTCAAAGATTCTGATGGCTCCACTTCCGGGGCAGCTTGAGCTATATCGTCTTTGGTGCTTTGTGTTGGTTAATGTACAAATGGAGGAATTCATCGATCCATGATTTAAACTCTACATTGTCAATAAGATGAGTTCGATGAACATGTGTTTGGTTAGTGCCATGAAGGGTGGATTTGGCGGGAGTGGGGTACTAACGAGGAATGAAGAGTAAGATCACTCAGAGGATTTATGCATAATACAGGCATGTCCATCTCCATAAAGGCAGAATGTTAGGGGGTGAAGTTGGGGCTTGAACTAGCCTGCAACATGTGCTTACAAAAGATAATCCTTCAAATGGACTTAGGGATTTTAGTCTGTGCCAAACAAGAAGGGCAACTCGAAGTGGAATGGCATTGAAGTTTACAAGCGGGCATTCATAGCTTCTTGAGCCATGTTTGGCTTGTTATCATGAAGCATGATCTCTGTGAAGGAAACTCTTGTACTGATTGACTTACAAATCAAGTTGTTTACAAGCTCTTAAGTTTTCATAACTTGTAGTTTATCGCTGGAGACTCCAACTACTGCTATTTGAAGGTAATGTAGGAGGTATTATGGCTCGTCTTTGCAATTTGTTATTTCCTTTTTTTTTTTTTTTAATGTATGAGCTCTTTGTAAATTTAAAATATTTACATAATATATGCAATTTACAGCAGAGTCCCTTTTGAAAGAATAAAACTCATGACCTCTCATTTGAGGTCATGCCATTACAACAATCTCTCTTCCTTGGTATTTTATCATTTGTAAACGGCAATTATAATATTTTTAAGATTAATTCTAGGAATATTAAAAAGTAGATGATATCGCCAATTAGGGGTGTGCACGGATATAGGGTAGACCTGAAATCGATAGGAAACTACCCTATTGAGTAGGTTCTAGGTAAATTTCAATGAAAATAAGGTAGGTTACAGGGTAGCAAATAAAAGAACCACTCGGTTTCGGTTCCGATTTTGGTTTCGGCACATAATGTACCCAGAACTAGAACCAAAATCTGCTAACTTATTCGTGCGGTTACTTTTAATTGATTGTAACTTTCTTGTTTGAATTTCAATTCACGAACTGTTTAAACCATCGTATTCCTAACTTGATGAGCTTTCATTTGACATAATAATCATATATATTTGATGAAATTTTCATGCGTAAAGTATTAATATAACTTAAAATTCGTAATAAATAGTCCTTAAATATAATACAAATATACTTAAATTTGCAAATATTTTATTATGAAAAGTATATGAAATAATAATAATCGTAAAAGAATATTGAAGCAATTCATATTTTAGAGATAAAAAATAAAAAATAAATAGGTTCCAACAGTGTACCCATAACATATGGTATCTTACAGGTTTAGGGTAGCGTTCAATTCTAAAATTCAACATGGTAGGGTCCAGAGTCAAAAGTTAGGAACCGGTCACATAGGGTAGGATCCGGATATCATGAAAAAGCACACGATATCCGGACTCGAACACCCCTACCACCAATTAGTTTAAATTTCTAACCGGATATGCGACCAATATATGATGAATCCACTGCCAACAGGTAGCATAATCCCTTTGTTCGCGGCATCTTATAATCATATGGTATAATTCTTGAGAACATTGTCTGATAGTCATTTACAAGCTGATTAATGCTGGGAATAATAAAAAGTGTTGAAGGAAATATAAGACAAGCATTAATTTAGATTTTTTGATTTACTGACAATAATTTTTGGTTATTGAGTTGGGATAATGCTAAATCTCTGTTACTTATAGAAAGTAGCAAGACGTGAGATTCAAACAAGCTCTACGTTATTACAAGTAAGTCTTATCTATAACAAAGTTATCACGTGACAATATTTAAGTGGTGACATACCAATCAATGAATGAAATTCATCAATTTTGATATTTTTTATAACCCTAAAAAATGGATGGATTTCATTAGTAGGTGTCACCATACGACTACTATCATATGGTGACTCTGTTATGCATATGACTTCCTCCTATTACTAGGGGAAATTTCTTGAACTTTTGCCTAGACATGCTCATGTATAGACCTCGGATTTTTTAGTAGGCATTTGATGTCGAAACTAACCCTATGTTTGGATAGAGGGATTCAGATAAATTTGGCATGTCCCTTAAAAATCTGTTATTTGAATATCATTATTAGGAGAGAGTCTTGTGTGTAACGGCCATACCACACAGCAATATTGATTTAATGTCACGAGCCAATAGAATTAAGTTATTTTAATTTTTTTATAAAACATAAAAGAGAAAAAAAATCTAAAAAATGACATGATTTTATTAGTTTATAACACACACTAATACTGTCACGTAATATGCCGTTATATACAAGAATTTCTCCATTATTAGAGGAGAGTTATGAATGTATAGAATAATTTTTGGTCATTTCATCATTTTTAATATTGAGAAACACTTCATAAAATATGGTGAAAAAGCAAGCAAAATTTTCCACATATTATTTAATTTCCCATATTTATTAACAAAAACAAAATTTTATTCAATTCTCGTCTCAAAGTCATGACATTAATTTTGAGTTAGTCCATATTATCTTTCCTATACGAATGTTTCACTTTTAAAAAATTACAGGCGAAAAAATATTTGGCCAAAAAATATTGAAGACGAAATTAACATAAGGAGACATCATAAAACCCAAAGTCACTCTTATTTTCTTTAGTCAATTTACTATTGATAACCGGTGAAATTGATCAGTATACTGACGGTGAGGATGAAGAAAATTGTACCAATACTGGAAGTATTTTCTACAACCTGCGGCAGCCGACATTTGGAGTCCAAAACTCATGTGCACTAATTCAATTTCGAGCTAATTTATCGATTGCCAAGTAAATCTCTTCCAAATATATCCATTCAGTCCGGGATCAATCGATTTTCGGGGCAGCGGGAGGCGAATAATCCTTGAATTCGGAAAATTGTAAGGGGAACGGGTCTTTGTGCAGTGAAATAAGCCCCTGCTTATTATCTTGCACCCTTGCATAAATTTTCTATATCCATATCTACATTTACATGGTTATCGCTTAAGAAAATAAAATCCGAGACTTCATTCAAATAGAGGAAGAGTCGTACCACCTGTATCCGCGTACAGGTAAAGCAATATTTAATGATTTGTGCTTAGCTGGGAATGCCCGTCTTTCTCGAAAACTCGATTCGTCAAAATGAGGAAATTCTCGGATAAAACAAGCGGAAGAATTATTACGGAGAGCGCCACTTTTTCAAAAGATTTTCAACGATCAAACATCTCACACGCATGGCCCGCTGAGTAGCCAACAAAAGGCAACGCAAATTTCAAACATTCAATCAATGTACCTAACCTCATTAAATAAGGAAAAAAATTATTTTGGATTATAGAGAAGGCACGTAGACCTCAAAAATAGGATAGGATGTAGAGAAATGCATAAAGTCCTGCGACGATAGCTCGATCAGAATATCAAAATTATATATATATGTATATGAGTTAGGAAGTGAATCAGTGTTATGCATAAATTTTATTATTAATTAAATTGGCGAATAAAATGGACTGATAGGTGATAAAATAAAGGTTTTAATTGTAATTAATGTAATTCTTTCAATAATTCAAACATTAAAACTAATTAGTAATTAAGGCAAAATCGATTTGTATATCGTAAAAATCACACTCTTTATGCAAGTAAGATCTCCGGTTTCAGTCTTATTAATAAAGATGATTCATTTTGGAAGAGTTTTTACCTCCGAGTGAACCCTCATTATTCGAACTGGATTAGTCAATACTCGTTAAATTTCTGGATACTAGTGGTTTAGACCAATAAAGAAAAGATTAGAGAAGAAGAGGGAGGAAGATGATAGCCAAATAAAAGACAAGAGAAAGTGAAAATGTGTGTGGAGAAAAAGAAAGGCTAGCAAATCAGCAGTTACATATTCGTAAATTTACTATAATAATTATTAAAATTATGTTATGCTGATTCTTTAAAAGAAATAGTAAAAAAAAAAAGGAGGTCTAGCACTTGATGTGAGAAACGGGTTCTAGGAATCTTCAAATATAATGATATAGAAGATAAATAAATAATTCGTTTAACCGAATTTTATTGCAAGGAGCACAAAATCAGGAGTTGGGGGAGAAAAGGACGACAGCCGACTGAGATACGGTTGACCAAATGATGCCACCCACGTGGCTTAGTTGCATGACGTAGAAAATTTTGTCCAGGGTTAGGTTTTGACAGCAAGGATCCCTAAATTTTGAAGAATTCTTTTCCCTCATTTGCCTTGTCGCAAGATTTTCTAATCATGTTAGTGGCTTCACTCCAATTATTATTATTATTATTTTTTTAAACCAAAATCCGCATCACATCGTTGATCAAAGACTGCCATTGTGAACCCAATAAAAGCGATAGGTCTGCGGTTCGACCAGGAACAGCAGGAGCGGATAACGTTGTGGTAGTTGGCTGTTGGTCGTGCAAATCAGCTAGAGTGGTTAATCGAGTTGGCCTCCAGCGAAATTGCATTAGCGGTAGAATGGTGAATAGTACTAATCTGTAAAATTTTTCACCCGATCTTACAGTTTCGGCACGTTTTCATTTAAAAATCTCAACTGTTAAATGATAATACTCAATTCTCCTATAAACTCGTGTTTACTCTCTAATCCAGCTGAGTTGTGGAATTTAAATCGGACATTTTTCTTCCGATCTCGAGCGACGAGAGACAGACAGCCGCAAGGTGGGCTTTTTCTGTCCTCGGCCTAGAGTCAACTTTCTCCCCTATATTTGATAAATTTGGCCATGAGTCCGGCATTTTTCTTCCCGCTTCGAGCTTAACTAATTCCGAGTTCTACACTTAGACCTGATATGGTGCGAGTCCACGTGAAAATGTAGTTTGACACCTTGTAAAATTTTTCACCTGAGTCTATAAGATGGTGGACTTGTTTTCTCTTAAAAAGTATAACTGCTTGGTAATGATACCTAATTCATTTATAAAGTTTACTTTCTAATTCAATTAATGTGATATTTGATTCTCAAGATAAACTAAAGAATTAAGGCTGAATTTAACCGAAAGAAAAAAGGTTGAGGCGGAATTCTCTAACTTTTCCGGTTACAACAGAAATCTAAAAACCTATAAAAGGACAGAGCAAGGTAAAATAGGAAAGAATTGACAATCCCACTAGCAAGGGCTGGACCAGTAACTCTTGATCAAGAGAGAGTCTTGCGTGTAACGGGTTAATAAAATTCATTTATTTGTAGAATATTTTTAATAAAGTCTAAAATTAAAAAAAATTATAAAATGATAAAAAAATCCTAAAAATAGCTTAATTTAATTGGCTCGTAATATTATATTACCACTGTTATGTAGTGTACTCGTTACATATAAGACTTCCTCCTTGATAAGAGGAAAGTCTTTGGCAAAACAGCCATGCGGCTGACGTGGAGTATCTTCCGATGAGAAAATAATGATATTTTACTAAACTATGCAAGACAAATAGACATATCTAATTGCACAAACTTCTGTAATTTTATAAACTACTATTATTTGTACCTTAGCAGATATACCACATCAATAAAATTACGTGATATGATCACTTGACTATTGCTTCTGCTTAATCAGGGACGAATCACGGGTCACTACGGCCGACACCTAGGTTCCTCATAAATTACATTATCAGTTCTTACATTAGAAGAAATTGTTTGAGAGAGAGAGAGAGAGAGAGAGAGTTAAAATTTGAAATGGCCGACTGCGAACAGCCATGTTGAAAACGATAAGTTGACAACGTCGTCTTGCGTGAAGCCGCAAGAAATGGAGAATCACATAAACCCCATGCTTGGTCGCTAAAGATATGAATATTTATTGTATAATTTCAATATAGTCATCGTTGTCATTTCCTCATCTCCTCCTTTTCTTTATTTCTTGTTTGAATGATTTTCCTTCTCTCTAAATTGAAAAAAAAAAATAGTGTGCAGAAGATGATGTAAGAAAACAGAATAGGAATATGAGTCACCACATTCAATAGGTGTTATGCTGCCTCAATTTATAGGATTTATGTTAACAATTATGGTTGCAAAAATATTTTCAAAATATCTCAGCTGCCTGTCTCAGATTCTAAAATCATGGATTTTTACTATGATCTTGATTTTACCCACTACTCCGACGTAAGAGTAATTGGAGGTCCCGACTATCGAGCTTGGAATTGAGTTAAGAGAAACGTGCTGTGAAGACACCTTAGTAGGGACATTGACAACATGATAATTGGGTAGTGATAAAGTGAATGAACGGTGGCCACAGAGCAAACCCGCTCTTGAATAAAGTGATAATCAAGCATGATGTGCTTCATTCGATTATGATAAATAGGTTTCTCTAATAAGCATATTGAAGAAATAATATGACATCAAAGAATAAGTGGAATACGTAAATGAATGTCAAGCTCCCATAATAAGTATTGAATCAGAATCAATTCAACAGCAGTATTAGCCAAACTCTTATATCTGGGCTCTGTATTTGAGCGTGCTCTAGCTCTCCAAACTCCAGTGGAACCACTTACTGAACATTGTAGATTCAACGAAGTTGAAGGAGAAAGGAGCTTATTCAGAAGAACCATAGTAGACAAATATGATCAGGATATATAGAGTCAATGAATCCAGGAATTGTTGCTTATATACTTTCATAATTAAATGATCATGAAGAATACATTCTTGACGTCAAGTTGATAAATTTATCATTGTAGTGAAGTGATGATGGAGATAATTACTCGGATGATAATGGGCTTGATCATCGAGCTAAAGGTATTATTGTAATGAATGCCCTTTCCTTTACTGTATCTTCGTGCTACCATTTGTGCTTTGAAGCGATCAATAAAGTGGTACAGGTTTTGCTTTACCTTGTACATCCATTTACAACTAATGATATCATGGGTAGTGTGGACGCACGAAACTTGGCTGATTTAAAATCCTTTTGTGTGATTACTTCTTTAAAAGTGACATGAGAAGGACGAGGTTGCTAGAGTCATAATTGCTTCTCGGATTTTATTATCATAATAGGAAAATAGGGATAAATTTTTGGAAAACATCAGGTTCTATTTAGAACATTCATATTTTAGAAAAATTACTTTTACATACATGACTCAACCAAATAATACTAAGAGTCATATAATGGACTAAAGAGAAGAAGTATTGGAGTTGCCACCCGAAGAGCCTCCTAAGAATGGTTATCTAATCCCTCACGAGATTTTTCATTATTTTAACCCCATTTATCCAATGGCATATAGATTTAGAGAGACAGAAATGAGTCCCGATCATGAAAATATATGATAAACATCCCGATTGGGCCCAATTTATGTCAAAATCATTATTCTTGTCTCATATAAATCCATTTTAATTTATTGTGAGCACCATAGACCTTAATTATACATGTAATATAGAAAATAAGCATGGCTAATCAATAAAAATGCAGAGATGTGCTCAATGAGTAACATGCTATGATACTGTCACTCGATCGTTATATCATGCAATAGATAGTCATCTTTATACTCGGTCCTAATACTAATTCTTGCTTTAGAAATCATTGAACGGTCCTAACCACTATGATGTTGTTCAAAAAAATACTAGGAAATTCCTAATATAAGAAAACAATAAATAAAACCATTAACCACATGCAAAGGATTAATAATATAGCACAACTACCGGGAACACACATGTTCTTCAATTTAAAAGAGGAAGGAGGAAGTTGTGGTTGACTCCATGATTTCCTGGCATGTTGAGGCTTTCACCTTAGTTGTTGGACATTGCTCTCATTGCAAGTCGAGCTTGTGAAAACAAGAATAGAATTGGGTCGTCACCCATTCAACTCGTCATTATCAATGGTCTATAAAGCAACTGAGATATTGGAGGAAGTAATTGATTGCATATTTCCTCATAGTTTAGATTTTATTTAGTAGAGAAATTAATTTTAAATTTCTTTCACGTGATCTCCTTGATTTAAGATAATTTCCCGATTCACGGAAATCACTTTGAATAGGAAGTTCTGTATTTAGAACTTTGAATTTTCAGTTGGTTTAATTTATATACATACACGTTCTGATCAACGAAAAGTGCAAGCCAAATCCTCAACATTTTCTAATGCTCATAATGGTATCAAAACTGTGAGTCCTGGGTTCCCCTTCCCTTTTTCCATTATTCTCTCACGTAATTCTTATCTTTCCTATTCCTTCTTTTTTGTTTGTGCAGCACTCATGGCTAACCTAACTCCAACCATGGACATCATCATTCAAAACCATCATGAATCCAACAAACCTCTCATTGCCATGACTATTGATAATGCAATCATAGCTTCTACAAATTAACTCTCCCATAATCTTCAATATCAAGCCATGCTCATTGGAATACAATCTTGAAGGTTATGTAGATGGGTCAGTTCCATGTTCACCATCTTCCATTTTGAAGGATGGATCAGTCGGCAACCCCAACCCTACACATTACACATGGGCTAGTCATGATGAGCTCATTTTTAATGCTCTTGTTGAATTTCTCATAGTCTCGATTGTTCTCCTCGTCACCCAAGAAAATACTTGTCAAGAGGCTTGGACGATACTCTCCAACACATTTTCAAAACCATCAAGAGGCCGTCAAACAAGTCTCAACTAAAGAATACTCCACAAAGGAACCAAAAGCATCTTAGATTAGATGCAATTTGCACTGACGAACTCGCAATGCTAGTCAAACTTCTTGATCAAGAATATTTGATCGAGATAGTACTTGATAGTCTTGATGATGGTTACAATCTAGTGGTCAATGCTATTAAAATCATGAAATCCTCATCACCTTTGATGAGCTTCTTGAGAAACTCAATAACGAGCTTTTTTTAGAAGAATCTCCTTCCGACAATGGTTAACTTTGTGACATCCTAACCAAATCAAGCTGATCACCAAGGAAACTGGCATTACAAGATCATCTACATCAGCACACTGCAATTCAAGACCAACGGCTCAACATGGGGATAGGCCATCTTCAGTTCCTTACCTTGAATTCTATCAAGCATGCGATTCTCAAGGACACTGCTAAATAGTGCCCTAATTTTTGTTTAATTACCACCACACAATCTAGTGAGAATCAACAACCATTGGCTTCATGGCAATCACAACCTTCTATTTTATGGCAATTACGATCATAGGCTCTATGGTAGCCTCATGCCTACCACGTTGGCACCATCGCCTTCGGGTCTCTTGCTTGGCTTCTAAACATGGTGTATCACACTATGCTACCACTGACATGAGCAATCTCTCCCTTCATGCTCCATATAATGACTTCAGTGGTATTGTGATCAATGATTGCTCGGTTCTTCTCATAACACACATCGATTCCACTTCTATCTCCTCAGCTTCTCATTCCTTTTCACTAAATGTGTCTCTACTATGAAGAAGAACATGATATCCATATCTCCATTTTTCCCCTTTAACCAAGGTTATGTTAAATTCTTACCATCCTTTTAAGTGATGGATTTTCACTCGGGGGACAATTCTTTTGCAGGGACAAGCCAAGGATGGTGTGTGTCAATGGCCATCGTCTCAATCGTTCAAGGCACAACCTTTACTTGCTTTTTCATGTGACAAGACTATTTCATCCTAGTGGCACAATAAAATAGGTAATCCATCGCATCAAATTCTCAAGCTTATTATTTCTTACTTCAATTTAAATCTATTGAGTCTTGTGTCTATGACTTCCAATCATAGTTTTTAAATCCAAATCAATAATCGAACTGGCCAAACCATGGGTTCATGGGTTTATGGGTCCGACTATGGGTTCAACGGGTCTAACCGTATTTTTTAAAAAATTATTTATAAAAGTATATAATTAATATGATAGGATATGAAGAGGTTCATATTTATGCTAATTTAAAGAACTAAAAATATGTAACTGCTATATTTGTATTTTTCCTTAAAATAATCCGATCTAAAAACATAAAAGTTAAACACAATGACAATAAAAAATAAAAAAAAGAAAGAATATGTTAAATCTAATTCATAAAAGAGAAGCCTAGAAGATAAAAAGAAAGGCAAGACAACTAGGAGAAAAAAATGGAACAAAGACTGGCATGTGCCGTGTGGAGGTACGTCCTTCATTATCAGTCAGGGAGAAAAAAAGGAATCGAAGATCAGCATGTGAAGGCTTGTTCTCCATTGCCAATCTTATTTTATCCATGGAGAAGATCGAGAACCCACAATTTTTCAGTCGCTATCGACTTTCAAAGAGAGTGGTGGCCGAACTTGGCGGAGAAGGTTCAGCACTGACCATTGCTTTAGACAATGTTGTTAATGTTTGAAGTCGCTGGCGACCTTGTCGGACGCGCCCTCCAACGTTGAGCCCTCACTCGGCTAGTCATGCCTTTTTCTTCATCTGTTATCTCTTCATCTTTTATTTTTTTAATTGGCCAGTTCACTTGATGGTTCGAATAGCTGGTTCAATATGTTTTTGAAAAAATCGGTCAATTTAGAGATGTTCAAACGGGTTCAATTGTAAACGGAATCATTTAAGTAAATGAATTGGGTAGGTGGTCAGTTCCTGGTTGAAATGGTTCGACCAGCTTGCCCCGTTTGATTTTCAAAATTATGCTTCCAATTGTAGTGCCTATCAATGCAATAAAACTCACAAGTTAACCTTTTTGGTTTATGCACTTTCCTCATTATATCCTCTTGGAGATTTATTCAATAATGTATGGACCTCTTTTGTTACCTTAATTGATGGTTTCAAATACTATGTCATTTTTGTCGATCATTGCACAAAATACATTTGGCTTTAACCACTAAAGCGAAAATCTCACGTAAGTGATGTCTTTATTAGGCTCAAATCTTTTGGCGGAAGAATTCTTTAATAAAAAAGTCATCACATTGTATTCAGATAACGTGGAATACCATGCACTTGCAACTTGAGCCCCAAATGGAATCACACATTTTACCATTCCACAACATATATAAGAACACAATCAGCACTTTGAAAGACATCATAGATACATCATTGAAACCGGATTTGATTACTCTCTCATGCATCAATGCCATAAAAATTCCAGTCATGCATTTGCCACTACAATTTATCTCACCAATCGCATGCCTACTACATCTTTTTTATCAAGCCTCTATAAAACTTTGCATTTTTGGGTATCTCTGTCATTCGTGGTTACGTCTAAAGACATAAACTTGAACCTTGCTCTATCCCATGTGTTTTTCTCGGCTACTCCTGTACTCAGAGTGCTTGTCTGTGCATTGATTCGCCATCATATTAACTCTATGGTTCTCATCATATCAAGTTTGTGCCATCCTTATTTCTTTTCGCTTCTCTTTCAGGTAAAGAATCTAACATTGAGTATGCTATCATCTCATAAGACTTCCACTAGATGTTTATCTTCCTTCAACATCCTTTTCTATAGGATAGTTGTGCACATCCTTTGCATCAGCTCTTGTACAACAATCCATATATTAGATCTGCCATAACTGATCGACTAGACCAACCAAACCAATTGATAGGACATCACATCAGATAACCTCTATGCATCACCTTCTATATCAGTGGACTGAATTCACCCAAGTAGTTGATCGAATGACCCAATTGAGCTCGACATTTGCCCTTAAGCAGCAAAGTCAAAATCATCCTCTAAAGGAGTCAAAATCTTAATGTCCAATTTCTTCATTTTGATTCATTAGAACCTACAACTATGACCCAAGTTCTGAAAGATCACAAATGAAGTCAAGAATATCTAAAGAGCATGATGGTCTTGTATGAAATGGTACATGGGAACTAGTTCCTTGAGATCCCTCCCAAAACATTGTCAATGTAAGTGGATTTTCATACTAAATGCCTCTTTGATGGCTTTGTTGACAGGTATGAGGCTCGTTTGGTCGCAAAAAAATTCCATTAGCGTTCAAATGTAGATTATCATTAAACTTTCAATTCTGTGATCAAATCAACCACCATTCGAGTGGTTCTAACACTAGTCGCCCCGCGTGGATGGTCAATACAATAACTTGATATTAACAATGTCTTCCTCCAAGGTCACCTTTCTAAGAATGTATATACGATGCAACCACCGGATTTTATTGATGAAGAGCACCCCTCTCATGTGTGCCAACTTTGCAAAGCTATTTATGGTCTCAAGTAAGCCCCTCATGCTTGGTTTCATTAATTGTGGCAATTTCCTTTTGACTAGGGTTTCTGTTAATGCCATAAAGGTTATATTTTAAACACACTTTTAGACCTTAAATAGTGAGCTTAGAGCATGCATTCCACTTGATTTTTGTTGAGTTAGGCTAAATTGTAAGTATCTATGCTTTTAAGGAAAAGTTAATCTCCATCGTCTAAGTTCGCTGAGTTGTGCAGGACTTCCTCAACAGAAAACATACCAAATAGGATATCAATGGAAAACTCATCGAGTCAGAATTCAAACACAACAAATAGATCACAAATCGGAGCTGAAACGAGGAAGTTATGGCCGAAGAAAGGAAACTGCACGCAGCATAGAACTCAGCAAACTGTGGTTTACAGTGAAATTTCAGCGAAAAGACTTAGACTGCGGTCCATACTGAGCAAGTTTGTTGGGGCCCACAACTCTTTATCTCACACTGATCAAACCAAGATTAGAGGAAGTGTAAATACTTTATAAATAGAGGTGCACCCTCACAAGAAGAAAAAAGAGAGAGAGCTTCTCAACAAAAGGCAAGTTCTTCGACAACGTTCTTTGTAGATTAAGGTTACAAAGCCGGGGAAATCAGAACACGAGTCATGGGTAGAAGAGCTAAGGAATCAAGCTCATCATCAGTGTTTAAGACCTCTTCTATCTTTGTCTCCTTTCTCTTCATTTTGGTTTTGTAGCTTTCAATTCCGATGAACATGTACTATAAAGTAACTATGTCCGGGTAGTTTTACTATCTAGGATAGTAAGTGGGTCTTAGTGTTTATTTCATTCATGTATTGAACTTTTATTGCCTGGGTCTATGAAGGTGTTCTATTTCCCTTATTTTCATGCGTTTATTGATGTCTGGCCAACTCGATAAATCAATCTAAGGGATGGTGAGGAGACATGAGAGTGAGAATCTCATAACCTAAGTAAACATAGCCTAGGAATAATCATACCAAGAGGTAGATTAGTCATTCTAAGAGTTAGAAGAGACGTGTGAGAAGGCCCGAGAGGTAGCCATCACCATAGGCATCCCAAACATGGTTATGAACACAACCCTTGGTCCCTTGATTCTAACTACCTAGAGATAGAGTGGGTTAGGATCATCCTAGCGATACATCCTAGTTACGACGAGAGTCGGATTAGGTGACTTTACAACCCTTGGATAGGAGAAGGGGACACTTCTCTTGATCCTATTAATTAAGTTCAAGAGGATTGAAATAGATCTAAGTGAAATTAAACCCATAGAATCATTTCCCTGTCAAGTTTGTATAAAACTATTTCTGTTTTCTTTGGATTGTCTACTTTTACTTCATTTCTTGCTATTTCTGCATCCTCTCAATTATTGTGCGGTTTGGTTTGGTACTTTGTGTTCTAAGTTCATGCTTGTTAAGCTTTGATCCTTGTGGGAATGATACTCTATTCACTCTATATTACTTGTTGGTGATACATATACTTGCGGGCACTACTCTTGAAAACACGTAACAGTTTCACTACAAGAAAAAACTGGAAGTTCATGAAAATATACGCAATAATTCCAAAAAGTATGAATATTGGTGGGAAAATATTTAAAATGAATTTCCCTTTGAGTTGTCTTTCAAAAAATCGATAGCATGTTGGCGTAGAAATTAAATAATGAATAAAAGAAATATTGTAGATCTAAAACTCTCACATCCTTATATTCTTTCATTGGAGAAAACCTAGTCCTATAGTCCTTACCCCTCCACCTCTGTCCTCCTCAATTCAACACTCCTCCTCCATCTAAGTCTCTTCCTCACCCAGTCCTTCTTTGTTAATGGCCAATCAAGCCTCCACCTTCTCTATTAGCCTCCTTCTGGTCCTCTTCCTCCTTCATCCAAGTCTATTTGCTCTTCGTCTCCTCCATCATAGCCTCCCCAACCAATGCCATTAGAGCCTCCACCTTCTCGATCAACCTCCTTCTAGCCAAACTCCTCCTTCGTCCTAGTCCGTCCGGCCTCATCCTTAGTTAGCTTCCCTTCTATCCTCCACCTATGAAACAACTCCAGATCAGCTCCAAACCAATGGAGATGAACTCCAAAGCGAGAGGGACTTTCTGAATCATGAGGAGCATGAGGGAGATTTGCACGTGCTAGCTAGACTAGTCACAAGATCGAAGATCAAGCAAGTTCAACATGTTGTACGAGGCTTGACAATTCTTATTCTGGAGAGGCAAGCTATGGAGCTACCATTGGAGTAAGGCCGAATGTTCAATATCATACAAGTCCATCCCAAAAGTGAACCAATTACTTGCTGAACTATGGACAAATATGATGGAGCCTATTCCTAACCCAATATCATATTGGAATGCAAGTATTAAGGCAGCAAAACATGTCATTCATGTTGAATTGGTGTGTTATTTAATGCCACCTGCATTTTGGAAGAATTCTTAAGATGGAGGACAACTGTGCTCCGGGGAGGCTAAAGGCTTGTGCATGAAGACCAACATTAAGTGCTTCATGTTTCCCATGCTTGGTTAGTTGTAATTTTCAGTTCCTAAGTTCTATATAATGTCTTTAGTGGTTAGAATCAGAATTTAGCTAAGTTTATACCTCTAAGAGAGTTCTTCTCCTATTGTTCTTTAGCAAATCTGTAAGGATTACAAGTGCATATTTTGTGATTCAACACTTTTGTATGATATTGGTTCTTGGTTTAGTATAACTATCTGGTCAATATTCTTCACTTGTTTATAATATTGGTTCTTGATTCTCTATAATCAACGGGTCAATATTCCGCATCCTGAAACCTCCTTTGGGCGATCCCAGAATTCTGACTTCCATTTTCTTGTTGCTGGGTCTCGCGGCTTTGTTCATTGAGGTTCGCATCAACCTGCTCAACCAGTCTCCTTTAGGCTTCCTCCTCCTTCCTAGTCCGTTCTAGCTCATCCTCCTCCTCCTTCGTCCTAGTCTAAGTCCATCCATTGACATTAACCTCTTATTCATCCTCCTTGCCTTTTGTACTCTTCTTATTTGATGTTGCCTGTAGTGCATGTGATATTTGCTTCAAGTTGTGCTTTTTCCCATCATTGTCAATCTATGAAAAGGAAAGCTTGATTAAGATGAAAAGAATCCTCCATTTAGATATTGATCCCACAAAGAATAATTTGATTTGGGATGTCTACAATGGGTCATAAAAACTCAACATTGGGATGTTTATAATGGATTGTGATGATTTGACATTAAGTGATTTCCGGCGAAGAGCAGTGACTTGATACCCATTGATTCTTAGTAGATCTCAATGAATTGATATTGGATGAATTTTGGTAGGTCATTATGACTCTATATCAATTGATTTTTGATGGGTTGTGAAGACTCGATATTTGATGATTTCGACAAATCGTGTTGTCTCAACATCAGATGACTTCTGACAGGTCATGATGACTTGACAGTAATTGATTTTTGAGGGATCTTAATGACTCAACAACGGATCATTCCCGATGGGTCGACATGACTCAACATCAAGTGACTTCTAATGGAATGTTATGATACAACATTAGCTGGGTTTCAATGGTTACAATGCACGATAATTGTTGATTTGGGACCATTGTTTCACTATTTAGTGGTCCATATATTTAGAAGGAGGGACTATAGAAAGGAGCCTCAATTTTTTTCAATTTGCACGGATTGAGAGAATGGCTTATCATTGAATGTCCTCTGTGCAGTATGGTTGTTGAAAATGGGAAAGGTGAGGCTAATGCTTGTAGGGTAAATAGGTTTTGGAAAAAATGCAATTGGCAGTAGCCAAGGGATATGTTGGTGCACTTGGGGGTTAGCTATGACAATTTTCAAGGAATATTTGTCATGGTGAAGCGATTCAAAAAAACATGCAATTTTATAGCAGTCATTTTGACACACAAGTGGCGAGGATCCAAAATTCTAAGACCAAAGTCTCAGTATGAATTAGATCGAGTAGCATATGGATGTCCCACATGTGGAGCTTCCAGGAAAGGAATGTTCACAAAGATAGACACATGTGAGTCTACTATGTGAAGATATGGTTTTCAAAATTTGTGGGAAATGAACTTGTGGGCATGATTAAGCCATTGTTGAAATGTTTTTCTCAAAAAGATCATAAGGTGATGATGCCCTTAAAGAGAATGGATTTTCAAATCCCTTTATTAGAACCTTGTTAATCCAACACTTGGCCTATTCCTAATGGATCAATGCTCTACGTGGTTAAGGATTAAAACAAGAGTTCATTGAGTGTATTAGGGTCATTAATTGTTCAATCAATGGGCGGCTCTATCTATGAGATTCTACAAGTGATCAAGACACGTTGAGTAGATCGATCTTAGTGGAAATGCCATTTAGAGTGATACCGGCTTAATATGTCGATGAGTTTGGGTGAGACTAGGCATCAATAATGCAAGAATTTGATGATACAATTGCATAAACTAGTTGAACATTAGGACAAGAACTGTGTGTAATAATGAAACTTCAAAATAGTGGGCTTATAACCAGGTCAATATCACAATATGATAAAGTTGGACTATTGGGATAGATTTCTACATGTTAGGCTTAGTTTGGCAAGAAAAGAGTGGGATAGACCATAATGGTGGACTTAGGTTATGGCAAGGTTGTGGCTAAATTCATGATTGTGTTGTTATCCTAAAAGGGTTTGGGACACAAATTTCTTATTAAAAAGTGGTTAGTGGAGACTTTTGAAATTCACTTCACAGCCCAAACTCTACATGCTATTAGAACTTGGTCCATCTTCATCATTAATATCTCTAAGATGAGGTCTGAGTGATTAATGGCAATGCTTGCTTTTGAACCAGACTATCGTAAGCTAGCTCACTAAGAGCTATTCGTTCTTTGCATCTCTCCTCTTTACTTGCTAATTTTTATTTGTTTTATGTTTTCTTTCTTTATTTTTTTTAACTTGTCTTCTTCTTTTTTGTTTTTTTCTCTTCTTTCTTTTTTCCCCTTAAATTAGGATGGATGGATCAGTATTAAAATTCATCTTAAGGATGCCCCATAGCTTTTAGGTGAATTGTTTGTTTTCCAAAAATTAGGTTTAGTGCCAATATATGGGAATGCCTCTCAATCTCTAGGAGAGAATGATGCAATTTGGGATTGACATATGCAGTGTTGGTTGATTATTTGGAGAATAATTTATCCCACAGAATGGAGAAAGCATTACCATAGACCAATTCAAGTCTGATTCAAGTGATGCACACTAATAAAATTTAGGTAATTGCTTGCATTATGCGTGTAAGAAGTTCATTTCATTAGGTTCAATAAATAAATGAGAGAGGACTTATCTTTCCAATCCATTAGGCCCTCAAGTATTATTGCATTGATCTCTTAGAAGATATCTGATACATCTCATTAGTCTCATATGTAGGTGTGAGCAAAAATTTAGATTAAGGAATATGCAAATGATCAATCTCACTATTGAGTTTAGAATTGAAAGTGTGATGCAAGTAGACGTGTAGGAAGTATAAGTGGTTTGAACAAATAGGAAGGTAAGTTTGGGCAAGAGATTGTTTGAAGGGAAAAGTAAATTTGGTGTCTGTAGAGATACTACAATGAAATGAGTGAAGTGGAGTTAGTGATCCATTAAGTTTAGACTTCAACGTATAGAGAGCATCATCAAATTTAAAAGCATGTGTTTGTCTCAGAATTGAGATAGTTTTTATAGGCTCATTTTGCCCATTTGATTGGTTAGCTCATGATTGAGAAAAATGAAATATGAAACTTGTCGAATGTTGAAGAGAGATATGGATGGTTTCAATGATGTTTGTCCCAGTTTAAGGGAATGATATAATCACTTGAGGATGTCAAGCTTAAGCCAGAAAGGAAATGATGAAATTAATCAAGGAATCTTGTTGTGACTGAACTGATTGGATAACTTAAGGAAGTCATGCCTAATCCAGAAAATAAATGATGGGATGACCTAAGGGTACCATGCCTAGGTCAAAAGAGAACAACATGATAACAATCAAGATCATTGACGAGACGTGATGCTTGTCTATGGAGGGATACTGTGAAGCTATTGAAATAATAAATAGGAAGTGATTCCTATTAATTGAAGAACTTGATGATTGGTATGATGTGTTACCTATAGGTGATAATTGGGATACAAATAGAATGAGGACGCCAACCACCAAAGAAATTGGTAGACCATAATGCCTATTTATTGGAGAAGGGAATGATCGGTACTACAGATAGGATGTGATGCTTATTGCGAATTTAAGAAAATAAGTAGTACATATTGTAGGTCTAAAGGAAAAACTAACCTAAGGTTAGAGAGATGAGAGAGTGACCCAAGGTGTGGGACTATTGATAGGCTATCAGGAATGAATGACCTAATGTATGGAACCTAATAATGGTTAGAGGGAATAAATGTTCTAAGCTAAATAACCTCTTAGATGTCAGAAGGAAGGACATCCTAAGATTTGAAACCAACTTAATGTTGGAGAGAAGAGGGTAGTCTAAGGTGTGAAATTGGTCTTGGGTTGAAGAGAAGCAATGACCTAGGATGCAATACTTATCATGTGTTGAATAAATTGCAGACTGACCTCATGTTTGATATCTATAATAATTGGCAACCTAAAAATAGAGAAGACATTAAGGAAACATAAAAGTTGTGTTGGAATTTACCATAATAATGATGGATTTCAAACACATACATATACCGTATAGAAGGAATCCATATTCATACATATCGTAATAACGAGATGGGTTGTCGTCATACCTTATAATTCTTCAGGATCATTTTACGGGATCGAATCACGTACCGGTAACCTTCACGAACAAAATAGATCGGCGGTGGATCCTCACTACGTAGTCGAGCGAGAACCAATCACAATTCACAGCACAAGAACCCTCTAACTCGATCTCGAATGGGAGCAACACGTAACCCGATCTTTATCTATTTTCTCTCTTGAACTTCTCCTCTCACGTGAATCTCATGCATCCATTCTTTTTTTTTTTTTGTTTATAGGTAGTTACATGAGAATGAGAAGTCATGGTCTTTCACAACGAATGTGACCCTTCGTTGAAGTAACGCATCTATTAGAGAGAAGACACTCTCTAATTGAGTCGGGTTCGGGTTAAGTTGATTAGGTTCACATGGGCGGATCGTATTTTCCTACATCTCCCACTCACACTTGGGGAACCGTATCGACATTGTATTGCTCACAACCATTAGAGAATGGTTCATACAGGTAGATGTGCCGTGCGACCACCGAGCACACAAAAAAACGGAGAGCTCTATACTAGAAACTCGCTAGAGCCAGCATGGAGGCATCCACCCAACGAAAAATAAGTGTCTCGAGTGCCCTAGACTAATTTCGCATCACATCAAGCCAAGTATCTCTAATCCCTCAAAAAAAGAGCATACTCAACCACTCATTTCTGTATTCACAATTATGTATAAACTACTCAATTAGTTACATAATAGGGATGTCCTTGAACACAAAACTATCGATGAGATTGAAATAGTCTTCCCTTCGCCCTCACATCACTCCATTCGAAACTGATTGCTTTCCCAGCAGTGCCCCAGCCGGCCGAATCATTCATGACCATAGGTAACACGCCAAAGTAGCGATCATCAGTCCCTTACTTTGTGATATAGTCAAAAGTGACTAAGGGCACTTATAAAATTATTTAGGACTCACACAATGATGAAGCAGGGATTCATTCATCCATTTCCTAAATAGGCCGCTTTAGTGCATGTAGTATGAAATACATGCTATGGTGGAGCTACTCTTTTTTAGAGTGTATGTCAAGCTCTTTATTAAACACCATACAGATCTTAGTTCAGTCACTTCTTGAGTGCCTAACTTGAGTCCTCTGTCAGCTCGCCCTTCAAGACGCCATAACTAAGGTCTCACATCTGACTATTAATATCAGGCATAATGAATAGAGTGGGGTATTCATTTCGGTCAAGAATTTAAGACCTCATCTCGACTCGATCTGAGGCGACACAACGGTATCTCAAATTTCATCCTTCCACACCACATAGGTGCTGAGAGTGTACCGTATTCATCTCATCCTTGCTCGCCCTAATAGGCGCCAAGGGCAATTGCTCATGTGAGAGAGCTAATTTTAAGCCTGTTGACATACTATCTTTGTTTCGTGCTAATTATCTCACAAAATGCATAATTAAATCGTAGACAAATCATGCATTAGTTGAAAATATTTGATAACAACAAATGTCATGTAGAAACGAAATGATCCATATCATAACATGAAACACAATCACCATCTACAAAGTCCTACTGCCCTTACATGAGCCCTAAAACTCTCTGCAGTTATAGGCTTAGTTAGTGGATCTGCAATCATTTGACTCGTAGGAATGTACATTAGGACCACTTCCTTCTGCGCAATCATATCTATGATGAAGTTATATCTGATCTCTAGATGATTGTTTCATGCCATATAAGGACCTTTTGAGCTTGCAGACTTTGCGCTCTTGACCTTGTGCCACGAAACCTTCAAGTTGATCCATATAGATCTCATCATCCAGTTCTCCCTTGAGAAATGTAGTTTTAACGTCCATCTGATGTAGCTCAAGATCCAAATGTGCGACAATGGCTAGAATGATGCGGATCGAAGCAAACCTAACCACTGGGGAAAATGTTTCTTCGTAATCCACACTTTCTTTTTGGGTATAGCCTTTTGCTACTAGGCGAGCCTTGTATCTATCGATAGAACCATCCGCCTTCCGTTTGACTTTTAGGATCCACTTGTTCCCAATTGTCTTACGTTCAGGTGGAAGATCAACCAAGTCCCAGACATGGTTGGTCCTCATGGACTCCATCTCTTCGTTCAGTGCATTCGTCCACTCTTTACTTGCAGAAGATGAGAGAGCCTCTTTCACAGATTTAGGCTCTGCATCATCTTGCGCAGCAATCGTGAAAGCATCTCCTTCGACCTCGAATCGGCGACGGGGAATATTTCCACGTTTGCTTCTTCGCGGTTGAGGCTCGGGTGGAATTCTCTCCGATGAACTAGGTTCACCAGCTATTAAGTCACTCCCACTATTCCCAGGAGGTGAAGGAACTGATTCCTCATCCTCTACCGGCTTATCTAGAGCGCCTTGTATGGATTCCTCTTTTTCATATAATTCAATCTCTTTTGAAACCTCACCCTTGCTAGGGAATTCGTCCTCCAAAAAATCCACGTCTCTTGACTCAATTTCAGAGACAGTTCCGTCAGCATTCTCATCAATGAACACATATCCCTTAGAATGTTCGGAATATCTAATAAAGATACACTTCCGACCTCTAGGTCCTAACTTCCCATACTTATGAGAAGCGTTGTGCACGTATGCTGCCGAACCACATTGCCGCAAATGTTCTAAAATAGGTTTTTCGCCGGTCCATAACTCATACGGGGTTTTAGGATCTGATTTGGAGGGCACGCGATTAAGTACATAGGCAGCAGTCAATAGCGCATCTCCCCAATAGGAGATAGGCAAGTTAGCTTGCGCCATCATAGACCTAACCATATCCAGGAGGGTTCTATTCCTCCTTTCTGCCACTCCATTTTGTTGTGGAGTTCCTGGTATTGTTAATTGTCTATCAATTCCCTTTTCATGACAGAGCCTCTTAAATTGCTCCGATAGGTACTCACGTCCTCGATCAGTTCTGAGAGCTTTAATTCTCTTATCTAATTGATTCTCAACCAAATTCATATATTTTCCAAAGCAATTCAATGCTTCAGACTTATGGGAGATCAAGTAGATGTGACCAAATCGTGTATAGTCGTCTATAAATGTGATGAAATAATACGCACCAGAACCTGCTCTCACATTCATTGGTCCGCAAATATCTGAGTGAACTAATTGCAATGGAACAGATGCCCTTTTAGCTTTACCAAACGGTTTTCTGGTTGCCTTTCCTTCAAGACAATGTTCACAAGTTGGCATGCTAACCTTTGCGAGAGGGCATAAAAAGACCTTCTCTAGCAAGTCTGGTCATTCAATTTAAGCCTACATGGCCTAATCTAGCGTGCCATCTAATCGTATTAGTGCAAACATCATTATTACTCGAAGCAATTAAAGAAAAAAATTGACATTTTTATTCTCATAATAATCAATGTCTAAAACCATCAAACCATCTGAAATAAAGCCACTGCCATAGAAAATGTCACCAAGAAAAATGCTCACAGGTGAGTCCTCAAAAACAAATTTAAATCCAAGACCTAACATGACCATAACTGATAAGAGGTTTTGCCGGATCTCAGGAGTATGAAGGACATCATGGAGATATAGTGTGCGACCACCTCGCAGATTGAGCTTGTAAGTGCCGATTCCAAGCACTTGCACACTCGAACTATTTCCCATATGCACCTTTCTTCCAACAGGGACTCAACGATACTCCATGAACCCATCTCGACTCCTTGCTAGGTGGTCGGTTGCGCTTGAATCCACAATCCACAAAGGAGTAGGATTAGCAGCCGAACCATCAGTGACCATAAAACATTTAGGGCAAGAATAAGGATTTATAAGTACCTTCTTTGCTTCAATGCAGTCACGAGCAAAGTGTCCCATTTTCTGACAGTTATAGCACTTGACTTTGCTTAGGTCTTTCTTTCCACCACGCTTTCCTCTCTTGCGCTTGGTGGACTTGCCTTTCTTGGGCGCAGGTTCGCCCTGGTTCTTAGGAGCACCTCCAGCTCGCTTACGTTTTGGCCCATAAGCCTTTCGCGAACTAGAGGCCACAACGTTAGCCTCCGAATTGGGCGTAGCAGCCTTCAGGCGCTCGTCCTCCAGCTCTAAATGGCGACGAATGTCGTCAAACATTTTGACATTTTCGTTGTGGGTCATATTTGTCATTTGCTCCCAGGAACTAGGTAGTGATCTAATCACTGCCTGGACCTGCTGCTCATCAAAAAAGGGTCACCCCACCAGACTTAAGGTCTCGGATCATAGTAGCCATGCATCGGAGATGCTGCTTCATGGTTTGATCTGACCTTTTGACACAGGAATCGAACCTCATGTTCAATTCCTGGAGTTTGGTGAGGGACATCACACCGAACTTGGATTTGAGGGCCTCCCACATCTCGTGAGCAGTTGAATACATCTCAAACTCACCAATTAGATCATTATGCATGCTGCTTAACATAGTAAAGCGCGCACAACGGTCCTTCTTGAGCCAACTCTAGTAGGCATCAAGGTCTCGTTGGTGCTGAGGTGTATCACCTTTTTCATGCACTTTCATGGCCTGGTCCAAAGTCTCCAAGACTTCCTGCTCATCCAGGAGATACTGAATTTTCCTACGCCAAATGTCATAATTGTCGCCATCCAGTTTCTCACCCTTCATCAAATCAGCGATAATAGACTTTGATGCCATTGCTAAATCTATTTTACATGCGCATAGATATTTTCATAATTAGCACAAATAACACAAAATTTATGTAGCAACAATCTAAACAACCAACAGAAATAATCAAAGGTGCGAGATCGAAAATTCGCAGTGCTCCTAATCATCACTCACATTCCCTTGACCACATCTATCAATAAATTTAATTATCATACATAAATTTATTTTGGAGCGAAATTAATTCACTCGACAAAATCTCCCACAAAATATAATATGCAACAAATCATTAAATGCACATCATACTTGTTTCAATTTATTCTAAGTTTTCGGAATATTATAGTAATTTTCTTAATCAATCAATTAACTATATATGATTTAAATCAAGAAAATTATCAAACACAATGCAAAAAATCAGAAATCACTCTTAAACATTTCTGAAATATTGCTGATACTCATGAAAAATTTTCGTAATTTTCCAGAATGTTGTGATATTTTTCCTAATTAATCAAGCAACTAAAAAGCGATTAACACTATGGAAAAATATGTAACTCAGTTATAAAAATCCAAAAACACTCCAGAAAGATTCTTTCTGGGTAAAGTTCTCCAGAAAAAATTTTCATAATTTTTCGGATTACAATAAATTTAATCTGAATTTATAACATAAATTCAATTATTAAATAATAATAATTGTTATTGGCATCTAAAATTTTTCAAAAAATTCCATGATGCTCCTCTAGTGTTCAGGAATATACATAAAAAATTTCACCTCATAAAAATATCATGTGTTTTAGATATTGGGCGAGACTTAAAAAAAATGTGTATTTACCATTTCTACATTTTTGGAAATTATTCTGACCTCTTCTAATTGTTGAAAAATTTTGAAAAAAAAATTATCAAACATATAAAATCGTGTCAGAATTGCAGCGGTGAAAATGACTCGATGATCAAGCATCGGAGCAGTTCATACGGCCGCAAATTGCGCCATTGTGCGCATGAGGTTGATAGTACAACCTATTTTCTTCGTATTTCTACTCTCTGTGGCCGGAGTGTGTGCTTCACGCTCCAACTTACCGGCCTCTTACCAGCGAGTGCGTGATGTCGTCCGCTCCCACTCGGCGAGTGGAGTCCGTTGCAACTTTCGGTTTCTCAATCGGATCTAGGGGTGAGCCACACTCTCCCTTCCGAGAGTGGCCTAGGTTCTGGACTTGTTCTAGGTGTTCTCAACACCCAGAAATATTTTGATCCGGTCCAAAACTTTAAACAATCATAACTTTGTCATACGATATCGAAACGAGGCATATAATATATCGTTGAAATCATATTGAAACGAGGAATCTAACAATGTAAAAATTCACCCCAGAAAATATCGATATCAAAACAGGATCAGCAATCACAGAACTGGCCTACTGTTCATCTACTTTGATTCATGATATATATTGATACGGAAACGATCTCAAAAGCTCTGATACCAATGTTGGAATTTACCACAATAATGATGGATTTCAAACACATACATATACCGTATAGAAGGAATCCATATTCATACATATCGTAATAACGAGATGGGTTGTCGTCATACCTTATAATTCTTCAGGATCATTTTACGGGATCGAATCACGTACCGGTAACCTTCACGAACAAAATAGATCGGCGGTGGATCCTCACTACGTAGTCGAGCGAGAACCAATCACAATTCACAGCACAAGAACCCTCTAACTCGATCTCGAATGGGAGCAACACGTAACCCGATCTTTATCTATTTTCTCTCTTGAACTTCTCCTCTCACGTGAATCTCATGCATCCATTCTTTTTTTTTTTTGTTTATAGGTAGTTACATGAGAATGAGAAGTCATGGTCTTTCACAACGAATGTGACCCTTCGTTGAAGTAACGCATCTATTAGAGAGAAGACACTCTCTAATTGAGTCGGGTTCGGGTTAAGTCGATTAGGTTCACATGGGCGGATCGTATTTTCCTACAAGTTGAGATGAGGTTATGGAAATTTAAGGATAGGGAAGAGGACAAGGGGATGCAAGGATTTGGAGGAAGTCATAGGGACTTAAGGTTCCAATGGAAGGTCAAGGAGAACTAGGGCATCTATTAGAAGTTGTATGGACCTAATGTTTGCAGTGGGGTTGTGGAGACTTGAAGGACTCAAAAAGACGGGGATGATGACCAATGCCCGTAAGCAGCTACCTAAAGTTTAAGTGCGATGGTTAAGGGTTGAGAGGAAATTTCCAGTTCAAAATAGAGCTCTAGGTGTTTCAGGGATTAAGATAGAAGTCATCACAACCAAGGGCTCAGAAAGTTGATTTCAAGCTTGAAGGGAAGCTATGGTTACCTAAGATTGTCATGATCAGTTCGTGATTGTTACAGTCAAGAAGATTTAGGGATCATGTGATTTCTAAGGGCAAGCAATTAACTAATCGAAGGGTAGATGAGCCTAGGGAATTTGAATAGGAATCGATCAATTGCAAATTAAAGGGGAATGAACGGTACAATGTAATTTAAATTGGATACTTAAGTCCAAAGCAATTGATTAATACACATTTCAAGTACATTGTCATGGGATCCTAAATAGATTTCAAACACATATTTAAAATCAAGACCAAGTAAACCCTAACTAAAAATAGATTTTACTAGATCTCGGGAGTATAAAGGATGTCATGAGATAGGATATGCGACTAATAATTAGGCGTATTTGGGTTTGGGTGCTCTGTACCTTTTCATGATGCCCAGACCCTATCCATATAAGACTGGTTCCCAACTTTTGGATCCAAACCCTATTTTGTTAAATTTTAGAACCGAACCCTATTTGGAACTTGTAAGATACTATAAGTTTCTGGTACCCTGTTAGAAGCTGTTTATTATTTATTTTTGGATTAATTGCCTAGAAAGGCTTGAACTTAAGTGAAATTGCCACTTTTGGCATGAACTTTTCGGTATGACCTAGAAAGGTATAAACTTTAAGCCATCTGTCATATTTGGTACAACCCATGAAAAATAATCTTTTTATCAAACCTGCCACGTTAAATTGCTTACTTGGCAAACGGTTGCTAGCATGGGCATGCCACATGGATGAGGGGATGCCCCGTGTGCTAAAATATCATTTTCAGGTCCTCAATAGCTGTTTCAAAGTTCAAAAAATTGAAGGGCATGGTCGTAATTTCGATTTGCCCAACATTTCCCCAAATTAGAACTACAATTGGGTGGGAATCATGATGGCTTGCCAAACTTACCAATAGAAGGGAGCTCATCTTTCTTAGGTGGTTCAATAAGAGAAGTGAAGAGCGAGCATATGAACTTAGTGCCTAGACAAAGATGACCTCAGACAGGAAGACTTGAGCAGAGGTCATGAGTTTGTTAAAACAATGATAACCTGAGCATTAAGCTTGGGATTGAGAGCAAAGTGGAATGATTCATTCAAAGGTGAAGAAATTGAGTGGCTTGGATGAGGAAGGACAACAGTCGAGAGATGGAAGCTCAGCTTGTGTTGGATGGAAGGACTTGCGTCAATAGCGGATCTTGGTGGGGCCAGGGCTCGATGAAGAAGGTGAGCTGGGGTTTGGGTCTAACGGTGGAATATGCTGGAGAAGAGCTTGGATTAGGGGGAGGAGTATCATGGAGGAGCTATGGGTCTTGGTCACCAAAATGAGGAAACTAGGGATGGAGGGAGCTCGATGATTCCAATTGGCAGAGAGGGGTTGGCCGCTCAGCAGCGAGGATAGAGAAGGTCGATTATGGAAGAGTTAGGGAAGCTCGAAATAGGGAGGCCAGGGCTGCCATAGAGGAAGTACGACATAGGCAACGGAGGACGGAGCAGACGACAATGGTGATTAGATGGCTCAGTGCAACTGGAGGATCAAGGAGTAGGCTAATTTGAAGGTCTAATTTGGGGAAATATTGGGTAAGTCAAAATTATGACTATTTATGCCCTTCAATTTTTGAACTGTGAAACAACAATTGAGAGGCAAAAATGATATTTCAACTTATTGGGCATCCCCTCATCCATGTGGCATGTCCATGCTAGCAGTCATTTACCAAGTAAGCAATTTAATGTGCCACGTCGAATAAAAATGCTATTTTTCACAAGGGGAGGGGGTGCAAAATGGAACAAACAACTTAAAGTTTGTGCTTTTCTAGGTCACGCTAAAAAATTTGTGTCAAAAGTAGCAATTTTACTTAAGTTTAGGTCTTTCTAGGCAATTAACCCTTTATTTTTTTTTCTCTAAAATATAGATTACTTCAATAGTTTTCATGATTATTATTGTATACTTTTAAATATATTTGCATTATATTTTAAGTGTTATTTATTACTAATTTTAAGTTGTAATGGCACTTTATGTATGAAAAATTCATAAAAATATGCATAATTATTATGTCAAATAAAAGTTCATTGAGTTAAAATATAATTGTTTAAGCAGTTCGTGAATTGGAGTTTAAACGAGAAATAATTAAAATTAGCTGTGCGAATAAGTTAACAGATTTCGTTTCCAGTTCCAGGTACCCTATATCGGAATAGACAAGTTCCTTCATTTACTAACTGGAAACTGCCCTTTTTCATTTAGATCTATCTAGAGCTTACTAATAGGTAATTTCTTACCGATTCCAGGTCTACCTATACCCCTACACACCTCTAGAAACTATTTCATAAATTGAGCTTGTAAGTGCACAATCTATGCACTTGCATGCTCAAATTGGTCCCAATGTGAACCCTACTTCCGACTAGGACTCGGTATCTTGACTCCTTTCTAAGTGTTTAGTTATGTGTAATTCCACAATCCACAATGGAATGTGATTGGTAGTTAAACCGTTTGTGACTATAAACAAATAGATTTAAAATTTAGGTCCACAATTACCTTCTTCGCCTTAGCACAGTTGTAAGCAAATCATCCCATCTTTGGTAGCTATAACACTTTAGCTTGCTCAACTCCTTTCTATTATACTTTCCTCTCTTGTGATTTGTCATTTCTTGCTTAACTCCTTTTTTCCCTGCATTTGGGCTCAGAAGCCCCATGCAAATTAGAGAGTGCAATATTGGCTTTTGAACTAGATTAAGCAACCTTCAATCACTCATCCTCAAGTTTGAAATCAGGAGGAATGTTGTCAAAAGTCTTGATGATCCCATTGTGGATTACTTTTGCTTTCACGTGATGCCAGGATTTAAGTATAGATCAAATCACCGCCTAGACTTGATGCTTAGTTGGAAAGACCTAACCCACTAGACCTTAGGTCCCAACATATAGTAAATATGCATCACATATGCTGCTTCACTGTCCGATCTAACTTCTTTATAGAAGAGTAGAAACTCATGTTCAATTCTCCAAGTTTAGTAAAGGATACCACTTTGAAATTGGCTTACAAGGCATTCCACATTGCACGAGCAAAGACAGTTTGAATACATTAATTGGACCATTGTCTAAGCTGCTTAACATAGCAAAGCGTGTGCAATAATCTTTCTTAAAAAAGCTCTAAGAAGCCTCAAGATCTTGTTGATGTCAAAGTATATCACCTTTTTCAGGTGCTTTTAAAACTAGATCCAAATTCCTCAAAACTTTCTGCTCAACGAGTAGATACTACATTTTTTAGTTATAATTGGACCATTCTTCATCAGTTCAATGATAATTGGTTTTGATGAGATTGACAAAACCATCGTATTACCATAGGCAATCATGCAATTTATGTGATAATAATATAAATAACCAACAAAAATAATTCAGGGTACGAGATAAAAAATTCATGGTGCTCCTAATCATTGTTCACATTCCCCTGATTATAAAACAAATAAATTCAATTATTGTGCAAAAATTTATTTGTCGTTTAAACTAATTCACTCAATACAATCACCCATAAAATATAACATACACCAACCCATTAAGCGCACATCATATTTATACCAAATTATTCTTTTTTTTTTTCATAATTTTACACTATTTTCTTTAATTAATAAAACTAAAAGCAATTAAAATTAGAAAAATAACGCAAAAAATAGGCATTACTTTATAAAGTTGCCCATTTAGCGTTGGCTTACATGAGAAATTTCCATTTTTTAAATTGAAAAATGTATTCTAAATTTATGACTCGAATTAAGTTAATGAAACAAGTACTACAACTCTTAAAATTCTAGAAGAATTATGTGGTAATTGCCAGTCAACTATATATATAAAAAATAAATTTGTGATTTAGAAAATTATCTTATAACTGAGGAATTATATGTGCTTTCCAGAAATAATATATTTCCTATTTTAAATTGCTAAAAAATCGACAATTTAATATTTAAAAATTTAAAATATTTTAATAAATATAAAAAAAATCAAGTTAAGATTGAAAACGGTGTAGCCATCGGAAGCCTGAGCTAGCTACTCGTGCCCACTTACACCTCCACGCGTGTGCATGCACCTATGCGACAGGCTACCAAATTTCATTCTTAGTTTTTTTGTTAGGGTAAATGACCATGTAATGCACACATTTTACTTATTTTTTCAATTCTACCACAAAATTTCACTTTAATTAGAGGGTAATTAGTTTTTAATTTATCTCCATTTCTACCATGTCGTCAAAATTGTGTTAATGTTGCTAACTGAAATTGCAAATGACTATTAAAAGTGATAGATTGACAAATTTATCCTTCTTCAAACTGCAGATTGATTTAAGGCTTGGAAATGGTAGATGAATAGCTTTATGTTGCTCAACAGAGGGGTTATTTAGAAAAGCTGAATGTGGACACTACAGTTAAAAAGGAGGCTTATGGCTTCAGAACCTTTTCCTGGAGTGATTGCATTTTGATAGTACGCTCAGCCTGCTTGTTTTGACCTTCCAATTAATCTAGAATTGATTTTTGATGATATAGATGCTTGTTTTTGCTCCCAGTGCTGGCAAATCATTAAAAGAATTTGAGAATTAGCAGTGATTGCATTTTTATATTTGATCGTGGTCAGTTTAGGCAGCTTTTTGCTGAACAGTGAAGTTCGATCAACTGTTGGAGAAGGAAATTTTACGATTTCACTTACTTTCAAGCTAGGTCTTCATCTCCTCAATTTGATAGTATGTTGAAATAGCCTCAAGATCACTCTAGTGCCGTAGCTTCTTATCCCATACTTTATGAGTTTCACCGGCTTGTTTTATAGTAAAAGTTGCTGAAGCATTGATTCCAAGGTTTAAATTCTGAAGGTAAACCCTCCATAGCCCCAATTTAATTAGAAAAATTTGTTTTGTTGTATTCTCTTTTTGTGCTTATTCCATGTTATTGGTGCTATTGATTATTAAAATGGTTGAAACACCCGTATAGCTAATAGCAATGAGTTTATATGTTCAATTTTTAATGCACGATTACTTTTACTTTGATGCAGGATCAAACTATAAACTTGAGAACATTGAACAAGCATTTCACTTATTTTTATTTAGGTACGTGGATTTACTATTTCAATTTTTGTCAATGAATATTAAAATATGTTGACATATGCAATCTTTAATTTTCATTTGTTTCAAGATTACAATGGGAGATTTCTTTTTCAGCAATATAGTAGGAACACAAGGATTAGAGCATTTTTTTTTGTTTTGATTAGTTGTACTTTTGATTTGTTTTTATTTGTCATATATACCATTGTAATTTCTTGAATATTATGTAAGAATAATATCTTTAATAATAAAAATGTATATCTTCATGATAGATATTATGATGTGTTTGTAGTTTTTGAAATTTCTGTCGGTGATACGAAGGATTTTATTGACAACTATGGATGTTGTTAAAACTAAAAGTGGGAAGGCGCCATATAGTGGCTAAGTGCGTGGGTAAAACTAAACACCACGACTATATTTACATATTTATACTAACGGAAAAATGTCTTAGAAGCGGTTACAATATACTGACAGAACAGTCTATAATGACGGAAATAATAATTAAGAAGAATATGGAATTTAGCAACGGCAAAGCCGTTAGTATAGAGTTTTAGCCACACTACTTATTCTGACAGTCATGATATCCGTAGGCATAGCTTCTTTTGACCGTCAATATATTACAAAAGGTATTTTACTGACAGATTTATGTGATTTTACTAATGGATATTTGCCATCAATAAATGGCAATTTTTTTGTAGTGGATAAATGACTATTTAATTCACAAACTATGCATGATTTCTCAATTCTACTACAAACTTTTGCTTTTGATTACAATGGTTAGAAATTTTAGAAATTAACAAATTTAATTAATAAAAATCTAATGGGTCTAAAATGTTCAAAATTATATAAGATTAGACATCTTGTTGTTAAAAAATGATGAATGATTACATATAATATCCTATTTTTTACATTATTGCGGTTGGTCTCATGCCCTAGGTGATTTTTTGTGTCCACTCCCAAATTTCTCAGGCAATTTTTCAACACTTGAAAAATCACACAAAATTTATACAGGATACAAAAGTCGAGTTTTCAAGTTAGGTTGAAATTGATTATTCGGATTTTGAATTTTTATTTATAGCTCCAATTGGAGCAAGACAAATCGAGGGAGTTTTGAAAAAATTATGGCAATTGCGTAATTTTGTTATGGGTAAGGATGGAATATTCACAACAAGAGAGGGGTAAGGTCGGCTTTTCACCCAATTTTAATGGACATTTCTCACTTCCGTTAAGTAACATGATGGAAAATTGGACGGATGGTAAACGTAGGAAAAATTTGAAAGTTTGTGACTATTTCAATAAAAAATTGAAGTTTGTGGTAGAATTAGGAATTGGGGCAAAATTTGTTTATCATCAGATCATTCACCCTTTTTGTTTTGGTTGTGACTCGCACCACACGTCGCCTTGCAAGCCTTCGTTTGGCACGTGCATGCCACCATCCATTCCCGTTAGGGTGATAGATGTGGGAAAATGGTCCCAATGGTACAAAACCGGTGGTGAATATAATATTTTGGTATAAAAACTTCTTCATTGCTTCGCGCTCCAAAATGTTTTTAAAATGCAATACAAACTGTTAAATTTTTTAATAATTCTATTAAGTTTGGGATATGGAGGCATGACGTGATGGTTGATTCAGTGTCATGTGACAAGTTATAAAAAAAAAATGAGAGAGGGAGAGTGAGAGATAGACTGCAGGAGGGAGCACAGGAGAGAGGGAGAAAGAAATAAGAGCGAGAGAGGGAAGGGAGGGAGAGCGAGAAGGGGAAGGGAGGGAGAGAAATAAGGAAGGGAGAGTGAGGCGAGGGAGGGAAAGAGAGTTCGAAATTTTTATTTTTATAATTTATTATTATTCTTTATTTTTTTATTATTTTATTTTTATATCAATTAAAATTTTTTTCTAATGTCACATCATCTAGGTTGTTACATGATGCTGAGTTAGTGATCACGTTACACTTTCACATCGACAAATTTAATAGCATTAGTGAAAAATTAACTCCGTACTAAAACATTAGATTTTGAAAATACTTTCTAGTGCGAAATGACAAATTTTTTTATACTAAAACGTTACTTTCATACTATTGTGGCGATTTTCCCAATAGATGCACATTGTTCCTTTTAAGTTCCCCCAATAGAGGGCCAAAACTACTAGCTCACTCTTCTATTTAGAAAATTTTGATTCATTCAAAAACTTTAAATGACCATATGTCATGTTTCATCAAAGTGCTCTTGAAATTAGGACAGGTTTTTTTGTTCATATGGTAAGGTTTTGCGTGTTGTATCGAATTAAACCACATGCTCCACCGCTTGTACAGGCCCCCGTCAATTCCTTTGAGTTTCAGTCTTGCGACCGTACTCCCCAGGCAGAGTGTTTTACGCGTTAGCTGGGCCCCTGATCCGCGTAGACCAAGGGCGAACACTCATCCTTTACGGCATGGACTACCTTTTTTTTAATAAACATATGCATCAGTTTACAAAAAGTTTCATATTTACCTTTTAAATAAAACTCCAAGATTGAGCTCTCCGACATACCCGCATGGATCAAAATTGATGCCCAAGATTGCCACAGGACTCAATCATATTCCGAATCTTGGAAGAACACGTTCATATTGGAGGTAAACCCTAACTACATATCTGGGCGAGAATCTATCAATATCCAGAGTATAAGAACCATGCATTTTCTAATGGGAATATATGAATGTACTCGAAATCACTCTACTTTATTTTTCTACATTTGACGCGCGCGTTCTTTCTTTCTCCTTGGATTGTCCGCTTTCAGTTGCTACTTTCTCTGGACAGCAGCCCATCCTTTCTGACCTACAGAAACGTTCTTGCATTAGTGGTTAAGTTGATGGTGGAATTACACATGAAATTTCTCGTATAACTTTTTCTATTCGCCGGTGACCTCCTTTACACATGGTCCCTGGTGGCCTAAGATGCCACAGGTAGTTTCATATGATAACATTCTGCTGTCATTTTCCCTTATTACAATATTCAAATATCTATATGTATGACATTAATTAAAATTACCGAATTTCAACAATCTCTACCTAAAATTAAGAGATCTTATATTTTATTCTTTTATGTGATTTCTTTATCACTTTTTTTTCCCTTTACTTGTATCTCATTCAAAGCTAATAGGTCTAAAAAGTCAACAAATTTAGGGTTAGTTTAGATCTTATTGTAAAAGGTTGGGTTGTCATACTTCGAGGAATCGCAGTCAACTTTTGCAATTCATAATCTTGTTCCCTTTCCATCCAATCTTTGATTCTTCGGGTAAATGTACATGCACGTCAAAGGCGACCAAGAGAACATGAGCCCTAACTCAAGGACCCAAAATGCAAGTGTTTGGTATTAATTTTCATTCGACGACCATTGACTCTTCATGTTCTCTTGGGCAAAATGATAATTTTGACTTCAATTGCATTTAGAAATTCTCTGCACGAAACAGCTGGGAATCCAGGCTAGAAGATACCTTTCACACACGAGTTATTTTTTATTGATCATTTAATCTTAATATTCATAAGCATAAAATCTTTTTTTTAATTAGCAAAAAAAAAACATGATAATAGTAGTGACAACTTAGTCATTCCACTATATAATATTCAAGTTTTCGTGTTCAATAGTGAACTTATAAAATCACTCCACTACGTAATATTCGGGTTTTCATATTTAATTTGGTCATATCAAATCAATTGAACAATCATATCCAACACTGATATCGTCAATGTAATACCATTAAAAATCTAGTATAGTTCAAAAAGTCGGTATTCACCACCCAAACTCAAGAATCTCTTCTATCGATATTATTTAGATCGAGATACGAACCAGGGACCTGATCTCACCATACCGTATGAGAGTGAGTTTTGACTGATTAGACTACTGCAATTGGTGATACTACAAATCACTTTTGTTACCGGTTAGCTGTGATTGTGAATGCGCTGGATGGAAAATGCTTTCCTTGTCTCTCTCATAACCACTTCTAGTTAATATTCCTGAGAACTTTAATCTGGTGCAATAGATTTTTTTTTTTTTCCTGACTCGCATCAAGGGGTTTGAGCTAGTTTGGCAGGTTAGGATGAAGCTCCCACCGGAACGTATTTTATACATTTCTGATATTTAAACTCGTGACCTTATCACAAAAAAATTCATGACGTTACATCAACAAAGAATAAGTGTTGAACCATCCAAAAAATTCATGACCTTACATCAACAAGGAATAGGTGTTGAACCATCCAAATCAACCCATGCTTATCGTGGTATAGTAACTTTATTGCAAAAGAAAGTCTCCGATATAACATGTATACCACATGATAATATTGATGTTATATCACAAATCAATTAATTAAACTATTAATAATGTTATTTTTTATTTTTAGAATTTTATTCAAAAAATTTTAAAATAGTTAAATTTTATTGATTTGTGAGGACATATCACCACTGTCACGTGATGAGCCCGTCTTACACAACACTCTTCCCTAGTTTTGGTTACATAATTCCACGAGGATACATATTTCTTTCTTTGATTTCCGAATGCTGTAAGGGATTGTGGAAACGTGGGAGAGAAAGGGCAAATGGATTACGGAGTTGCAAAACAAGAAAAAGTGTTCATTTTTGGCCATATGTTCCCGACAAAACGCATCCCCCTGACTTTCCTTTCTCCTATCAATTTTCGATAAGTTTTCGGATATGTAACCAAAAGTTCTTTTTTCCCGTCATTTAGACAAACCTCTGACCATTAAAGTGGTAAAGAAGTTTAATACGATTCCGTTAAATTACTCTCCAGATTTTTAATTGATAATTTAATGGAAAAAATTCAAATTTTAAATTTTTTTTGTTGCGGTAATAATAGACAATTGCCTTGGCTAAGGTAGTTATGTAAACGGGCTGGTTTTAGGCCGGTTCATATTAGTTCATGAACCAGCTGAGGCGTCCCCGGACCAGACTGTTAGGCTCAACAGTCCAGGTGGGTCCGGGTTACGGTTCATGACCCCATGAATTGGCCCGGAATTAGTGGACCATTGGGCCGGGTCAGTTCCTAGTCGAACATCCTAAATTATTTTTTATTTGTTTGTAAATTATATTATATTTATTTTAAAAATAACTTTATATTTTTATGTTTATTTATTTATTCTTGAAATTATATTATTATTAAAGATATATACATACACATACGTATATATATTCATGTCCATATATAAATCTTTGTTTAAAAAAGTATTTGAATGATTATCCTATATATATAGGCACACTTTCTCCCACAATCTCTTTGTGTTATTGATGTGTGATTGAGTTACTTCAAGCAACTATCTATCTCATTTCTTATCCCACGTCGCTCATTTGAAGAATTGTGATGTAAAGAATGTCTCTGTATAAAGGAGTGGTGTAAGACAAACTATTAAATTAATTTGATGGGCGAGCCTTGTCTATAGGCCAATTTAATATAATAACACATTGATTAGGCCCATTGACTTAAATAGCCGATCCATTGGTATTTCTATCCGTTGGAGGATTACTCGATCTATTATTATTCCTACTAGAGAAATTATATTTTTTCATTTTAAAAATTTTATTTTTTTTTATAAATTGGTGGGTTACGATATGGGCCAGTTCACCATTCCGGTTTGATTTCGAACGTAGAATGGTCCATGCCGGTTCCAAGTCACCGATTTGCCAAACCGTAATTGCAGAGACCAATAAAATCTTTGGGCCGATTCTGGTTCATAACAAGGCCAAGTCGGCTCCAAGTTCAGCCAGGCTAAACCGGTTCGAATAACAACACTAGGCTAAGATAGTAGGCTGCCACACAAGGAATCCAAAAATAATTTGTCCCCTATGGTCTATTTGTTCCATGCGTTTTGGTAGAGTCTGATTTTGACTAGAGTCGATTCAGTTTGTTGTCAATAAACTTTTAACCTTCAAAAAATTCAGCTAAATTATAAAAATTGGTCAACACTTCTTTTTGCTCAGTAAAAATTGGTAAATAATTACTTGTTAAATATTTTCGTTCATATATTTTCTTTGCCAAAAATTGATCGACAATTGGTCGAAAGTGTAATTTTCATTTCCAAAATTGACGGAAACTTTGGCCCAAAAGTAACAAATTTGTCACTAGGTTATATTATACTAGAGATGGTCTACAGACGCAAGTGGTCAACAAAGATTTAAAAACGGGGAAATTTTTAAAATTGCTCTGTTAAATATGTTAGTAATATTTGAATTGCATTTCCTTTTTTTTTCGTATCACTGGTAAAGAGAATTCAAAAATGTAATATCAGAAAGAGAATTAAAATATTGATAAAATGTATCAAACATTTGACAAAATTACATCTATTATTACTTTAAGTTAAGACCTTCCCTTTTGGTCTCACTTTTGCCCATTATACATAAAACATTGAGTGTTAACCATGAAAATTAGCACCTCTCTCTCTCCTCCCTTGTATAGATGGCACCATTTAAAATGAATTTTAGAAATGGTACCAAATTGGGGCAATTGCCATCTTTGCTCTCTCTTTTCCAATAAAGTCAAATTTTCTTTTTCCCTCCCAGTAAGTCTTTCCCTTCCTCTCTTCATCCATCCCTCCTAACAGCCTCCTCTCCTGGTTGCCCCTACTCCCAGTGCCATCCCTGCTACCGCCTCCCCCTTTCTCTCGATGCCATCCCCACCGGCCCCTGCCCTCTCGATGCCATCCCCTGTCACTCATCCTCTCGGTGTTGTCCCCACTGCAGCTTCCTTCCCTCTCCCAATGCCATCCCTGACACCGCCTCCATCCGTCCATCTCAGCAACCCCGCTCCATCCTCTCCCGGTGTCGTCATTGTTGCCACCCCCTCCCACCTGCCATCTCCATCTATCCACTGTTCTGTCCCGATGAAGCTCCATCCCTCGATTTATTTCCTCCTTCCCTTCCTAGATCAGCTCCCTCGCCGGTGCAGCATCTTTTGCTCGATCTCATCTGATTTTTTACCGAGACTCATTTATCTCTTACCGGGACCAATTCAACTACTATATGGACCAATTCAACTTAGAAGAAAGATAGAATTCATCATCACATCTGACTAAGGTATTCTACTTTGGAACCAATTTATATCATATCATGACCAATTCAACCAAGAAGGAAAATATAGCCCATCATCACAGCTGACTGAGGCATTCTACTTCGGGACCAATTTATCTCATACTAGGACCAATTTATCTCTTACCCGAACTAATATATCTCTTACCGGGACCAATTCAATTGAGAAGGTAAATAATTTCATTAAATATGATAAATTTACCAACAAAATTCTCCACCCAACAAATAGTATGATCCCAACAAATACATAAATATCCCATCACCATCAACTTTAATTAGTTATGATGATCCGGGTCTATCCATCTCTACTTGATTGCCAAGTAGATTCTCGATGTCTTGAAATACATGCATGTGATTGTGTCAATTCAACTTTAGATAGAACCATTATGCATGATAAATTCTCAAATTTTATTTCATTTGCACAAGTAAAATATGTCTCAATTAATGTAAACATAGGTCCCAATGGAATATTCACCAGGTCGTAATACAATATAAATAAGTACTTATATAATTTAAATAAGTCTCAGTAAATCAAAAGCAATGTATGAATCCAACAACTAATTCAACCAAAAGTAATAACAAGTATAGCCTAAAACTATCCAACAATCCAAGCAATAATACATAAAATAGGATCTCCAGTAGGTCCCGATGCAATATTCATTAGGTCCTGACATAGTATAAATCTTCTCAAGCTTAGCCATGTTAGCCATGTTAGTAGGTGTATTGCACCAACAAATTAATCCACTCTTGATGAATTGGTTAGCCCTTGTTCGGTGATGATAATTAGTGGCTTAAAATTTTTAAGCTCGATCGGATTTGAGATTGCAACGTGCTTAGGAGGTATTTTGAAAAAATTTGATCATGTTTGAACCCCACTATTTTCACAACACTCTTACTTTAGGGATAGCTTAAAATTGCCTTTGTTGTTACTTGGTTATCGGGCTCACATGAGAGTAGGTAAGGACATAAACTTTGATATCCTACCAAAAGAAAAAAAAAGAAAGAAAAAGAAATCTTATGCATGAGCTAGCAAAGAAAGAAAAATCCTATAGAATTGCACATGTGAGCTTAATTGAAAGATGTGCCAAGGCTCTGAGCACCACTGTACGAGCTTGAGCGGCATTTAGTGCGAAAGCACAAGCAATAAGGCCCGACATGTGCTCGTGGTGGATAGTCCAATAGTCGAAGCTCAAGGATAGATCCGTGGGGGTATCTTAAAACCTAATGCCTTGCCCCAATTGGGACGGGAGCCATTGATTGATTCCTCGCTACACGGGCCTAGCTACGGACATGACACCCAGAGTCGTGCACCACCAAAGAAAGAAAAAGAGTGAGAAAGAAACGAGCGGAAAAGCAAAAAGGCAATGTCTTTGTGAGTGTTCAAGTCTCTTGATTGTGTGCTTGACCAACTAAGTTGCAAAGTGGGTGCTTGAACTTTTGTAAGAGTGTTTGCACTAACACAACACGGGTGAAGACAGATTTTTAGAAAATTGGGACATCTAAAGTGTGGAGCAATCAAATTGAAGAGCGAGTGGAAGATTAAGATCCATTCCTGAGAACTCTAAGGGGCCAAAACCTTTATGATTGAGTGGAGAAATTTGTTGTGTGTTTTGTGTGCTTGCTAGGAATCCAATTGTCTTACTCGAGGACGGCAAGAATCTAGGTTTGGGGGTGTGTTAATTATATAAATATGCTTATTTGAACATATTTTCTGGCCTAGATTCAAGTAAGTTGTTCGAGTTTTATGAGATTTCAACACATGATTGGTTGTTTTTCCCTAGTTGAGTGAAATCAATTTATAATTAATTTTCTCCAAGAATGTTGGTACTTCCGGACTTTTTATTGATATAGGTGTTTAATGAAGAACCAACCGGGCCAAGGAAGTGGACCCTGACTCACGGAACCAAGATGGACAGAAGCTGGAAACAGAGGAAACAGGGGAGGAGTCGCGACTCAGGGTCGCGACTCCCTGAAGCAGAACAGTGAACAGAGTCCCTGAGTCGCGACCCCTCGGGGGCCGAGAAGATTTCGCAATATTTGTGAAATATTTGATTTCCTAAAGATCCCGAAGCCCGATATGGAGGATATTCTGAGATATTAGGATACAAAAGAGTATATTTCACTTTACTTATTCTGGGGAAAACAAAATATCTTGCAGAATATATTTTTAGGATAGAGATATTTGGAGAATATTTTTAGGCAAGATGGAATATTTGATTTTCTATCCTTATAAAGTCTCGACCTAGCAGCAAACCGCCGGAGAGGGAATCTTTCATATCAATTCTTACACATTCGTATTATTGCCAAGAAGAATTGGATTCACTCACGGCTTCAAGGAAGGAAGAGGATCAACGTGCTTCAAGACAATTTCGGAGATCGAGAGATCGGCTTCGAATCATTCAAGAGTTTTTCTTTCCTTCCTCTTTACTTTTCTTAGTCATGGTGTATTCGAATCTTTTCTTGGTATTTTCTGTTAATTCTATCTTGAACTAATTCCCTATTTCCTAGGGCAAGCAATGAAACTCTTTTCTATTTTCTAAGTTCTTCCCTTTCTTCTATATGTAATTGATTACATCGTGTTACTTATAATATTCTCGTCCTTAATGCTTTCTGATTGACTGGCCACCAATTAGATCGATTAGGAGATTCGATGAACTCGAGAGAAGAAATCGTAATCACGCCAGAGATAGTATAACTTAGGATAATTCACGCTGAGAGGTCGGGATTATTTGTGAGAAGCATCGAGAGATTAGCCGATCACCCTAGGTATCCAAATTAGGGTTCGAACTCAATGGGTTTCTTAATATTAATTGCCTAGAGATAGAGTGATTAGTATCGTCCTAGAAACACGTCCTCGTTAAACCGAGAGGTAGGCAAGGAGACACAAAACCCTAGGATAGTAACACCGTAGTCAATTGCATATAGAGATCGGGATTGGATTTAGAAGTAGAATTGAGGGAAGTTGTGAGCCCTAGGTTCATTAAACTGATTGAATTTCTTCTAATTACTTTCGATTTACCTTTCTTGTTTTCATTAAATTCTTATCCAATTTCGAATTGCCTAGCTTGGCTTGATTGTTTGGTTTATTGCTTAGTTTAATTGACTTAGATCCTCGTGGGAACGATCTCGATATTCATCACTTTATTACTTGCGCGATACATATACTTGCGTGCCTTTTTGGTTATCTATTTTATCGCAACAAGTTTTTGATCAAGATCACGGACCCCTAATATGTCTCCTTGTTGCACGAAATTAACCTGTGGAGATGAAAAATTTTGAGACAACATATTGCAAGAGGTGGCCGTATGACCCATTTGGTGACACCATTGACACGTAATAAGCTGATGAGAATTGTTGCCATTGGTCTGCTGGACAGACATGGGCCCAAAAGAAGTCAACCCCGTCTGTTGTGAAGTCCGTCCAGGACGTGTATTGGGTCCAAATCTAGAAGTAAAGCCACCGGGCTGTTGTGGATACGAAAGGCCTCCAGAGTGGGCTGAATTGTCGGCCCAGTGATTTCGTCCCCAAGATTGGCCCGAGGAGATAGAATGCCCAGGCCAGTTTCTCTGTCGTCCTCTCGACTGAGTTAAAGAAGGCAAATTTGCTCCCCAGCGCTGCCCAACATTAGGGTTTGCACCCCAGTGTCGCCCTCCACCTCGGCCACGATAGCCTGAGCTACGACCACCGCGACCTCGTCCATGAGTAGCGGCCATGTTGATAGACGGTGCTGGTCCTAGCAAGCCCGGTCCTGAAGAAGGTAACTCCTTCGCAGAACGAAAACTTCTTCGTGCATCCTGCTGTAGTAGGAGGGCAGAGAGACTATCAGTGGTCATAGTAGACATAGTAGGAGCTAAAGATAGAATCAAAGGTTCCCAATCCTCTCCGAGACCCGAGAGGATTCGATGATTGATTTCTGCGACTGTCTGAGGACGCCCAATTAGGGCAAACTTGGTTGTTAACTCGGTAACCTCCTTCAGATAATCACCCATGGAGAGGTCGCCCTTGCGAAGTTCTCGCCACTGCTGGTCAATAAAATCAAAGTGAGCCACCGTTTTCGAGTCGAAAAGCACAGCCAATTTGGACCAAGCTGCATGAGCAGAGGTTATTCCAACCAATTGAATTCCAACTTCTGCCTCGACACCTGCCAGAATACAGGTAAGAGCAAATCGATCTTGCTTGACCCACTGCTTACACTTAGGGTTAATAATTTCCTTAGTTTGATCTCCTTCTGTGGAAACAATCTTTTCAGGAGGTGGTGGAATGGTGCCCCCCGCGTACTCGAGCATATCATAGGCAGTCAGCAAAGGAATCATGATATTACGCCATAAATAATAATTCTTGTTGTTCAATTTGACGGCAACGGTGGGTAGATTTGAAGGGAGTAACATCTTGGTCGTGGATTCCATTTTGAAGAATAGCACTGAAGGTGGAAGGCTGGAAAAAAAAATCAGGTGGAAGAAAGATTGGAAGATGACAGTGTGTATAGAGAAGATGATGATCACAACAATGACGTAGAATTGGATCAAGGCTCTGATACCATAAAGAGTTTAAGATAGAGAGAGAGAGAATTTGAGGAATAATGGTCATACAGACCAATATGAATTTCACATTATATAATTGTCATTGTACATTCTATTATGGTAACATAATATACACATAAATGTATAATATTGTCTTGCTAATCCTAGCATGATTGTAATCTGGTCTAATTCTGTCTATTATGTGTGAATTCAAAGCACGCATGGATCGGAAGGTGGATGAGTACAAGAACCATATTGATCAGCAGCTCAATGAAATTCGATGCCTGTTCATCGAATTCGGAGAAGGCATAGGGCGGGACATGTCGAGCTACAGAATTTCAGCCCTCAAGAACTTACGACAAATGGGTAAACTCGAAGACTACATCCAATCTTTTGAATCTTTGCTGAAAAATATTGAAGTTAGAGAGGAACAAGTAGTAAGTTGGTTCGTGGATGGACTCAAATCGGAGATTCAAAGAACAGTCCGACTATGCGGACCACGAACTCTATATGGCACTCATGCATGGGCCTGAATCAAGGACGCTGTTGAAGGGCAAAAGGAGACTAAAAAAGTTGGTTCGTCTGAGAAGAAATACAAGTATGATGAGCATGCATGTGATAACCCTACCGGCGATGGAGACCATGGGTGTGTTCTAGACATTGAAGAGAATAGCGTTCACGGAGGCAACGATGAGAAGGATAAGAAGACTGTTTAGGGTTGTGAAAATGAAGGTGCATTCCCTAGCGATTTTCCCTCCGATGTGAAAGACGACAACTACCTAGAGCCTCCTCAATCCTCTATTTTCTAAGGTGGGAAGGCCCTCGGCTCGGTCGACAAAACCAACACCAAGATGAAGGAGCTCAGTAAAATGCTTCCTGCATTTTCACTCCAGCGGTCTAACTACAAAATAGCAGAAGTGGTTGAAGTTTATCAGATTTCTCCACTCACTTGCCTTTCCTCTTTATTCTTTTATGAAGATTTAGAAAAAAAAAAAGGTCACTGCCCATGTTATTGGAGTGCTAAACTCTCTGGGCATTTCAAAGGACATTAAGGAAAGAATTCTTCTTGGTACAGCGAGGAAGCTTCATGAAGACTTGGTAGCGCATCTTCAAGGGAATAGCAACAAAAGAAAGGACAATTTATTTGAGACGAAGAAGCAAAAGACTAAGGATCTTCTCGATCTAGGAGTCATTGAACACAATTTTACTAATTAGTTCCTTAATAGCCTTCGTTTCGGATTTCCCAATTGAAACCTTGAGGGCAAGGTTTCTCAAAAGAGGGGAGTCCTGATATGTGCAAAATTAGAAAAGGGACAGAATTATGGAAAAGTGGAAAATTGGACTTCTTTGTAAATGCTGAATATTTGGCTGTTAAAGAATCGATTAGTTTGGTATTCTGGCAGTTGAACAGAGTAATGGACAGCAAGCCTATAAAAGCCTTGTAATTGATGGAAGCGGTATGAATGGAATAATGAAGTACTTATCATTCTCTCCCTCTCATTTGATTCCTTCTCTCCTTCTTCTCTCATCTTCTATATTCTCATATTCAATCCTCTTGATTGAACTTTATTCTTCATTTACGGAAATTAAGCGTATCAATGGGGATGCTGACACTGACGTGAAGGCTTTATGGCCTGTTAGTGCTCGATTTCTTAACAACAATGGGGATGCCTTTGCGAATGCCATATCGATGCAGGCTTTGGGGGCTGTGGGGCTCGATTTCTTGACAGCCATGTGGATGCCAACCCTAACGCACTCTTCAGCTCCATAATCATGAATGACTTAGCATCAAGTTCATCATTGCAACCGCCGCCGTAGACCAAGGAGACTCCTCCACCAGTCCATTAGTTCGAATGCAACCATCAACTCTTGCCACAAACTGACCCGAACCACCTGTGATTGAGCCTCCCCTGTCCCCAAACTTGCTACTATTCACCTTTTCTCACGCCACTCCATCTTCGAACAGTTGCTCTCATTTTCATTTACTTTGATTTTGGGATAGGTATTTTCTCTCACTCCATGTGTCTCTTTTCCATTTGATGATCTGATTTTAGGATGGTTTCGAAAATTAGGGTTTGGCACGTGGGATTAAAGGTGGAGAGGGAATTGAAGTTTTAGGGGAATCCACGGAGGGGAAGATTAGTGATTAGGGTTTTGTAATTTTTAGAGATATTTTAGAAATTTTTTGTGCATTTTTTTAAATATTTTTTAATTTTATAATTTATTATATTTAAAAACATTGTATTACTATGCCATGTCATTATCCATTCGCATGTGGCATCCATGTCAGTTTGTTGAATCAATAAAACTTAATAGCATTAGTTGGAAATTAACAGAGTATATCAAAGTGACACAGTTTGAAAAAGTTTTATATCAAAATGCAACAAAAAAAGATTATGTACTAACATGAAATATTTTGAAAAGGTTTTGTACTGCTAGTTAACCCCTATTTTTAATTCTCACATTTCATTTCTAACTCTTTTATAAGGGATTCATAAATACAAATATTTCATTTCAATTATACAATTCACACTTATAGCCATCTAGTTTAAAAATAAAAATATATATTATTTTTACTTGAAAAATTAATTTTAGATAATTTCTCTATTGAAAGGTACATATATAAATATTTCTAATATTTTTTACTGAGATAATACATAACTTGGGTAAATCTCTAGTATTTTATTATATCGAGAAAGTTAATAAATTATATAACTAGATACCTTTTATATGTTCTGATCAAAAAAAAAAAAAGATACCTTTTATATGTACAAAGTATCACACGTAAACGAGTCAGATAGAAAATCTCAACATCTATCAATTTGTGAATAAATAAAATATTATGAACTAGTTTTATAATCAAATATGATACTATTTCATATTCCTTTATTATGAAATGTCTCTAATACTGCTCTGTAAAATAGCGTGGAACTGCCACGAAATATTTATCCTGTAATAATAATTAAGATTCACGATTTCTTTGTTTAACTTCGTTGGATATTTGAAGTTTTTTATATTTGCAAATAAAATTTTTTATTAAATAAACATGGTAGTTTAGGTATTAGAATATATTAATTTTATTTTACGTTGGATTTTCATATCAATTGTTATCATGTTTCCTTATTTTTGATTATCTCTTAGTTTATAGTAGTTAGTTTAATAACTATAGCCGTTAAGTTTTTGGATAAAGAATTATTCTCTTACTCTTGTGAATTTGGCCATCGGCCATCACATTCTCTTTACTTTCTCCTTTATCTCGCTCAGCTTATATAAAATTTGACATGATATCAAAGTAAGTCGATTCCAACAAGTCTATTGTCCACTGCGACTATCAATTTATCACAGCAAGTTGAAATCCAAGAGAAGATTGTTATTCGAAAGCATGTGGTGTTGATTGCTTGTAGCCAATGGTATATAAAATAGACGTTGATTGCTTTGCTAATAGTATATAAAGTGGATATTGACCGTTTTGCCGGTGATATATAAAACTGTGTTGGCTTCTTTTCCAGGGCGATATGAACACTAATGTTGACCGCTCTATCGTTGGTTCATACAACGGGTTCTAATTGCATTTTTGACGATGTTGGATATTTTCAATATCTGAATAAGGAAATAAATATCTCTATTAAGTGTCCCTCATGTCACAATATCCAAATATGGTATCTAAGTGAGATATTCCATATTTAGTAGTTAAATAATATCCTTTTGATGGAAGAATATATATGATAATTTTAATTCTAAGACGTCCCTGACTCCGCCTTTATAAACGGTCCGTGTCACCATCTTGACATCCTGTCTAGAGAGGTAAGGGGCTAGAAGATCCTTTTAGTTTTACTTGTTTATTTATTGTTTTAAGTCTTAGATCCGTGTGTTCGTGATTATCAAGTTAGACTGTCCGATCACACATCTACTGGGATTGATCTAGGTATGCTTTCGATAAATTAAAGTTCATCTTAATGTATTTAATATGTAGGATCCTAGAAATTATTCGGTATTAAATTTCTAACAATTGGTATCAGATTCATACGTGTTTGAATAGTTAAGCATTCTAGAATTAGTTTCAGATGTATTGAGAAATTTGTAGAGTTAAATCTCGCATGAAATGTTCTCAGTAAATTGTTTCGTTTGCTATTTTCTCGTCCTTTGTTTTGCCTCCATGTTGCGTATAATGTTATGGAGAAATATGGTTTTCTTTTATCGAAAACCAACACCAACAGTCAATCTCAAAAGGTGAGGAGAATTGTAAACATTAATAAAATATTCATATAAATTATCCCTCTTCCTTTGAGTTGTGGTTGCTTCGATTGAATTACCATAAAACAGCTCCCAAAAAAAAAATATATGGCAGCCAACTATGACCTCATCTGGCACCAGGATTCTCGAGGCGAGCTCATGGCTTAGCACTCACCTGCGTGGGGTGTTTCAGTAATGGATTTGTGTACTGAAAGGAGACCGATTGATTGTGGGTCAAAGCTTGAATTGTTGTGTTCCCTCCCAACTACACTACCATACATGGCTGAACCTCCATCTAGGGTTAAGTGGTTGTGTATAAAGTTTCAAGCCTGCCATCCGGGACCTCCGTGGCTGAAGAGCCAATTATGAAAGACGAGCCACGGTGGCAATATGTGACTGCATTGATCTATTTATGACCTCATCCAGTTGCTGAGGTCACAGATATGCACAGTTGCTATCGTGCAAAAGGAGTGTTGGCTCATAGTGGGCCAAAGCTCGGGTTGTAACCTCCTCCTCAATTGACAGTAGTCCAGTCACAACCGAAGGCTTTCTTCAGGATCAAGTGTTGAGGTCTCGATCGCTGCCATGGACTCTGTGATATAGGCTGTTCCAAGCTGACCCATATTACGTAGGAACACGCTCCAAGCTAGTGCTCCACTCTGGGACCGCAGCTTCATTACCTGACCCTACCAATTCAGGAATCCCGGGCGTCAGGGCTAAAAATTTGGCCATGTTTTTCAGCTATTACATGATCGAGTTTTCTGAAATTTTACGGATGAGGAGGAAGAGGAATGAAGGAAGAACAAGTATAATGGAATTAAAGTATAATAATAATAAAAGTGTGATGGTTTGACAGTCAAAGGAGGCAGGTAAATAAAAGAAATGACCGATCAAGATAAATACAAAAATTTGAATAGCTGATTGCAGTTTTTCAAGTATTTAAACGTATACATAAAAGAAAACTTTCCAATTTGAGGAAACCGATTTATTATTATCATTTTTCCCGTTTAAGTTGATAGCCGGTAAATAAGTGCAATAAGAAACAGGGAAAGTGTTTCATATGGTTTGATTTTGTTTGAGAAATTAGGCCTCATTAAAAAGGGGCTTTTATTGGGGTATAAAACTTCCTTTCCGGCAAGGCACTTATAATTTGGAAGTTTATATCATGCCTTCTATTTAAACAGATTGAAGGATTGATTTCAAGAGGTAAACCTTGATTTGCACGGCTTGTCCGTTCTAAGGTCAATTTTGACTGTTTTAAGAAAAATTTCAATCGGTTCATAAGGACTTCAGTCCGATTTAATCCATTTTTAGTCAATCTTATCCAATTTAAGCTTGATTTGGTGAGGTTAGATATATCTAGACCGGATTTAGTTTGGTTTTGTTTGATGGCCAAATTCAGTGATTTCAATTTGGTTTTGAGCCCCAATTTGACCTGTTCAGTTTAGATCAAGCCTAATTCAGCCTAGTTCATTCTTGTATGGACTAATTTAGTTTGATTTTGATTTATTACAGTGTGGCTCAAAAAAAAAATTTAGACCTATTTTGTATTTATTCCACCTGAAGTATATGAGATGCTATCTAGTGTATTTCAAGGGTATAGGGGAGCCAAAGCACCCTATATAAAACAAATCACATATATTTATACTATAATATGGCTATTGGCATCAAATTGTAATCGATTCGTGGGTTTAATAGCTTACCCCCAAAGGGCAACTATTAGTCTCGGGACTTAGATTAGTCTGGGAAGTTAAATTTGATGTTGTGGTGGGGTTGTCCTATGTCCCAAAGATTTAGGGATAATTTCATTGTAATTTTTGAATTCACTTGTCTCACTAGTGAATTCATGAATTTTTTGCAATCTATCCCCAAAGGGAGGTTGAATTTACTGTATAAAGTTAAAATAAATTTATGTAATATGGGTGGATCTTTATTGGAATACATAAATTTACTTATAAAGTTGTTATGCTTCATAGTATGTTAATTTATTTATTTCCTTACATTTTCCTACAATTTAGATATATGTGAGTATGTGGTTATTCAATTTTTACTATAAGGATTTACTAGTGCATGGACTCTTGATCTACTTTGCTTGAAAAGTATCCACAAGCGAAATAAAGTTTTCCTAGGGAAATTTAACATGAGGAAAATGGGGTAGGATATTTCCTTGTTAAAAATATATAACTCATTTAAACTCATATTAAATTTTTGAAGTTTACACCCAAAGGAGGATTAGTGATTCTATAAAGTTATTCCTAGAACAAATTGTTCCAATAAAGTTAAGCTAATCTCACAATTGTGAAAACTCAATAAAGTGTCATAATTTTCAAGGTGCTTAAGTAATACGTGTTATGATTCTCATATAGTAATGTCCTCGATAATACTTCGTGGACTGATTCGGTTTCCAGTCCACAGTTGGTGTACCATGCATAATTTTTAAGGAAAGGAGTCCAATAATTTCTCAATTAATAGTGTGGGATATCAAGTTTAAGGATAAAGATATGGTATATTTTATCCCTTAAAAGGCGTTTACTTTCTTATAAAGTATTCCTTCATTAAGTTATTTTCTCCTATCTTCAATTTTGGAAAAATTAGGTCTGTTTCCAAATCAAGTTATTATTTTTGAAGGAATTATTTCGTAAATGAGGATTCAGTCAGATAAGTTTATAAAATCTCACATATCGATTAATAGTGCATGGTAAATAAAGAATATATTATCGATGGACATATACTTATTTCATGGCTCATCAAGTTATTATTCAAAAATTTATAAAATTAATTTATTTTGCAATACTTGTTTTAGTTGCATAAGGTTGAGCAATAAAACAAGTTATTAAGGATTCCATGAATAAATTATAAAGTTTAGAGATCACACACATTTGTCAATGTAGATCCTTTGTACTCCGTAAGTTAATAGTTGTTGATCTCTACTCTTCTGCATAAAGTATTGCAGTATGTAAAGTAGAAATAAATAGGAGTACAAATATAGCCACATAAAGTAAGGTATGTTAGCTCATTGAAAATTTGTAGATTAAGGCATAAAATAAGGAAATTATGTTATACCACACCGTTAAGTTATAATAAAGTAACCGTAAACTTATGAGTTGACTTAGGAGATCACAGAGTTTTGTATTTCCTAATTAAGTGGAAGTTTGGTCTTAAAGATGAAATATATCTCTTAAGATTTTCCACATTAAGTTATATCATTGTAACTTTTGAGTTATATAGGGAGTGGAAATAAAGTTGAGATATATTTACGATTGTCTATTGAAAGTTATGATATATAATCCTATTTGGACAATTAACAATTATCTATAGATCAAATTTAAAATATAGATATGGTTATCAGTTTTGCACCTTGATCTACCTCAGGATAAGAAAGCTAAGTTTCTTGAGAATCTTAAACTTAGTGGGAGTGGACTTATTAATAATTAAGGGATAAGGGTAAGTTCTTATAAAGACTACAAATGAATTGTTTCATCAAGTATTCATGAAGGGGTCTTTGAAACAATTAAAGTCCACTCTATCACGAACTAAGTTCACAAAGATTGTTCCCTTCAATTAATGACATGAGTAAACTCTCAAGATAAAGTGAATTAGTGACTACATCATAGTGATATATTGATGTAGATGGCCTTTGGTTATGGTGTGGTTTCATTTTCACATACCATGTTTGAGATCACCTCCACCTTTAGATATTTGTTGTGGAGAAAGAGATGAAACATAAAGTTAGACTCAAGTTTGACACTCAGTTAAATTACTTTCGGGTGAACTCAATATGTATGACTGGAGATCTTTTGGTAATATAAGGTCAAACTTGAATTAAAGAGTTTCACTCGAAGGTTACCAATCATGATTAACACACGTCTATTTCAGTTTATTAAGGTTAATGTGTATGGATGTGAAAGTGATATTCTTGAAGTAAAACTTATTAAAAATAACTAATGGTCATATAATAGAGTTTTCACATTTAAGGATAGTCACTTTACAGAAATTCCCAATAAATGTTACATAAGTTCCATAAGGAAAATTCTCACTTAAGTTTCGTGAGATTTGTTGGTGAACTTTTGTATCAAAGGAATAGTGGGAGTTCAATTTAATTACAGTTAGTGACTTGATTCGCTAAAAGAATAAAATACATTTTTTCTCAAAAACAGTATGATAGAGGTTTATGTGAAGTCATAAAGTTTGATGGCATAAGGATTCACAAGAGAAAACTTATAAAGTTTCATATTTGTCTCATAAATTTTATAGGTTTGAGAAAGATTTAATTGATATATGCACCTATTCAGATGAGTGTTCGGTTGGAATTTATATTTGGATATTTAGTAGATGGGAATGTACTTGGTAAGCATCTGCAAAATGTAGTACTCGATTTTTAGTAACTTTACGAGTAATTAAGTATGTTTTAGTTGGAAAATTTTGACTGACATTAAGATCATGGCCTTATTTGGAAAAGGCAGTCAATAAAGTTTGCTCTCTAAGGAATCAAGTTTTCAGGTCAACTAAGGGATTGATCATTTTAATGAAGTTCGATCAAATTTAAGTGTTGGTAGGCAGAACGTATCGGTCATAAAGTTATTCAGTTTACCTTGAGAGTTGTTATAAATTTACTGTGAAGCAATTACATAGGCATTTATTGGTTGTCAAAATACAGAAAGGCCAATAAAGAATTTGACAACACTATAGCGATGTTCTTACAAAAGAACAATAAAAGTGAAAGTTGCAGTAATATATATCAATATAAAGTTTATGTTGCTAAAGTTGCATGTAGTCAAAAATGAATCAATTTTATTGAGCACTAATCTATTGCCAGCACTACAATTGAGATCATGTGAATCATTTAAGGTTGTTGATTCATTAAAGATGGGCTTCACTTTTGTATTTCACTGAGATAATCTTGGGATTATCTGACTGACAAATATCCATCAGTTACGCATATTAAGGATTAGTTCGTCGGGATGATAAAGTTGGACCCGAGTGACTCATAACAAGTCATTCATAAAGTTTCCATAAAGTGCTTATTTTTATAGTGTTATGCATCGTGACACATGGATGGAAAGTACCCATGAATTGGGTATCACCGCCATGGTTCATGTGTAGCATTTTCAGGATAAGTGGGAGGATACCACAATTAAAGGAATATGAAGTTTGGCCAAATAAAGTTTATCACTCTTATACATTATGTCATGAGGCCAAGGGGGAGAATGTTGGATATTTTCAATATCTGAATAAGGAAATAAATATCTCTATTAAGTGTACCTCATGTCTTCACAGTAGTGGTTAAATAATATCATTTTGATAGAAGGATATATATGGAAATTTTAATTTTGAGAGGTTCTTAGCTCCGCCTATATAAAGGGCATGTTCCACCATTTTGGCATCCTGTCGAAAGAGGTAAGGAGCTAGAAAATCCTTTTAATTTACCTGTTTGTTTATTGTTTTAGGTCTTAGATCCGTGTATTCATGATTAATCAAGTTAGGCTGATCCAATCACACATCTACTAGAATTGATCCAGGTACGCTTATGATAAATTAAAGTTCATCTCTTAACGTATTTAATGCATACGATCCTGGAAATTATTCGGTATTAAATTTCTAACAGGTATATAAAATGGATTTGTTATATTGATGAAATTACCGTTATGCTAGTAGGATATAAAATGGTGTCGGTGAATTTGCTAACAAAAAAGCCCTCCTTTTCTAATAAAATACTTAATAATCAAATCCGATTCAATTTCACATTCAAAATCTTAAAATATGTCGAATGGTTCGTAATTACTTTTATCCAAGATGTCGGGAAAAATCATAAGTTATTAGCAAACGTCTATATTTGAGAAATATACTTCCTGCTAAATGTCCACTCTCCAATCTAATAGTGGGAAAATGGATTTGGACAATTTCTTAAAGAAACTGCAGAAGCCTCTGCCGCCAGGTAAGTTGTATCTCCATCCATCCTCAGCTGCTTCTTAAAGAAAATATGTTCAGGGTGGTGAAACTTCATAAAAAACTAGTATAAAGAATTTAGGAGATGAAACACGATAATTCAATAAAAAAAATTGGGTAAAATAAAGCAAAATATGTATACTATTTGAAGAATTTTTTTGAGTTCAAGAGGGGTTTATGTCTCCGCACGCTGGCTTAAATCCATCCCTGGCTTGTCTATTCTTGTTATTTAGATAATCCATGTGTATTTTTTGCCTTTTTTTTCCTTTCTTGCTTTAAGTGATTGATCGATCGTCATATAATCGAGCAAAGATATATATTCATGTTTTCGATAAGATGGTAGGCTCCATAGACATCCCTTATGCATTTTCTTTGGAGGGGATGTGGAAATTGCATTCTTGAAAGTTGAACACTCCCGATTACTCCACTTATTGACATTTTACCCCATTTTTTTAATACTTTGTTGACGCCACCATACTACTACAGATTTAAGAGGACGGGCATTTTAATGTTTTTAAAAATTTTACATAGAAAATCATTTTTTTTAAAAGAATAAAATGACAAAGCGGTGTAGCTGCATTGATCCATCATCATCCCTCTCTACCCAATCTTCTTCGAGATGGTGATGAATATCTTACTTTTAAAAGAGGGATGTTGGAAAAAATCATAGTGTGTCATATCTCACAGTGATGTGGTGTGAAAGAATTAATCAAATTATTTTGATTAATAATAATTATGGTAATTGGTTAGACAATTAATACTAATTTACTCATTTGTCACATTCTAATTGTTGTTTCCTCACTTCACGTGGTGAGGTGAGACAACTTAAGAATTTCTTCGGACGTTGTTATCTTTTAAATTTATAAGCCTCAACGAATCTTCCCTTGCAAGAAGTTACATAAAAATGGCAATATTGTCATTACCCTAAGTGTTATACGACTTCAAAATAGAACAAATAACCACTAAAGCAAATTCCAAAGCCAGGATCTCAGAAACTACAGATTGAATTGGCAAAAATAAAAGGATAAAGAAAATCAATCATATCTTTTTTCGGTGGAAAAATCAATCATATTAGAAGGTGGGGTTAGATAAATCAACAAGAGATAGAAAAAAGAATAGGATAAAATAGGTACAGAAAATTCTATTAGTGATATCAAATTCATGGCATTTAGGTCACATGGTAAAAACAATATTAATTATATCAAATCCATTTATCCTGACAAGTTAATCTTTTAAAATAAATTGTTATGATAATTTTTAATTTTATTATGTTATTAGATGTCGGTTCAAGTCACCACATACGTACTAGCACCAATTTAACTAATTTAACATGATAAATCTTCAAAACTAATGTAACTAACACATAAGGAAAATATTAAGTAATAAATAATAAATTATATTATTATCTAATAAATTAATTATTTAGAGAAAGCGGTTATCGTAACTTCCAATTCTATTACTCATCGATGGGATTGGATGCTTATGCCCTTACTTTTTTGTAACCAAAATTAAATAAAATCACGTATACCATTCGTACTGCAAATTTCTATTCTTATGCTCGGGCCTAGACTGTGACCTAGGATCCTCTTCCAAACCTAAGATAAAGCACATAGCATGATCAAAATAAAGCTGTGATTAAGGAACTTTACTGTAGAAAGAAAAAGAAAAAAGTACAGCTCAAAGATTCTTTATTTCTCATCAAGTTTCCATAGCTCCTTTTCCTCTGTTGAAAAATATATTCATTAACAAGGAATAAGAAGGTGTGGAATAATGGATACATGGAATTTCACAGATAAAAATCGGACTCAATTAGATCTCTTAATTCAAATTAAAAACGATACTACTGCATCAGATTTCCTTTCATGTCACCTTCACTTTCATTTTTTCTCACTTTTGCTTGAACTTCACACACACTTCTTTTTTCTCACTTTTTTCCTGGGCTTCATCCACACAATCAATAACGTTTCACTTTAATCACCACACTTGCTTTTGTTGGGGTTTGGACTACACAAATTTAATGTTCCACAAGAAAAATCATGGGGCTAACTTAAACCACATCCCCAATGGATACCTTCTTCACCTGCATAGCATCAACATCAAGAACAACACATCCTTCAGCTGTGTCGTATTCCTTGCTAATTTCAGTGATAATCCTCTCCTTGTCTTCATTCATCGTCCCGATTCTATCACAGAAAACTCAATGCAGAACCGCCTGCGGCAGCGTACCCATCAACTATCCCTTTGGCATCGATGATGGCTGTGGAAGCCCGTACTACCGGCACCTCCTCTTGTGCAGGGAGACAGGGACTCTCGAGCTTTGGACCCCATCGGGCAGATACCCGGTTGTGAACATAAGCTACTCGGACCCACACCTCATCGTGACCGACCCGTTCATGTGGAATTGCCAGGACATGGACGATTTCCGGCCGACCAGGGCTTTCAGCCTCGACACGAGCGTGCACCTCTCCCTCTCCCCTCAGAACGAATACTTGTTCTTCAACTGCAGCGAGAGAGATGTGATCGTGGAGCCGAGGCCCATATTCTGTGAGCGATTCCCGGAAAAGTGCGACTCCTCGTGCGACAGCTCGAGCTATCTGTGCAGGCACCTGCCCCAGTGTGCCTCGGCGCTACAGGAAAGTTCCTGCTGCTCTTACTATCCGAAAGCAACGGAATCCCTAAGGATGATCCTCAAGTAATGCTGTAACCTTCTGTCGAGTTCTTGGCTCAGAATATTACTTACTACTGATCATATTTCATGCTTATACCTAACCACTGCGATGATTAAATTTCTTAGGCACTGTTCGAGTTACACGAGTGTGTACTGGAGGAATGTCGGGATGAGCCAGTACAACCAGGTGGCCGAGTATGGCATTCGTATAGATTTTGATATTCCGGTGACTACGCATTGCCTTCAGTGTCAGGACACCCTGAGGGGAGGTGGAACCTGCGGTTTTGATATCCGAACTGAGAATTTTCTCTGCCTTTGTGAAGGGAAGAATGTTACGTCTTATTGCAACGGTACGCTTAGTTGATTATGGTTAGATCGTACCTACTGGACCAAATTGTTCCATTTCGGTTCCATAAAACGAATTTGTTCACATCAACTTATTTCTATATTTTTTTCTGCAAATTTGATTCTTGACTTTCCAATTGAAACTGCCAACAGAGAGGAGTTCAGTCCTGAGTTGAAAATCTTACTCCTTCCTGTCTGTTCCTAATGTCTTCTTTTTTTTTTTGGATTTCGGTGGTGGCCGGACCGGCCACCGGAGTGACAACAATTCCCGATTAGTCTACCGGACGGTGTATTGTACAGTTTGGGGCTCGCCATTAATCCTTAGATACCACCTTCCGAGTGGTTCGAACCCATTTACTGGCGTACTATTTGATGTTTGCTTACTAGTTGGGCTACTCTCTCGGAAGCCTTGGTTCTTAATGTCGGCAGAAATCAGAAGATAACTGTTACACATCTGAACTGTAGGGAACAATAGAAAAGATTGCAAAACTGTTGAACTACTTGTTTGCAAGGCCGAGATCCAACAATGAAGATGTTTTGGAACAGTTGAAACCTATAAAAATTTTACATTGCATCAAATTCGGGTCTGAATTCCTAGATCCGGGCATCATCTTTCTCAACTAATCAGCTTTGCATATTAGCTATTTGCCAGTTTTGATTATGTATGTGTACATATATATATTTGCACAGTCCAAATATAAAATTTTCGCAGAGACAATGTGTCGTATGCTAAAATATTTGCGATCTGCATTACTTAATGTTGGTAAGTTTATCAAAAACCCAATCTTTTTCATTTTTTTCTCCTGACTTGTTTGGACAAACCTCTTGCAGATCACGGAATTTCTGGGCACAGCAGAACTGGAGTTATTGCAGGTAAACATTAAAATGATGGAAGTTTGAATGATCCAGTCATATGACCAATCTGGAAGTAATATTCAACTGTTTGCGATCTATGGTTCAAATTAAAAAAGAAACTAATGACTCGGTTACTTTTTTCACTTATTTAACTGTTCAGTAACTGAATCATAGAATTTTTTTTAAAAGATAATTAAAGAAGAAGTTCTCCATAGTTTCCAATTAGCCCACTACCCCAAAAATAAGGGGGCAACCGGAAAATAAAACGAAGTAAATGTGTCGCAATGCTACCTAAGAGTTATAAGACATTCTTATGCCGTGGTATAAGTTTGGAGAGTGTAAAATTTTCACTCTTATGAGATTGGACTCATATTCACCTAAAAATTCAAATTTATTAGTGATAAAATTCAAATTTATTCTATAAATCCAATTTTTAATTATTTATTCGATATTAAAGTTTGTTTCTCAACAAAGAGCAATCTCTCCAAAAAATTTCTACTTGTATATGACCTCATCTGTTATAAGTTGCATATGAACTTGGGAAGAACGATTTTCTAGTTATAAATATTAAGATAAAATTATATTTTTTTTAATAATTAGTGGTTGCTCATTCGCAATTTTTCTTTTTGGTTGCTTGTTTGAGTGCAGGAACGGTGACAGCGGTCACGGCAGCAGGAGCTATAGGTGTCGGGGCTGGGATTTGGTTCTTCAAGAAAGTAAGGGCTAAAGCACCCGTTACCTCCGGTGTTCAGACAAATGAAAATCGCCTTTTTTAGCTCATACAGTAACCACAAGAAACAGTTAAAAAAAAAACAAAAATAAAATCCGACAAAAACAGCGAAAAGAAAAAGTTTTCTACTTCTAGAGCATTTGCTTCTTTTTCTTTTCTTTTTCTTTTTTCATGTCTGGTTCATCTTTCTCTGCTTTTGAAGCAGATTTGTTTCTTCTTTTTTGTTGTTTAGTTTTTTAGTTTTTAATTGTTTTGATATAATATAGAGAGCCCCACGATTATACTTTAGTATTTTGGCATGTCAATTTTAATTTTATGTCCGTGATTGCAGAGAAAAGAATATCAAACAACCTAATCCGACATGGGATCATGCTATTAACCCGACATTCTTTCTGGCCCTTCGAATAGATAAAGCCAATGCAGATTTGAGAAAAAATGAAATTAAATGAGTAAAAAGACACATAGCAAGTCTCGGACAAGTTTTCGGTATCCTCCACTTCTAACCTACTAGTATCAAGTGGGACGAACAAAAATCTTACTGGAAACATATTTGGCGTTGGTCGGGTCCTCAATGAGTTTCACAATTTTTTTGGCCGGTGGGTTATGATTGTTTACTTACGAATTCCTTCAGCTCAAAAATTTTTCTATCTACCCCAACATCTAACATCGATGTCGACAGGACTATGAAACAGTTATATAAGGTCTACAATGTTGTATCCGTGCATGTATGGTTTGGAATGTTACTATTCCACCATTTTGGAAGCCCCGGCTGTTCGCTCAAGGGGTTGATGTCTAGTTGACTGTAAACCTTGGCACCCGAGATCCACCTATGCAGCCCCTTGTTTTTGGTAATGCCAGCTGGTTGCTTTGGTCTTAGAGGAATAAAGAGTTTTTTTAGCAGGATTTTATCCAGACATTCAATGAGAATTCTATAATTTTTAATGTGGCCTCCAAATTCAACGAAGCATGTATAAGTTATACTTGACCATCGGAGAAAGAATGGAGATGGATTAAATGATTACATCCACTGGAAGGGTGGTTGAAGTTGACCACGAATGGAGTTTCTAGAGGTAACTCAGTGTTATCTGGTGCCGATAGGATTGTTGGTGACCCCGATGGACACTGGTTAGATGGTTTCTCGCACAACATTGGAATCTCTAATTTTGAATTAAAGTTCGTGGGCACTGCCGATCATGTCACTAGTCCGAGCTATGCGTGGCCTTATGGCACAACAATGGCATATTTACTATCCCACACATACCGAGGGGGCAATGCATGTGTTGATTGGTTAATTAAGGAATCCTTGAATTTTTCACAAGGAAGGGTGAGACATTCAGTTTCTTATTTTATTATATGATTGGGGAATTTTTCACCTTATTTAGTTATATTTAAAAAAAAAAAAGAGAGAGGTAAAAGGGAAAGTGTTAAGAAAGAAATCCCACATTGAATATTCTTTAAAACTTAGTTTACAAAAGAATTAAATATCACCACTGATAGCTGAGACTTTTAGGTGGATATTAATTCAACCTCTTATATATTCAGGTGTGTATTTTTCATGGTATCAAAGCTAGTCTTGTGAGTTCACACCTTACCAGTTCGAAGTATAAAAACTTGCAGTAAATAAAAAAAATTTGAGATTAGAATAAAAATATCCTGCTCGTGGTCAGTTGTCCCCATACTAAGTGCGGAAGAAAAATGCACTACTCAAGATAAGTTGTTGAGGGCCGTATTTAAGGGCACATCAAGTGTGAACACGTTATTGTGAGGGCGCGTATTGAGGAACAAATCTGATATCAGAGGTTTAAAATATTGAAACCCGGTTTATTATAGAATTCGGTACCGGCACTTGATAGTTTAGGTTTCTAGATGAATATGGATTCAAACTCTTACAGAGGAGACATCTATTTATAGCAAAAAAAAAATTCGAATAATCCAGCATATAAACCAAAAATATTAAAATAATATCAAACAAATATAAAAGATCTCAAATATACCAACTGACATATCTTATTGATATAATCTTAGCTCTATATATTTTATTTTCTTATAATCTAAAACAATATTTCTAATATTTGATTGATATGATAAACAAATATTTCTAATACTACTCCTTAAATTGAACATAGAGTTGCCACAAAAGTTTCACCTTACATGATAAATTCAACTTTCTTGGGTTTGATCTATGGTGTAATTCTCCATCACTAGTAACAAATAAAAGGAGCTTCTCTTACTCCAAGATCTCTTCGGCTTCTTTTCTTTTCTGCAAAAGCATTGACACGTGATTTATACATGTAATTTAAAAATGTTGACTTCAATCGGTGACAACGGTGGACTCATCCCAATGGACCTGCTATGATACCATGATGCAATTTAAAAGAAGATGATAGGAGAATAGTGATATCAGGAAAAAGGTAAACATGAGCGACTATATACCGGGGCAGCTTAGCAAATTATACAAAGTAGACACCCATTTATAGCCAAAGAGAACAGAATAATCTAAGAAATATATAAATAAAAAAATCAAAATAATATCAAACAAATATTTGAGTATCTCAAAAATACTAGCTAACTTATCTTATTGATATTATATTATCTATATATATATTTTATTTCCTTATAATCTAAAGTAATATTTCTAATAGAACGAAGGTAAAACTTTAAACTCCTTTACTCTCGTAACATCTATTTTCTTTAAACCTCATGTCAGAGTTCAATGGAGATCAAAGGTTTTAAAAGAAACATAACAACCAGATTATCATTTGTGTCTGTTAAGAGACTCGTGTAAAAGAATAATATATAGTCATATTTAACTTAAAATTTCTCATTTTCATTCCCCTCCTTTCCATTTGTTAAATAATTTATTTTCCAGTCCTTTCCTCTATCCAGTCCAAACAAGGTTAGTCTTCTCCATAATTCCATAAACAAATTTGATACCGCAATCAGTTTATTGCACTAGTACAGACCTAATGAACGCGACCCCCCCAAAAAAAAAAGCAGATCTGGTCTAATGCAATTATGCATTAACTCTCTACATTGCGTAAACAAGCGAGTTTATGAGGCACCAAGGTTGCGACAAATTGCAGATCAAGGTTTATGAAAATGGCAACTAAGTAAGCCCACCAGGGCCAGCGGAGGTGTCAAGGAGTGCGTCTAAATTGGGAAAGCTCCACAAGTTCAAGCGTTTGAACCCCACCTAACACAATCCTGTGAGGGGTTATCCGGCGGACATACTCAAAGGCTGGCTGGGGGCTGTAGGAATAAAACCTGCGTCATAAAAAAATGGCAACTGAGCGGCATGCTAAATGTGATGATTTTGATAAAAACCATATTAGTAGGTCAATGAGTTACAGAGGTTTTCTGAATTTAACCCTTGCGTTGCTAGTGAGCGAGCCCACTCAGTCACAACACAATAGATTCAAATATTAGTATGTAAGAATCCGGCAACTAACGTTAAATATTTCAATCATACAAATCAAGCAAGGTAAAATGACAAAAAAAAATCCAAAAATTAGCTTAAATCGATAGGATGTGAGTATAATTCATGTAAAAATTCATGAGTTCGAAGGTTTGATTTCCCTTGAGTGCCTAGCCCTTGGTGAAACCACCTCTTATTTATTTTGCACATGAACTTACTCGAATCTACACGCTTGTGAAGTGTTCATGAGATTAGGGAGATGTTCTCTCCTCTTTCTCCCACTCTCACAGCCTTGGTTGCAATCACCACAGAAGCCAAATTCACAGCAAAACAGAGCAAATGAATGAGGATGGATCGATCAGAAGACGACGTCCAGGATTGAACTCCGATTGCATTATGAGTATGGTAGTTAATTTTGATACGGATGAACAAGAATCCTAACTAATTTAAGTTTTGATCTAATTAACATGTTTGAGAATGAAATTCCCCCAATTGTAAATTTTTCTATCCACAAATGATATGTCAAATTACTGCTTTTCTTCTAAGTGTCAGCTTCCGTAACTTACACCACCTCTCCTCCCTCCTTCACACCAAGCCAGCATAAATCTTCTCAAGCTTCTCCATCTTCTAATCAGCACCGGGCTACCGCTCCCTGGACACAGCAGCCTAGCCTTGCTCCTTCCCCATGTCCCAAGCTCCTGATCATCGACTGCTGCCTAGGACTTGATTTTCAAAGCATTCTTTTGTATGGAAAATGGAATTTTAGGTAGTGATGTTCTGATCGGCATGGTTTTGATCAATCTTTAAATGTTTTTAACTGCATTGTTACCGGTGCTATTACCCACCGGAGAGCAGTGTTGGCAAGAAAAAACAACCATAAACTCCCTTTTACGAGTGCATTAAGATGCGAGAGTTTATCGTTTCCACACAATCTAATTTAGTCAATTAAGTAAACTTAGATTTAAGTTGGCAATCTAATCCCACATCAGTGGGTCAGGTCAGATGAAAATAAGTGTATATGGGTTAAATGATCGCTTCCCTTAACAGATAATTGTTTAGGTTGAGTTCTCCTATTTAGTTCTTACTAAATTGGTACCAGGGCCAGCTTAACGATCCCATACTTGGGCTCCAGCATGGAGCAGTGGCGGCATGGGCCAAGAAGAGAGGACCAAAAAACAAAAAATAGAGGAAGAAGCTCCGAAAAAGTTAGTGCCAGCCTGCCAGCCTTGATCAACATGACCGTGGCCAACGAAGACCCCGGTTGTCGGATAGTGAACATTGTTAGGAATCTAATCCCCACATCAATGAATCAAGCTCAAATAATAGAATATATATGGACTAGAAGAACTCTCCCATAAGAGACTAGTCTTTTAAGTTGAATACTCCCCGTTAAGTTCAAACAATTTAGCAACCAACGTGTGGCTTAGTTTACTCGGACTCGAAACACCAGTCTCATAGATCTTCCAGTTCTCACTTGCATAATAATAGGATGCAGTTCAGAGGTGAGTGTAACATGAGATGAACATCATCGGGAAAAGTAATGGCCGATTGGTACCTCATCGGAAGGGGGGAGAACATAGCTGCGAACTAGTCATTGTCACTAACATTAAATGAAACGCAAGGTAGATGGCCTCAACAACTGAATTAATTCCCATAACAAAATTTACTCGATTTACAAATTTAGACAATCTCGCCTGGTAAGGGCCGCCCCAGTCATCTTATAACGAATGAAGCATAAAGAAAATGTAGAACAGATCCATTTAAACAAATCCGTTCGGTCTCTGATCACTCTTGGCAGATCGCTTCTGCTGGTCAGCATCATAATGTTGAAAAGCCGAATCTAAAGCCTGTATTCAATGCACAACTTCACATGTAAGATCATATGCCTTTTTGTTGCAAACAAGCCTGCTCCTTTTTCTTCTCTTTTTTTTTTTCTTTTGCATTATTCCCAGCTCAAGAACCACATGAAGTCCAACATAACCTTATCTTAGGTCTTGGTGCTCATGATCAAAAGCTAGTTTTCAGCGTTTGGACAAGTTGCCAAAATATTGAGAGCGACTAAATGAGTTTCTAGCCCATCTGTAATGGACCAGATTATCACAGTCAATTCTCGATGCAAATCCAATGTCAGTTAATGTGGGATCTAAACAATCAATACTGGTGATTCGATCCCTCCTCAGGCTGGAACTAGCCTAAGAATATTTTGCAACAAGGGTGTTATGAAATTCAATACCTGATGCATCTGACGAACGAGAACTGAAACTTGTTGCTTGTGGTTGGCTGGTACTGATTTCTTTATCTCCTGTCATCCCACCAAAAAACATGGTTGCTCTCAGAAGGTCAGTAGTAGGGAGAAGAGAGTGAAAGGTTTTCACCCGAAAAATACCTCCAGCTGTGGATAAATCTGGGACATGGCATCCTTCAGTCTATTCACCTGCAGTTCATTTGATTAATGAGCAATGAAATTGGTTAAATTAAATAGAGACTTGGAGCATTAATTGAGAGCAAAACATATGTTTACCTTGGCATAAAGGTAAGCACTAGTAATTGGATACGATGACCAAAAATGCCTCAGTAGTTCCTGAATGGAGGCCCAATGCTGGAGAAGAGAGTTTACATTTAGAATCAGAACAGATGCTTTCAGGTGAACAGGTAAAATTTTGTACTATTAATGTCAATAACACCAACTTACATGTAGAATCTGCTCCTTCGTTGGGCCTGGCAACTTGTCCAGAGCACTCTCTTGGGAATTCTTTACGACATCATATTTAGTTCTTGATATATCGTGCGTCAGTGCATTGAATACCTAGAGGCCAGTCACAACTTAAACCATCTCTATTGAGGGGAAACCAAATGAGCTCATCATGAAGAAGTTATTACCTGAAGAGCGTCTTTAGACTTAACTACAGGATCATGCAGACCCAAAGATTTCACCTCAGATATGCATTTCCTGAGACACCCAAACGCTTCCCTCAAATTCACAGTGCTCTTCCTTTTCCCTGTCCCAGTTGTATCCTCTCCGAGAATTTTAAAAGCATTAGCTTGTTGAGAATCAAAATAGTCTCGAGGATCCTGGTTTTCAAAGATACAATAGAAAAATAAACATATAAAAGGAGAACTCAAGCATTTTAAAAATAAAATCACTGCTAGAAGATTCTTGTTGTTTACCTTGATACAAAGCTGAGCCAATGGAGGAACATGGGGTGCTTGTAGATCTTCAATCTCTGTCATACGCGAAACTCTCTGTAGCCGCTCCTGATCCGCATTTGCATCAGAATCCTCATTAGCCAACTCAGCTACACAAAGGAACAAATGTTAGAGCCTAGTCTTTCATTTGTCAGGGGTACAACATCATTGAGTATAAAAATAATCTAACCTTGTTTTGATTGTGCAAGTGCCTCTGCAACAGCCTTAGTGTCCTTCACTTCCACTTCTACACACATTACAAAGAACAGATTCAATCGCATACAGATGTCTTACAAGACATACTTAGAATGGAATGTAGTCTAGAAGTGGAAAAACCACCAACAGACATGTCCTTGGAATGAAATAAGTTGAGCAGGTGAAAAACCACCATCAGACATGCACTTAGAATGAAATCAAGTCAAGTAGCAGAATACCAACCAACAGATCTCCCTTCAAGCACGACTGCAGCGTGCCGATTGAGTTCATGAGCTAAAGTCCTTCTATACAGCTCATATTGTGGTTCACTTAATTCCTTCTCATCATCGCGAAATATCCCATGATCCTATACAATATTTTAATGACGAGCAGAATGAGAGAAAATTCACATTATTATGACATTCGAAAGTAAAGGCAGTTCACCACTGGTCAAGATTGTCTAATAATTGCGTAGTGGCCAAAGATGGTCAAGATGGTAATAATAAGATCCTCCTCTAATTTAATTTAGAAAATGTAAAGTTTTCAAATGTTATGGTCATATTCACCTTTCTGCAAACATCAGTTTGTCCTCTTTTCAGTGCATGGATATTATTATCAAGTTACTTTATTATAAAAATTCCTAGGATGATAAAAAAATAGGATACAATACTGCAATGAAATTCAATGCAGCAGAGGTTTTCAGATGCATTATTTTCTCATGACATCGAGAACTATGCGTAAAAAATGGATTCACTGTTATATGAAGACAACATAACTACTGAAGCCATCTTACCGGTAGATGCGTGTAATCATCCCCTTGGTCAGCTTCCATGTTTACCGTGGGATCTACCCGTCTGATCTACAAAAGGAAAAACTATGAACTGGTAACAAAAATGAATATATAATACAGAAACATCAAACTGAAAGCAGGAAAAATTCCAAATGTTCCTAATCCGACAGGGCCTAAGTTTCTAAAAGAAAGGCTACCTTGTTTCGAGCTTCCTTAGCCAATATATCATCATGCCTCAGGAAAATGGCAAGCTCTTCATCTTCAGCCGCCTCGGCTGCAGCAGCAATGGCATTTTTTGTGCTGTGAAGGTATTCGGCTTTAAAATATTTGGTCCAGAAATCTTTTTCTGTCATCTGAGTAACAAATGATGTTTAGAAAGAGGAATAAGTATTTGAATGAAAACATCATACTGCTACAAATAGAGCAATTAGCTTAAAAGAGGTCTAAAACCTAGATTCGACATCAACATTACCTTATTAGGAACAAAACTCAAGAATGCTTGGTGAACTGCAGGTTTCTCAGCAAATATCTGAAGAGATAAAAACACTCAGCATTAAAGAGATCCTATATCCTATTAAAGACAACAGACTACAAATGATCCCTGCTAAAATGTGTGAACAACAAAAGAGCAAATAAATTTGGCTGATATAATGGCATGCACCAAGACATATAAAATGGAATATTATTCATTAATAAATTCAGAAATAAATACAGGTTGCCTTTCCTATTGATCACTTTCAACTAGAAGTAAGCCATGGTCAACCTTAAAATTTCAAATCAACTAATGACTAAAAGTCCTCAAACAGAATGCCAGCCCACTTATTGAAACTACTTAATGATTAGAAAGAACTTCAATTTTCCCATTTTTTGAGCTATACTTGACCATATGTTTTCCCTTTTCTACCCATTCTATCCCATCACACAAATAAAGGAAAGCAGCAACAACAAAGAATTTAAGAAAACAGTCAGGTTATAATAAGATTATGATGTTTATAGCAGTACCTGAAGAATTATTTCTGGTGTCAAACTGAAAGTAACTTTGTTTGTCTGCAAAAAAGGATAATGAATATATGGTATCAGCATTGCTAATAAAAAAATAAAATCATTTAGCAGATTCCAAATGAATTGCAAATGATTTTATGCCCATGCACAAACATAAGAGATGGGCAGACAATGTACCCGGCCGTCAGTTGCTGGTTTGATGCCTGAAATCATTGCACTTTTGAAGCCGACACGTTGTTTTATCTTATTGCTGGATTCTTTCTCAAGTAATTTCTGCAAGTATGATAAGCAGGCAATCAGACACTTGTACAATGCTTAGCTAGGTTTCTTTTTGCCAAGAACCTTAGTTTTAAGCTACAGATGATATCAGTTGGAAAATGAGGCTCTAGCAGTGGACAACCTAGATGTCAATTGGCATATACATCAAAACTAACCTTTCTTGTTGCCCAAAATTCAGCCTCTGACAACACACCACCAATCACAAGTTGTTTATGAAGTTTCTGCAACTCACTGTGATGGGCAAACTTTTGCCAAATCAGGTGATTCTAAGAGACAGTTATATGTATTATGACAATATAAACATTCTGTATTATAAAAATTTTGGTCAAAGCAATCAATCTTAGATATGATTTACACCATAGTACCATACATAAAAACATTAGCCAGAAATAAAGAGAACAGGTACCTTCTTCCTTAAATTGTGTTTTAGATAAAAAAATCTCTCCAAAAGATAAATTGTTACATGGAAGAAGAACAGTAACAAAGAGGAAGAAATAACCAAAAATATACAGCATAGACAAAAGATCAAAGCAAGAAGTTCTTAGGCTGACATGAAGGCCTGCCTTAATATGGATATGAATAATTCAAAACAAACGGATGGAAATTGGGTACTTTTGGAACCATGTACAGGAAAGTGAAAGCATGGTTTAAGGATTCACATTGTAAAAGTGAAACATAAGTTTTAATGAATTAGTTCATCTTCAATTTTTGGAGTTGGACGACAAAAAGCCATAGGCAGGGATTTGATGGTGTGGTCTTTAGTTTCACTGAGAGATGAATTAGAGATGTACATTTTTATTTTATTTAAGAATATTCTTGGGGTTTACACACCTTTCTGGACATTATTGATTCTTGTTATGTTCATGAAACTCTTTTCTACACTTTGGCTCCTTGTTTTTATATGTTCTCTACCTGCGCCGTCTTGATATCTATTAATTTCATTATTTAAAAAAACCAACGACATGGAGACTGACATTGACAATACAATATTAGCATGCATGCAAGTTCATTAACTGCAAAAGTTTTAAGCGCCCTCTTGGTATAAGTCAGAGCCATTATGTTGTTTATCATCTCAATTGTAATGTAAGAAGAAGCTCATCACAATAAAACTGATCACACTAGAGTATCTGCCAAAGACGAAACATTTCTACTGCAGTCTAACAATGTAGATCACTGAGCATCTACCCAAGAGTTTCATGCAGTTAGGTCTACACATATTTAAGGGTTAATATGAATCAAATATATTGCAAAGAGAAGATTATGTCATGGCATTTTTTTGTAGTATGATTATTATAGATGAAACATGAGAAACTCAAAACAGAAAATGCCCCTGGCCCCCTAGTGTGGTTAATGCTGAGTATTGCTCTTCAATTCAAGAATGGCAATAAAAAGTTACCTATCCTCTCGCAATAGTTTGATACGGAGTTCTAGCTCCGCTCTATTGATTTGCTCATCAGGAGTTATAACATCAGGCTTTGCAGAAGCAGCTTTTGCAGTCTCCCCAGATTTAGCAATAGCTTTGCCTGTTCAAGAAGTGATAGCTAACTTCAGAATAGATACTTAACCCATGCCATTGACAGAAGGTACTAAAGCTGACAACTCCAGAAAATGGACATCTCAAGCTAATTTTCACCACAATGTCATAAAAGCACCATGTCGAAGTAGAAGACACACTGAGCATGGGTCTTATTGAAGATATGCTTCCTATCAATGCAATTATTTAGAAGGACGGAACAAAAAGAAATCCAATTATCCATTGTCACTAAACCAATGGCAAATAAGTCCACTTAAGTGACAAGAAGCCACAGTATCTACTCCCTTCAGAAGCATCCCATCATCTGAATGAAAGTTCATTAAGAGATAATTACAGATGTATACATTTTTTGCTTCTTTAAGTAATGCCAAAGCAACAAAAGTGATAGTGAAAAACTTCATTTCACATCTCTGTAGCTCCTTCATTTCCTTTTTATTTATTTAATGAATAAGTAGCCCTTTGTTAACATGGAAGAGCCAACTGATCTGAAGGCCAAATTTGATTGAGAGTTATCCTTACCAACAAAATCTCTGCAGATATGCATATCTGAGTAGCTTTCAAACTCAAAAATATAACTCCCCCCCTGCAAAATGGAAACAACTTGTATCTCTCATCAATGAAGAGCATGAACTCAATTTGTATCCCATCAATTATCAAGTACTAGAACAGTTGCATATCAAAGAGCATTATTCATGTCTTGAAAACTTATCAAAATCCAGGTCCAGCACTAAAGAAGTTCCAAATTCTAACCTGATCATTGGTGAGATTAAGCCATGGTGGTTTATTGGATCCCTCCTTCGTATTTTTGTGACCTGAGATTATTAAGCAAAAGATTACCTTACTACTGGTAAATGCACTCTATCAAATTATATTGAGTTTAAGAGGGAAGAAAAACATTGCTTCATATATTCCTCAACGCCTCAAAGAGAGCTCACACAAAACAAACTCAGAATGCATACAGCCCGGAGTAATTCAGATGGGAGTAGCTATTTAATTGACTAGAATGGCACAAGTACCTTTAATAGTTCTAAAATTAACATCAAGCTTCGAAGCTGAATTAGGATTGTTGGGCATGAACGTAAATCTATCACCACTCTGCAAAACATAAACAGATGAGCAGCGAAGAAAAACAGTAGGTGGAGTCACACTGCCCGGAAAGGTCCAATACATCAAAAAACCAAAAAAGTCATTGTCCATGAACTGCTTGCCACTCAAAAACAAACCCCATTTGGGCTGACTCGGGAGAAACCTATCTAATCGTCTTCATTAATTACCCAGATTTCTACTTTACATTTGGTTTCACTCCGTACACCACTCCAATCGATCCGACAGTCAAGAGAACAGCTCATTCCGCTTCAACCTTGCTCAGCGATGAGCTGGTAATTAGAAAAACAGCGAAATGAAAAGCAACAACGTCCCTCAGAATCAATCAAATCGAAGATGCTCCCTACCATTTTCAGAACCCCAGGGGTTCCCGGGTCCTTCACCGAGGTCTTGTACTTGGCACGCTTCATCACTTGCCCGCTTGCCATACTCGCCGGGACAAAAAGGTTACCCTCCGAGATCAGCAGGGACCGGATGGATTGATCTCGTTCAGAGTTGCAATCAGAGACACTCCTGGAGATTGCAGAAGAAACTGCTGGCTGCAAGAATCTTGGGGTTTTGAATGCTCTATTTTATGCGGCTTGTGAACGATGTAACACACTGTGCCAAGTATTCAGCCCCTAAAACCTGTTTATATAAATCTATATCACATCTTAATACCATAAAATTTTTATAATTTTTAAAAATTAACTTTTATATGGAAAAATTTAAACGATACATAATAAATTTATTATACACTACATATCTAATATTAGAGAAATTCTTAACTGATTCCATCTCATTATATGATATAAAAAACACTAATCAAAATATGACAAATAAATAAATTAATATTAATCACAGGTATAATTATCATATTTAACACTTATCAAAGTAATTTCATTAATTTTTTCTTATTATATCATTATAAATTATAAAGTAGAATCATTCAATTTTTTTTCGAATAATATGTCCCATGCTCTTGCCTATAAATCCAAGGAACCGAACCGACCTAGATCCGGGTTGGTTCGGATTTCTGTGGAGGAAAAATCCGGTTTGACCCAGGAAATCGAACAGAACCGAAATTTCCAGCCCAAAGGTTAGGCAAGGTCCAGCTCTGTTTTAGCCCAACCCGAGTTCTAGCCCATGCCCAAAGGACTTAAACGGAAAGGACAATTTTATCCTAACCATCACACCCTCTCTTTCGTTAAATTAAAACTACACGGTTGTCCGTACTATGCACAATATTATTAATTGCATAGCTGATTTTAATTGTATTATTTTTATTTTAAAATAATATTATTAATTTTTTATAGAATGTATCATAAATAAATAAATACGAAATACATAATTAAAAAAATTGAGGAGCAGTTATAAATTTAAGTGGTAGTTATAATTTTAAAAGTTATTTAACAACTTCAACCCGATTCGTCACTTTTTTGTTTGTTAAAGTATATTCACTAAGAGTAGTTTATGAAATTTAAAAGTGAGATAAACTATTCATTCTCTTCTCATATAATATAATACCGATAGACAAACAGTTCGTCCAACTGTAAAATTGAGCCATCACTGAGATACGACTCGCATAATTTAGATACTTTTCTCTGTGTAAGGTTAAGACTAGCCAAACTTGCTAGTAATATCTTTTTTAATAACGGCGACGGATTAGGTGAGTTTGGAAGTTTTGTATAACTTTCAATTATTATTATTATTATTATTAAAATGAGAACATAGTTATTCTTTTTGGTTGTGGTTCTTCTCTATGAAAGGAGTATGTATATTCATACATTTGAACTACTTATTGATTAGTGACTATATTAAATGATTTAGGATGCTTATATTTCTTAAATTGAATGAGGAATTTGTGGGGAATTTCTCGTCACCCACGTACAATTCCCTTCCAATATAAAAAAGCATTAATTTCGTATAAAGATAAGGACATATTCACCTAAAAAACAAGAGTTCATGGATTCGATATCACCCATGTGACTTTCCGTGCTTCTTTTATCACATCTTCCATCTGCTCTCTTTTGGCCTATGTGTCTCCTCTGTAGATCGAATAAAGAAGCAGGAGAATATCTTCAGTATAACAAGTATATCTCGTGATTTGCTCGGTATCACGAGTTAATATAAATAAGATTCAGTTATTTAAAAAAAAATTTATAAAATGCGAAGAGCAAAAGATTAACCATAGAAATAATTGAATTTTAATGATTTGTCACATCATATAAGTAACCGCTATGTAATGTACTTGTTACATACAATTCTTTCTCAATAAGATAGAAAGAGGTGAATATCCCTCTATTCGAGTTCCCCTTTTCTTTGCTTTTGGTCAAGTTTGGTGCACTAGAATGGGAAGGATGCTAGATACAGTAAAATGAAATAGCATTTAGATTATTGTTTTTTATAAACAGAATGGAAGACATTTTACACTTTTTATTTTATATGACATATCTTTTACTCTTCCCCCTTCAATATATAATATGGTGACAATTGTTTTAGTACAAGTCTGCTAGACAGTTAGTTTGTCTCATTGCATGCTTCTGTATGCCCAATGGCTCAATGGCATGTGATCTTGAGAAGTTCAATGAGGGATTCAATTGATGAGGAAATAGTTATGCCTATGTTACTTGCTTGTGAAGTAAAATATAGATTTATAAACTTTCGACTTAGAAAATTCGGAGAAATTAGTAGTAAACATTTTAAGGTTGTCTTGCATTCAGTATTACTGCTTCTCCAAGAGTTTTTGACATTAATTTTCAAGAAGTGGTTAAATTATATGTTATATTCTGAAATTTGATTTTTAAGATGGGACTTTTTTTATCGGACTACATATTTACTTGAGGGAAAATTTTACTGTCCCCGAATTCGTACGGGAATGGCTTCACACAGTCCATTTATTATTATTTTTTCTATTTTCTCACTCACAGACTTTTGCATTCTCTGTCGTCGGTGGTGAAGTTTGAGTCATTGGATTTCCTTGGTACGAAACTAGGACAGTTCGATAAAGGGCTCAGATACATTTGATGTCTAAGATGAAGCTTTTCTTTTTTCAGATTATGTATTTACTTGAGACTAGATTGATTGATATTTCATGCGAATAGTGAATTTTACTAGTTTTGTTATTTGGTGACCTTAGGATATGTTTGTGTTTTCCTAATCTGTAGATGTGTGCAATATCAGTGGATATTTGATAATGTAGTTAAGCTAGTGGTGGCCAGGGCCGCGTTGGCCTCGGAAGCTAGCCCAAACTAGCCTGGAACCGTGAAGGCCAAGATTCATGGCCGGTTCATAGCCCATGAGAAATCGTAATTGCAAGTTCAAAATCAGACCCTGAACCAGACTAGAATCGAAGATTTAGGACTGGGACCATAAAAATTAAAAAAAAAAAAGAAAATTAGTTTTATTTTTGGTGGGACTTGATTCCTCTATACCACAGGAGAAAAAATTAAGTTGAAACTAGTTTATTTAATTTATTTTTAAATTTGATAGGACTGAATTGGTCGGCTTGAAACCGTCCAAAAGAAGGTTTAGGGCTCGCGATGTATCCCCATGGAATCGAAACCGCCAGTTCTTGAATTGTGGCCACCATTGAGTTAAATTTCTTCATCTTTTATTTTCAAGTTTGATTAAGTGAAAGGAAGGCGATGGTGAGAAGGACAACTCGGAAGGTGGCGACCACGACATTATGAAGGCAACGACGAGAAGGTGGGTAGAAGCGAGCAGAGCATCACACGACAATGGTGACTAATAAGGTGGAGGATTACGGTGAAAGAAGCAGATAGCAAAAATGTAGGCAAAAGAAGGGAGAGCAATGCACAGTGACGACGACCAAGAAGAAATACAATAACAAATAAGGCAGGATGACCAGGAAGGTGGACGACCAAGAAAATGGACAATGACAGATGACAACTTGAGAAAAAGAAAGACAACTCAATGAGATTAATGTTTTCAAGACAGTGGCGCAAAAGGAAGAGGTATGTTTAGGATTTTGATGATGCAGAGGATGTGTGTGTGTTTGTTTATCTTATGGTGCTATCTTCTTTGCCATTATTGTTTCTTTTGGAATAGTGTTGGAAGTATTGCTAGGAGATGGAAAGGAAATTGAGGGCTGTAAGAGTGAGGTTTGTCTGTCAATCATGATGCATATCTAAACTTGTTGAAACTCTTTTGGATCATTATGTTTGATAAGGAATGATCTAAGCTTCCATTAAGATTGGGTTTGGCTACAATCTATGACTATTTGACACCATTACGTAACTTTGAGTCAATAAATTTTGCAAGGCTAGGTAGGCTTAATTTGTTAATATTATAAAAAGAATGCTAAAATTACTCATTTGTCAGTGTTGATGATGATATGTAACTTGTATAAATTAAGATATGCTGTCGAACATGATGGAATTTCTCTTTTTCTTAAGAATGAAAAGAAAAATTATTTTGAAGAAGAGATATAGAAATTTAAATTTGTTATCTCTAATCGTTGTAACCTATGTTATTTGATAGTCTTGCTTTCGATTGAGTTATATAGTCTCGGTGTTAATGGTGTCTCTCATAGACAAATATCCTTGTTGGCCTAAATTTTATTTGTTTATATGACAATGGATGCTTGCAGCTTTAGTTTTCTTTGTTCAGAGTTCTAAGCTTGTATGATGTCTCATAAACGGATGTTTAAATGTATTCACCATGAATGAGTTTTGTTGATTATTATTTGAAATTTTTATGGATGAGTTTGTATTACCGGTGAAGCTTAGTTTGGTTATATGCTTGTTAGAAATGGAAGGTCTCTATCCAATTTAATAGGCGGGGAGATGGATAATGATGTGAATGAGTAATTGGTGTAATTGAATGTTTGCATTTTTGGGTTATATAATCTTAGGTCATTTGCTTTTCTTTATGCGGAGTTGTCAATTTCTAGCGGAGTTGTTAGTTTCTCATGGAATGATCGTATTACCATCAGTTTTCTTCTGAATTATTCATCATGTTCATCGTTCTTACTAACTAATTGAATGTTTGGAATTTGATTTATTAGAATATTTGGTTGTTTTGGTTTGAATGAATGTAATACTATGGATGAGTTGTGTCAAATAATATATTTTCAATGACCAATTTTATAGTAGTGCATAATGTGTGAAATTGTACTGTGATGATGAAGTTATAGTTTTTGCCTTAATATCGTAATTAAGTTGCAATGCTTGAAATGAGATCGCTTGACGATAGATAACGTCTTTGAATTGTGTTACATATTGGATTTTATACTTATTGTGCATGAAGGAAAAAGAAATGTTTGATTTTTTATACTAGTAATCCTTCAAGAAGGTCAAGGGAAGGGGCAGGGGGTAATAGAGTGGGTTAAACGATTAGTAAAATATTTTCATTATGATTCTTCAAACAACTTATAATAGCGCTTTTAATTGATGAGGTTGTTGTGTTATAGCTAAGTGTCGTGGATGAGTTGCTTAAAATTGATAGGCACATATACCTGGATGATATTGTAAATATGGATAATAGCTCATTGAATTTATTGATTACATTCATGACCAAATTTCTCATAATAGAAAGTATGATATATTACTTTTTTAGATTCATTTCTTATATCATATTATTATTTTTATTATGTAAAGGATGCTTTTGATGCCAAAAATTATGTTGGTCAGTTTAAGATTACATGAAATTTATTTTTCTAGAAGGAAAATGCAACCATACAAGTTGTAACCAAGTTAGCCAAAAAAATATGCTACCAAGTTGGTGGATGTCTTTTCTTTTTATCGGTATGTGCTTCCAACAACTAACATTGTTGTTAATTGTTACTAATACTTATAGATATATGATGTTCATCACCACTTGTAACATATGTATGTCTTCCACAACAGTTACTTTACATTGATGATGTGTACATGGGATCATTGATAATTCCGTAGCGTAAATGTTGTGAATCACGTTTACGATGTTGGGGGAAGAGTCAAATAATGTAATTGCTTCGGATCATTAGGAAGTAAGGTGGTTTTAGTAAGAGGAATGTGAGTATATATATGGGATTATTCGTATGAAAGTAAGAAGGTTGTAAACCTTGATTATTGATATTTTTTTTGCATGTTTATAGGCGGTTCTTTCATTGAGTCTACATCATCGATCTACTTGAAGGAGCATGATTAGGGCGTAAATTCATAATGCTAATTATTGTATTTATGCTTGCATATGGGATAATTTGTATCTATAGACTTTTGAAGTGACAATTGGGCAAAGTTTTTGCTTGATAAACTTATGGATATAGTATACTAGTTCAAAACTAGTCATCGGAATTTGATTGTACTTTAGGTCAAAAACAAACTTACATTCACATATGGAAAGCAGAGTCAACATTTCTCAAAATCATAGTTATGCAACATGCGGAGACCCAAAGTCAATAGTAATGTTCCCCCAATAACCAACGCAACAAAAAATTATCCATGCATGGGCATATCTAAATGTAATTGCAACAAATGAAATATTAATATAAGTAAACAGCCAAGTGATAGTATGAACACTATCTTTACGTCCTCTTCCTGTTCTTCAACAACACCCCCCCTCTTCAAGATTTTTTTCATTTTCGTCTCCATCTTCATCACTCTCTTCGTCATCATTATTTCCATCTTCATCCTCATCAATGTCCTCTTCTGACTGAACAAATGGTTTCATAGGAAGAGAGGGATAGGTGTCCATATTCATACACATTGCAGTAGTAATAGCTCCAAGTATTTTTGCTAGAGCATGGCGACACTTGTGAGTGTATTGTAAATGTTTTTCCATTATGTCAAGATGTTGAGCTTTTGTAAGAGGGCGTGATAATGAGGGGCCAGAATAATAAGATCGAGTAGTGTTGGCTTCCTTTGATTTTCTCTTTAGTGACTTGGTCTTGATGAAGCTCCTCGAATGAACATGCTCATCATTCCTTTTCAACTACACCCCAACCACCTTTGCATAGACTAGTAATTAATTAAGGAAAGTATAACCCCTATTTTTTTTGTTATTGAACATTGCAAGATCTCATTGTGCAATAATAAGTCATATCAATTGAGTAACGAATAATGCTTCTATTTTTTGTTCATCACTTGTGTGAGAAGTTGGTAATAACCGAGCTGACATAATGTAAAATAAAATTTGGCATGTTCCTTCAGAAAATTAGAATAAAAAGAAGTAAATTCTAGAGCCTCTTTGGACCCAAACATTTTACAACTTGCTCTATTCATAGACATATAATTTAACACAATGGCATAGTCAATTATCTCATTAATAAAGTGATTATAATCATCATTATCAACTGTAGAAGTGCCAAGGAATTGGTTAATCCCATCCTTGGAGAATTCGCCTTAGTTCTCGTACAGTTGTGGTACCATTCTCGCTCCTAATGACGTTGTCATAAAATTCCCACATGGCATTTTTAATCCCAAATGGAGTCTCCAACGGAAAACTTTACTCCCGACTGACGTAGTATAACTACTAGAGAAATCAACCCTCTCTCTCTTATTGGCTCCATCAAAACTATGGCTTCCCCAAATTCTTTCTTTACATCTTCAGATAGAACCAGTTTCTATCAAAGTTACAAGTTATAATAGTATAAAATGTCTTTGTTCTTTTTTTTGGCACTATATTAATTCATCTGACTAGTGTCTAAGAACCTAACGATAACCATCCAAGTCAAAATCAATAACATGTAAAAAAATATGTAGTCAAAGTGACAAGCATTTTTGTAAAGAAAGCTATGCGAAGAAGTCATCGCAAATGATTGATAACTGACTTGCATTGATGGAGATTTTGAATTTTGAAGTTTAATGTTCATTTGGAAATGTTGAAACTATTGGTTAATGATAACAACTTGAGAATGTGCTGTGTATTTAAGAAGTGTTGATAGGATGGCAAGAGAGGAGACTGCAATAAGGTGTGATTATGATTTTGAGAAAGACACCAGCCACGAAGAAGAATATCACAAGTAAGGTAGAAGGTGCAATTATGAAGAATAGAGGAAGGCTAACCGGGGAATTCTTCGCGGGAGACATGAATGGCGTGGAGTTTATAAGTGTCGAAGAAGAATTAGATGTAACAATCTATATTTTAGTAATGTAGTCGGAATTGAGTTTATTATCTTAAGTAGGCCATTTGTCCTCATTTACATTAAACGTTATCAAATTAATTTACATGTTATATGTCGTTCTCTTGACGTAGTCCAAATTTGTTTGATAAATATAATGATGAGAGGAAAAATATAGTCATAAAATTAGGGTGATGGATTGCTCCATATTCCTCATTTGTTGTTGCTTCTGAGATTGGGTATGTTTTTGGTTGAATGCTTTTAGACACGAATAGGAAATTTGTAATTCATGATATGGGGAAAGTCTAATTGAAGCTGATATTTAAAGGTTAATGGACCTTAATTATTTTGATATGGATGTTCCGATACATGATACAAATGAAGAAATTAGACAAATTTAGGAGAATATGGTGGAATTTGGAAAGATCCAATTATCTAGCTTAGAGCCAAGGTTGGTAGTTGGTATCACTGTTAGCAAACATTCTTATAAAATTATATTGGCATTGTATTTATTTGGAGATCTTTTGTATCCAACATCTAGGGCAATAGTTAGTTGAAATAATTTGTTAAGTGCACTCAATGTATATGGGCAGAACTTTTACTTGACAGACTGGTAAATAGTGCACATTGGTTTAGAATTGGTTATAGGGAATGGGTTGTGCACTAGGTCTATAGCACACTTGCATTCACATATAGAAAGAAGAGCCAACATTTCTCAAAATTATAGTCATGCAACATGTAATGTTCTCAAATACTAGCACAACAAAAAAGTACCTTTGCGTGGACATAGTCAAATATAGTTGTGATAGATGAAATATTAGCATAAGCAAACAACCAAAATGATAGCATGACCATTATCTTTGTCTTCAATCCTCTTCCTACTCTTCACCTCCATCCTCCTCTTCAGAATTTTCTTCATATTCGTTTCCATCTTCATCACCCTCTTTGCCATCACCATTTCCATCTTCATCCTTATCAGTATTCTCTTCTAACTAAACAAATGGATTCACGAGGAGTGTGGGATAGGTATCTATTTTCATATCTATTGAACAACATTAGCTCGAAGCATTTTTGCTAGAGCTCAATGACCATTGTGGGTGTATTGTAAATGTTTTTTCCACAATGTCAAGACATTGAGCTTTCATAAAGGGCGTGATGATGAGAGGCCATAATAACGAGGTTGAGTAGTGCAACCTTCGTTGGATTCTCTCTTTAGTAGCTTGGTCTTGATAAGCTTCATCGGATAAACATGTTGATCATCCTATTCCGTTGCACCCAGCAAGCTTTACATAGACTAGATTTTAATGAAGGAAAGTCCAACACCTAATTTGTTTTATTATTGAACACTACAAGATCTCATTGTACAATAACAAGTCATATCAATTGAGTATTGTTTCAAAGTCACGTACACTAATAATGCTCTATAATTTGTTACATCACTTGTGTGAGAGCATGGTAATAACTGAGTTGACACAAAGTAAAACAAAATTTTGGCATGTTCTTTCAAAAAAGTAGAGTAAAAAGAAATGAATTCTGGAGCCACTTTTGACCCAGACATTTTTCAACTTGCTCTTTTTGTAAATGAGTAATTCAACATATTGACATAGTCAATCATCCGATTAATAAAGTAATTATAATCATCATTGTCGATTGTAAGAGTGCCAAGGAATCTATTAATCCATCCTTAGAGGATTCTACCTTAGTTCTTACACAGTCATGGTACCATTCTTGCTTCCAACGACATTACTATGAAATTCATGCATGAAATTCTTAACCTTGGACGGAGGATTCTCCAACAAAAAATTTTGCTCAACTGACCTAGTACAACCATTAGATAAATCAACCCTCTATCCCTTATCAGCTTTCTTAGGGTAGTGGCCTCTAAGAATTGTTTCTCTGCATCTTCAGATAGAAACAATTTCTATCAAAGTTACAGGTTACAACAGTACCCAGTGTCTTTGTTCTCTTTTTCGATACCATATAATTTAGCTTACCAATATCGAAGGACCTAGTAGTGACGATACAAACCATAATTAGTAATAGGTGACAAATATGCAGCCAAATTGACAAGTATTTCTGTGAAGAAAGCTATGCGAAGAAGTCACTACAAATAACTAATAACTAACTTGCATGTATGAGATTTTGAATTTGAAAGTTTATTGTTCATTTGGAAAAGTTAAAACTGATGGTTATTGACAACAACTTGGTGCTATGTATTTAAGAAGTGTTGACATTTAGTGTTGATAAGCAGACAAAAAGAAGAAACTACAATAAGGTACGATTAGGGCTCGAGGAAGATACTAATCATGAATAAGAAGATCAAAAGCAATGTAGAAGGTGCAATGAGGGGAAATGGAATGAGGCCTTTTGAGAAATCTTTCGTGGGAGATGTGAATGGCGCGGAGTCTGCAAGTATCAAAGAAGAATTAGAAGTAATAATGAATATTTTAGTGATATAGTTGGAATGGAGTTCATTATCTTATTAGGTCATTTGTCCTCATTGCCCATAAATATTATTGAATTAATTTGCAAGTTGGATTATTTATATGTTGTTCTCTTGAACGTATTATGAATTTGCTAGTTAAATATGATGATGAGAGGAGGAATATAATCATACAATTAGGGTTTGATGGATTGCTCCATATTCCTTGTATATGATTGCTTTGAAAATTGCTTATTTTGGTTGAAAGGTTTTATGACATAACTAAGAAAGTAGTGATTCATGATACAGGAAAAAGTGTGACTAAAGTTGGTAATCAAAGGTTAATGGGCATTAATTATTCTAGTATGGATGTTTCGATAGATTGTACAAAGGAAGATATTGGACCAATTTTGGAGAATATGGGGAAACCTGAAAAGATCCAATTATCTAGCTTAGAGGCAGGGTTGGTAGTTGGCAACATTGATGTCAGCAAACTTTCTTATAAAAGGATGTTAACATTGCACTTAGTTGATATCTTTTATATCCAATATCTAGTACAATATTTAGTTGAAATAGTTTGTTAGGTGTAATCAATATATGTGGGTAAAACTTTTACTTGACAAACTAACGGATAGAGTGCATCAGTTTAAAATTGGTCAGAGGAAGTGGATTAGCATTTTTTTTTTTCCTTGTCCGTGTGTATTTCCTTATAACTAGCATGGTTATTAATTATTACTAAAGCTTATACATATATGTTGTTCATCAACATTGGTAATATGCATATATCTTCTATAACAGTTAATTTGTATTGACAAATGTACATGAGACCATTGGTAATTCTATTAAGTAAACGTTGAATGCTACATTTACAATGCTGGGGAAAGAGTCAAACAAAATAATTGCTTCATATCAATAGGAAGCATGGTGGTTTCAATGAGAGGAATGTGAGTGTGTACATAGGTTTATTCATATGAGGGTAAGTTGGGTGTAAATTTTATTATTGATGTTTTTTTTTTTTACATGTTTCTAGGCAGTTCTTCAGTTGTCCATTTGAAGGAGCATGATAGGGGGCAAATCTATGATGCTAATTAATATATTTGTGTTTGCATATGGTTTATTATTAACCCTATTAATATTCGGCGTGGTTTGTTTCTTTAGGCTTTGTAAGTGACAATTTTAAATATCAAAGTATAGTTTTGTGGTTTTACATCGGGGTTGGTAAAAATGTTGGAGAAAATGAAAGTAGAGATAATGGAGGGGATGGACTTTAAAACTTCCATTTTGGAAGAGATCAGGGAGATGTTATAATGCGCTAACATGTCCCTTAGGGTTGGTAAAAAGACGGAATGAGTACAAAGAATTTGATGACAATCTTGAAGAACTTTCGGTCGATGGCTCGAGACATCATTTTACCAAGGTTGTTGATGAAAACGTAGGCCAAACCACAGGGGTACAACGATTAATTAGACTATTTGATAACGAAATATAACATTGTATCCTTTAAGATTGCTCTTGTTCTTAACAGGATGAAGTTTCTTACTTATATCCGTTGTTCAATTTGCTTAGATAAAGCAGATACCATCAAATAGTAATTAGATGATCTCATCTATTACCCATTTACATAGGAGCTATGGGCTTGATTGAGCCATTAGGAATCTCTCATACCATTTTTGAAGAGTGAAAAAGGGATCATCGGCTGCCCTAATACTCCAAAAGATGGTCCAACTTCTATCGATGCTTGGGCTACCAATAAACTCAAGACACAATTCCTCTCATATCCAACAACAAGTTTGCATTCTATATTTATACAATAATTATTTAATAGATGTGTGGTATGATGATTTTTATTTCCTATGTTGAGAGTAGAACCTTCGACAATTGAACCCTAAAATGGGATCGGACACGAAAAGTTGTCCTTTCAATGATGAAGAGTTGATGGTTCAAGATTATACACTTTCCTCATGCTTCTTTCAGAATAATCAATGTAAGCACTATCATTGTATTATTTGTTTGGTTGTTCCTAATTCTAATTGTATGTCTAATATATGTGACCAACAATAGTGTTTTAGGAAACTACTTCTTAGAGAGGAGTTTTATTCTTAAAATAGAGAGGGTTTGGCCAATTTGGTGCCAATAAAATGGGTATGAGATGATATGTTTGACATGACCTATAATAAGTTTAACAATGATGAATTGGGAAGATATCCAAACTATATTTGCTGCTTTCTATGAGCTCAGTTCATGGTAAATCCAATGCAACCTCATACTTACATTGCTACGTCATATTTCCTATGATGGATATCATCTACGATAATCCACTTTGATATATGTAGGCTATGGCTTTGAATAATAATATTAATAATGACAATATCTAGAGTCTAAAGGGCAAGTAGATTGGGAATTTCTAGAATTGTCAAGAGTATGTCAAGTAGTAGCAACTCATTTGTTATACAACTTATTTATAGAATGGTTAATTAAAAAATGAATTGCAGTTCATTTGCTATTTAGCTATACCTCACGGTTCATGTAAACAACATGCATTAGATTTTGTGTCATAAGAATAAAGGACAATAAATACTCGGTATTTGATATTGTAAATCCTTTGAGAGGAAGGTATAAGAGGGAGATAACAAATATTTGTCAACGATTGGTAAGTGTGTTTATACCCTAACATATTGACATTGCATTAATGTATCACTTCTGTACACAACATTTATATTGTGGCATGACTTTCAGATACAGCTAATTGTTTGACAAATGATGGATAATTAATGTGGATGCAGATTTACCCACCAATGGATGGCCAATTGACTTTCCATATTATATTCATGATTAAATAACTTTGAATAGCAAGTAGGCTACATGCGTTGCTTAAAATGTGCATTGTGATGATGAACCATCCTATTTTGTTTATATTGTAATGGGTATGTACCTTTTTACAGTGACGATTGCAGTATCTATGTAATCAATTTCGCGGAGGGTTGTTGTGCTAAGGATATCATATTTAGCCTTGTAAGATAAATGTGAATAAATAATGCATAACAGGATTATTACCCGTGAGCAATTCTGATGGATAATATACTTTGAACATGTAGAAGCCAATATTTTTGGATGGATTCAGACTTGATTTATTGGAAGGGAAACTCTAATTTTGAAGCAGGTAGTCAGTCAACTGATAGTGTATAGTAGCCAACGAACGACCTATGTCCATCGGACCAAATGTACGAAAATGAAGTAATTGATTTGGCTAGATGCCCCATATTGAGCACGGACCATGTTCATGTATATCCATTATTCTCTAATCCTTCTTTTGGTAGCATTGTCAAATGCGACATAACACCTCTACAGCATATTAGTTCCCCCTTGTACATAAGTTGTTATTTGGTATATAAATATCCACTATTTATCATACATTGTTCTTAAAGAGAGTGTCTTTAAAGGGATATCTATTTAGGATTTTCTTCATCTTCATCTCCATGTTTATCACTCTCTTCACCATCATTATTTCCATCTTCATCCTCATTAGTGTCCTCTTCTAATTGACCAAATAGGTTCGTAGGGAGAGTGGGATTGGTGTCCATGTTCATATCCATTGTAGCAGCATTAACTGAAAGCAAGAGCCCAGTGACATGGGTGGGTGTATTGTAAATACTTTTCCACCATGTCAAGATGTTGAGCTTTTGTAAGAGGACATGGTGATGAAGGACCATAATAACTAGGTCGAGTAGTGTTGCCTTCCTTTGATTTCCTCTTTATTAGCTTGGCCTTGATAAAAGCTCCTTAGATGAACATGCTCCACATCCTTGCCCCATTGCAACCCAGTCATCTTGCATAGACCATTGATCAATGAAGGGAAGTACAACTCCTGATTTTTTTGCTTTGATCTTGCTCCTTTCGGACGAGACATTTTCTAACTTGCTCCTTTCGTACATAGATAATTCAACACATTGATATAATCAATTGTCTCATTAATAAATTGATTATAATAATCATTTTCGACAATAGGAGTGCCAAGGAATCAATTGGTCCCATCCTTGGAGAAGTCCACATTAGTTCACGTACAATTGTGGTGCCATTCTCACCATAGACGACGTTAGCATAAATTTCCTGCACATTATCCGTAACCTAGGATGGAGGGCTCTCCAATAGTTTAGCACATCGATTATTGTAAAAATTTTGTTTGACTAACCTAGCATAATTACTAGAGAAATCGAACCCTATTTCCCTAGTCAGCTCCCTTAGAATAGTGGCCTTCTAGAACCGTTTCTCTGCATCTTTAGATAGAAAATTGTTTTTGTCAAGGTTACAAGCTGCAACAGTATCCAATATTTTTGTTCTCTTTTTGGTGCAATAATATTCACTAACCAATGTCTAAGGATATTAATGTTCCAAATCAAAAGAAATAATAGGCAAAAAAAAAAATGCAGCCAAAGCAACAAGCATTTATGTGAAGAAAGTTATGCGAAGAAGTTGTCGCAAATAACTTATAACTAACTTGTATAGATGAAATTTAATATTCAGTTGGAAATGTTGACACTATTGATTATGGACAACAACTTTACAATGTGCTATGTATTTAAGGAGTATTGACATTCAATGGATGGCCTCCTATTCCAATAAACGAACCACATATTTACGAGAATAAAACTATTACAAAATATGGTAGTTGAAAGAGCTATCGAACGGTATACTAGAGTCTTAATTCCTATCTCACATTGTGAGGTACAAAGTGATGCTTTGGAAATTTGACTGATTGTTCGTATAATTGCCATGTCTTCTAATTTATGTTTGGCATTGTGATCCCGGTTTTATGCCAAAGATGTTAAAGGGCGATGTCGTACAAGCCGACCTCATTTTGGCATGACAGCATGCACCATAGATAGATTGGAATATTTGCCATTGTTCACGCCGTAGCACCCAATGATGTGTGGCAATGCATCCTTGCTTCTATTTCGTACACATTATGCGTCAACGGTTTTGCTAGAATGCCACTAGATCAAGCATCATTATAAAAGTTATTGAGGTATGTCTCGGCAGAAGTCAGAATTCGCAGATCGGAAGACCTGAGTAACGAGTGGGAGATCAGACTCAAGATACGAGATACGTGCAAACAATGACAACAGTCAATATTGTGGTTGGAGCATGGAATATCTTGGATAGAATCTTTAAGAATATTTGGAAGATTTTGTGGATATTGTTTTGTTGTTTGAATAGGATATCCTTGAGCTCATAATCTATTTGATTTAGAAAATATATGTAGATAATATTTTATAGGATATCAATTAGGATATGGTCTTGTGTTATAAATAAGGTCTTGTACGAGTTGTGAATGAGTGCCTCGGTGCCGTGAGACCCCTGGGCCTTAGGGCCTGAGTGAGAGAGTCTAGTGAGAGATCTTCCTGATAAACTTCTCGGGAGCATGAGAGCATGAGAACTTGAGAGATCGGGTTGTGACTCTTTTCTGAGTAGGGTTTGTAATGGGGCTTGGGATTTGTGTTATCCCAGAAGACTATAATATCCTGACTTGATCTAGTGGAACCTCTTGCTTAATTCGTGGACGTTTCCCTCAATGTTGAGGGTTTTACCATGTATATCCGGTGTCAAGTTTCTAAATTTCTTGTTTCATCATCTTGCGCAGGACATCCTGAGACCTGATAGGTGGTATCAGAGTGATCGCGATCCCAACAAGTGGTATCAGAGCCCACGTTAAGAAGATATCAGAGTTAGGTTAAGAAGACTTCAAGTTCAGGGTAGCTGAAGATGTCAGGTGCGAGATTAGATGTGGAGAAGTTCAATGTTTTCGGATAGCGATAGATGAAAGCAAAGGCTTTGCAGGTTTTGCATAGCCTGAAGGAGTGCTAGAAGGAGATGTCTGGTCAACCTTGATAATTGCAAAGGATCTTGAGCACGAAAGGTGAATGTGTACAAGGCATTGTGCACCTTGGAAGGCCTCAAAATCCCTCATGAATAAATAATGTCCTTTGATAAACCTATTCTGGTTGAGCAGCTTAAGGACAAGACTCGAGAGAAGGTGGAGGCACTGAAGAGAAGGTCGGTGAAGACTCCCGGAACTCAGCCTATGGAGGTAGAAGTTGGTAAGTCGGGAAGACTTGTAGGGAGGCAACAACTTCTATTGGAGAAAGAGCATGCTCAGGATAGGCAGAGGAAGCAGTCAAGATCGCCTGGTTGAGTCGGACTTCAAGGGGTGTTGATCTTGGAGAATGCTCAAGTCAGTTTGTTAACTGGTCAGTTGGAATCATACAGGAGTGCTGATGAAGCCCGGCACCTCAGATAAGTCCAATGGCTATTTGGACTTGAGCGGTGCGCGCAAGATGAGGTGGAGTCCGTGAAGGGCTAAGACAAAGTAGTCGAGAAGGAGAACTAGTTGTGCTTGGCTTATGTGAGCCAAGGTAGAGATTTGTTGGGGTATGTTTCAGCATAAGCCGGAACTCAAAGACCAAAAGACCTGAGTAACGAGTTGGAGATCAGATTCAATATACAAGATACGTGCGAACAACAATTAACAGTCGAGATCCTGGTTGGAAGCATAGAATATCCTGACAGAATCGTTAAGGATATTTGGAAGATTTTGTGGATATTGTTTTATCATTTGAATAAGATATCCTAGAGCTTGTAATTTATTTGATTTAGAAAGGATTTGTAGATAATATTTTCTAGGATATCAATTAGGATATGGTCTTGTGCCATAAAAAAGAGCTTGTAGTCGTGAAAGCCTTGGGGCCTTAGGACCAGGGTGAGAGGGTCTGGTGAGAGATCTATCGATAAACTTCGAGGGAGCATGAGAGTGTGAGAACTTGAGAGATTGAGCTGTGACTCTTTTCCGAGTAGGATTTGTAATGGGGCTTGGGATTGGTGGTATCCCGGAAGTCCGTAATCTCCTGATTTGATCTAGCGGAATCTCCTGCTTTGTCCATGGATGTTTCCCTCGGTGTTGAGGGTTTTACCACATATATCTGATGTCAAGTTTATGAATTTCTCATTTCATCATCTCGCTCGAGACATACCCGAGACCTCGACAGCGGTTTCAGAGCGATCACATTGCCCCAACAAAAGTAGGGAAAATTTATCCATGAAATTGTCATGGCTCCCAATCATGTGCACTAAGGCACCCATGTTTTTGAATCAAATTGTTAAGGGCCAATCATGGTGTCAGGGCGCATAAGCTTTTCATTTCAAGGCACACATTGGTGAATATATCAAAAAGATTTTGGAAAAATTTATAACATGTATCATGGTTCCTAAAAATGTGGTGCCTAATGGTTGATGATACAAGTATGCACAAGGCACCCATATTTCTATCCTCATATTTTAAAGAACCATCATATGTTGCACAAACACCATCAATAATGTGCAAAAATACTAATGTAATTGAACTACAGAGAATGTTTTCCGCTACAGCACCACAATGTACATGCCAAGGGGCATTTGTCACTGCCATGCATGTTGCTTTAATTGCACATCATAAACATTTGCTTCTCTCCTTAGCTGAAAAACCAGTAAGCAAACTAATAGAAAACACTATCTCCTTCTCCTTTAATACACTAGTGGATTTTAGTCACATCATGTAGAAAATACATGGTTGGTGTGGAATTAGTGCTTCTTTCATAAACCAAACAAACGTTAAAGATACCTAAAAGGAGAAACCGAAGTATGCTGAAGAAGAAGAAAGAAAACTCATTTTTCTACATCTCATAAGGAAGAAAATGAAAGCTGCTAAAGAAGAAGAAAAGAAACAAAGGAAACACACCACTGTAGGTACAATATTCCCATGTTTTGATTCAATAGCCTAAGTAGTTCACTCTTTCAGTATTATAATATGACATCCATCATTTACCACCAAGCAAGCTTCCAGGAAACTTTATTCGCACAACAAAGGAAGAGCCCTTTATTGAGCACCATCGTGGCCCTTTTGAATTTCTAGCAATTTACGATACCCTTGATATTCTGCACTCTATTATTCCCTCCAATAGTTATACTTACTGATCCTAGTATTTGTAACTTGTCATTGATATGACGTAGGCTAATGAGTGAGCTTAGTGTTAATTAGAAGCCGAACATATATATAAAATGGTGTTTGGCCCATTGTTAGAAGTAGAGGGGTTCTATAACAAATTTGCTCATGTGAATGGTTTTAGCGTTCGACGGCATGACATTCAATGAAATTACAACGACCAAAACACAACGTCGATCTTAGTATGTAATAGATAGTGGTTTTGTAGGATGAAGCACTTAGAACGCTAGGACCATAAATAAGGAAAAGACCCATTACTAGGATGGTTGGCTATGTTCGCGTAGGGTTGACTGGGTATAAGTAGTGGTGGCCACGAGCTGGTTTGGGCTCAAACCATGAGATTTAAGGTTCAGGGCCGGTTCCACCTACCTCAGAAATGGAAAATGCCAGTTCTGAACTGAAACCTTAACCGGCTTGAAAAAAATATTTTTTTTGAATGTAAACTTTTCATCCTTCAGTCCCATCCCACACCACCCCCCATTGCAAGCTAGACCTGCAGCGCCCCACCTCCCATAGGCCTAATAAACTTTATTGTGTGATATAAAATACATGTGAGTTTATTGTACAAATCATCATCCAAATTTTAACGTGTAAAGTTGAACCTCAATAATTGTAAACATTTTACACATATTAAGAGTTTAACTGTGATTTACACAACAACTCGTTATATAAATTAAATTTTCGCCCCCTCCCCCCATTGCAGGCTAGACTTGCAGTGCCCTACCCCTATCATTGCCTAGGCCTAGTAAAATTTATTGCGTGATAAAAATACGAGTAAGTTTGTTGTATAAATCATCATTCAAATTTTAACATGCATAAAGTTAATCCTCGATAATTGTAAAATTTTACACATGTTAAGAGTTTAACTGTGATTTACACAAAGAACTTGTTATATAAATTAAATTTTATTTAATTTTAACAAAAAATCGAACCAGCCGGTTTGAAATTGAACTGAACCATGTTTCCGAATTGAAACCTTCTGTTTTCGAACCACCCCTAAATCTTCTAAAGGAAGGTTTAAGGCCAGTTCCAAGGGGCCCTAGAAATGGAACAGGTGGATCCGAACCGGAACCGTCGTGTTCTAGAACTGTGGCCAGGACTGGGTATAAATAGGTTGTTAGACTAGTGATGTTAGAACATAATGATGACTTAGCCACCAGAGATGAAGCCTACTTCTTGCAGAGTAATTTCAACATTCCTGAACACACCATGTTTGAAATTCATACAATGCATTTAATAGGAATACAAGTATGGGACATTATGAAGTTTTTAACTGAGAGAGCTAGAGGCTATGAAATATCGACTTTTCTATTACTGATATATATAACTTCATCAATGATGAAAGCAGAGAAGCCATAAGGGACGGGGATGCATAAGCTGTTATTTGCTTTCCTTGTGGGACGGATGCAGACCTTTACCTTTTCTACAAGACCAAAATCACATAAGATAGCCTAGCCAACTGTTTTGGGTATCAATTATTTTCTCTTTAAGGATAATTGCACTTTCTTTTACCAAGCTCGTCAATTCCAAGCAAACTCCATGCAGTATACATGATTTAAGAAAAATTATCGATTTTTGTATTAATCTTTGAATTGAAAGAATCCACGTAAAATGAACAAATAGGGGATTTGGTTCAAGTAATATTAGATCATGGGGGAAATTAGATTACAAAGAAAGTTGATATTTGATGAGGAATGTTGATGATAATATGAAAAATTGTGGTTGGTAAGTATTTTAAATTATTGGAAAAGTAGATGCAAATATAATATTATAAAATATAATATGATATAAAATATAATATGATATAAAATATGCATGCATTTACAACACCACCCCACTTCTTTTCCCCTTTCTTGCAATGGGCATTTTGTAATTTTACAACAAAATGATGTAGATCCCGACAAAAAGTACAAATTCAACACCATTTTGCATCCAAATACTATATAAGAGAATTTAGTCCCAACTTTCACTATAAAATTTCATTTTTACACCCAAACAAACACAACCAAAAACTAATTCCAATTCAGTCTATTTTTAATGGAAAAGAAGTAGGGTAGTAATAGTGGCAATTTAATCACCTTTGCTATGCAAAGTTTTAACTTTCGTATTCAAACATGAGTATATTAGACAAATTGAAAAACTAGCACTCAACACTACCTCTTTACCGTAACACCACTAAATACTTTTCATTCATATGATCGAATATAAGGTCACAGTTTATACTTTTGATTCCCATCAGATTGGCCTTTCATCCCAACATTTGAGTTAAAGTACTTTAGCTCAACATATCATCTGGAAAAGAGCCTTATCTCCCCAACATGAGCATATGAAAATGCATATATGACCTACTTCAATTCATCAATTCATGTATCATTTCGAAGAACAACCCTTGATGGAGCAGATTATGACCATTCATCCTCAGTTTACATGCAAAGATAGGTGGATTCATGGGAGGACGATGTCAATTTTTGCTCATGAGAGGTTGGTCACGTGCCTCAAGATGAGTAAAAAGCTATATGATTGGCCTCAACTTAATTGCAGTTGGATATGAGAAGCCATCCATACCAACAACACGCTCAATTTGCTCTCCAACCAAATGAGTTTAATTAACCAAAGGTCTTAGGTTTATGGTTGGTCTGGTCCTCTATTGTACAAGCCAGGATTCACTAATTTGCCTCATTAAAACGCTTAGCATTTGACCTTGATTTATATGCATTGGTACCGACATCGAGTCCTTAAGAGGCAAACTCAATTAGGGCGGATCGGGGCCGGGAACTTTGTATTTTTATGGTCCACGGACCCGACCCTATATTAGATCAGTTCCTAAATTTTTGACTGAACCCTACTTGGAACTTGTAAGATGCCACAGAGTCCGGATATCCTGTTGGAACTTGTTTATTATTTTTCTTTTACCTCTATAACATAGATTATTCGATACTTTTATCATAATCAAATATTGTATAATTTTAAATATATTTACAATTAATATTACTAATTTCTAAATTATAATGACATTTTAGACATGACAAACTTGTCAGACGTCAAAAGTTTCGACTTGAGAAAAAGAATTTGGATTAGGCATGCACGAGACCTAACTTAGGACTTTGAATTGAGGTTGGATTGAAGTTGCTACTATCACGACCCGAATCAAGCCGTGGCTTGATTCATGGCCATGACTAATCATGGTCGATCAAATAAGGTTGTGCAAATGTGTAACTCGTTTAAACACTGTAGTGCATTGAATCAATCCCATTTCTTTCATGCCCGATTAAAACAACTCATACTTAATCATTTAAAGCAAACTATACCATAAGAAACTCAATTGCTATTACAACTCTTTTTCTTGCACTTACATATGTACAAGACTTGAAATTAAGTCCATACTCATGTCTTACATCCTATGTAGACCCTTGAAGCAACTTATCCAAAAAGATCACAATGGCTGACCACTATATGTACCCTCTATCTGAACGAACAACTTCAAAAACACTTCTAGGTATATCCACCGCTCCTAGTCTCGAACTTCAACTCCTATGATCTGAGATTTTAAAATTAAAGGGTGAGCTTACATTGCTTAGTAAGTTGACAATCCGTAGTTCAAACATAAAAATCCATCAACTTCAATGAAAGCTATTCAACACAATCATTTCAATTCATAATAGAAGCAACATTCAACCACCAGAAGTATTCATACTTACTTATAGGCACCATATAGGTTTACACAGGCAACAATACAACTTGATTATGTAAGATCATATAATTTAGTGGAACCATGAGTGAATGCAATACTCAACACTATCTAATGATCTATTAGTTTTGTGAATGCATGCAAGTTACCAACTGGGGTCCCTTCCGGGTAATCGTAGACATTACCAACTGATCAGTGGTCCATTTGTCCCTTCTGGGATCATATCGTATCATCTGTTCCTCACGGAACCTTCCGTGTCATCGTTCTTATAGCATATACCAACTGATCAGTGGCCATTCGTCCCTTCCGGGACATCCCTCTGGAGGGATATTCGTATCATCTGTCCCTTGCGGGATATGCATATGCTTGCATGCTATGTATGCTTCAATCGCTTAGGCACTTTTGTAGTTGATCATGTGGCATGATGATGTTGCACATTCATATCAATTAAACATATCCCACTCTTATAGGAATCAAAGAAATGTCAACAATATACCTCATTCACATAACCATCCAAAATGGATAATCATCTTCAACAAGTTTAATGGAGCTTAATCACACTTCTTAAGAATAATTAAACTTGTCTTATCATGCTAATCCAGCTTTTGACCACTTAAGCTATCTCCTAAAACTCTCCAATGTAGTAATCAAATGTTACTAATCAACCTTGGTACTTTCTAGTTACACCGATTAAACCTTAACATAGTAATGAAGCATACAATATCATGCTAGTCATGCTTAATTAAACTTAATTATACTCATTAACCCCTAATCACAAAAAAATAAATTTGGCAGATTAGCAGACATCATTGATCCATTAACTCAACCACACACATTAAAATATTCATCACACCAAGCTATGATACTGAAAACATGTTCAAATACATCTCTAGAATACCATTGATCCTTGAATCAACAGAAATACTGCTGTGCCAATTCAATGAAGTAAATTTCATAACTGACTTATATACACTAATCACCACCTATTTAAGCTAAGCATGATCGTAGCTAACATCGAAGTTAATGAATATTGATGTTTAAACTGTGGAAAACCAACTTACCTAAGCAAGGCTTTCAGATCTCTTCTTCTACCCCCAATCTCACTCTCTCTCTCTCTATATATATATATTGTTTGCTTCCATGGCTGCAAATGGTGATTAAAGTGAGCTATATTTGTCTGAAGCATGAGAGCTAATTGAGTTCTAAGACAAGTGTCACCACATCCCTACACAACTCTTTTTGCCTTTTTGCTAATTCTTTCCCCTAATACTTTCTGTCATTTCCCTAAATATATCATTATCTAATTCACAAATTCGTCCAAAGTAGAGCTGGGCTGGAAATGGGCTTCATTTTGGGCCTAAATCCAAGTAATTATATCAAACTTCATGGCCCAATCCAAATACATCATTAGCCTTTAGATGTTTTATGTAATCTTCGCCAATTTCTAAGCCTAATTCAATAGCCTAACTCCATTTGATCTTCAGTTATAATTCAACTCAAAATAAGATATGTTGTAATATTAAGATGTGTCTTAGCTTAAGGGATGAATATGCAAAAGAGCATTTAGATCTAATTCAGGTTATAAAATAAGTAAATGTAGCTTTTAGATCTAATCTAGGTGCATTGGTAAGTCGGGTTATAAAATGTATCCCTTTAGATCCATCTAGGCATATTGGTAGTGGGTATCACAACTACTAAACCATTTATTAAGACCGTTTAGGCACCTAAGTCACTAAGTGATCATGATACTGTCCACCTAGTTTTTTTGTTGGTCTTGAAACCGAGATTTGAGTCTGGAGGTCTTGTTACGTATCTTGAAACTCGGAAGCAAAATACGCCCAAACTTGGTACCCGTCCCTAAGTCTAGGTTGTTTGTCTGCTTACACATTTTAATTTGTCCAATTGTTTCCCTGATTGAAGTTCAAATCGATGGCCCTGAGTGGAATTTAATAATTCGTACCATGACCCTAACATGCCACTAACCGTCCTAGTCTAAGTGTAGAAAGTAAAGATTTCCACTATTATCGAGATTACATACATCTATCATCGCTCTCTCACGCACTACACATCCCATTTACATCAGTTCACTCAATACATTAATTTTTCCCTCCCCACATACAATCAAAGTGATATGCATCAATAAGAATACTTCAACAATTATTTACATCGATCAAGTCGAGCATGATAGATTCATTCAAATTGAAACAAGTTTTTTTTACTTAAAATAAGAACAAGAAAAATTGAGGAATGACATAAAAATTGAGTTAAATTGTTCGGGACCTTAGAAATTTGAAAACTTATCTACCTTGAAAGTCTCAAAAGGTACTCCCAAGAAATAGTTCGTTTTGCTTCAAAAGACCCAAAATGTTTGGAAAGCTTTAAGGATCGAACCTAAATCTTGGAAGACACTTAAACCCAGTTTAAAACGTGCAAAAATATAGGAAGCTAATCTGGAAAATTCGGATAAGGTGCTGGACTGAATTTGAAAATACGACAAAAGATGCCGAATTGATCCAAAATAATCAAAAATTTTTAAGAACTCACCCCAAACCATAACAACACCTACGAACACTCTTAAACACACGAAATGACACCAGAAACAGAGTTTGAAAAAAAAAACTGAATAGAGTTGGAATGATTTAAAAAAAACGATAAAGGCCTCGAATCAATCCGAAACCTTCAAAAATGAACACCTAAATTCTAACAACGCCTCAGACCATTCTAAAACACATAAAAAGCATCAGAAACAAGCTGAAAAATCTAGGGCATAACCGGACTGAATTTTTTTTAAAAATAGGAAAAGGCCCTGAATCGATCCAAAATGATCCTAAATTTTCAAAGACGGACCCCTAGACTCTAGGAAACATTTAGACCCACTTTAAAATGTATATTGACATCTTGAGCTGATCTAAGGATTTCGAAAATGATGTCAGGCTAAACTAAAATAAGTCTCAAAACCCGACTTTGGGAGGTCCATTCATCATCACGGTTTTTGCACAACCCATTTCTTAGTCATCTCCCGATCTCCTTATATAAATTTTTTTTGCCTTTTTTAATTTTCTTTTTTTTCATTCTTATATTTTCTTTGAAAAAAGAATGAACAATATATATTCATTCTTAAAATCCTAACCAAGAAGTTTCCATTTTTTTTAAGGATCCTATTCCATTTTCCTTCATGAAAACATGAATCCTAGTTTTCGATTTTCTCATGTTTGTATTTTCTATCTTTTGCAAAATATTTATTTTGAAAAGAATAAAAGAAAAGAAACTATTTACAAGGACATGGCCTAAATCCCAATCAAGAAGTTATACCTATAATCGACGATGACGATGATGTAGAGGAGTGAACAAGAATTCGGTTCGGTTCGATGTCAGATTCAGGCACCTTCAAGATTTGAAGAGGACTCGTCATTTCACATGGACTCGGGCTCGATCTCGATGACTAGCACTGGCTCGGGCTCGTATTGGTGAAGAACTCCAACTCAATGTCGGTATCGGGTTTGGATCGGTGATGGATTTGAAGACAAACGAGTTTGGAACGGGATGAGTGTTCTTGAATTTTTGCTCAACACAGGTCTAATTCAAGAGTGCATATATCTTAGATGGAAATGGAGGATATAATGAGATATGGTGGATGGAGAGGTTATATTTGATGGGAAGTATGTGGAGAATATGTGGAAGAGTGTTCTTCAAAATGTGTGTTCAAGATCCTCTCCCTTTTGCAAGTGAATGGAGTGCTATTGAGAGGGAATCATGCAGCATGGGCTAAATTGTAATAGGTACGAAACTTCAAGGACTGAAAAAGAGAAACAAATAAAATAAAAAATTAAGAAAATAAAAAGGGATGCATGGCAACAGAAAGGAATAGAGCAGAGCAAATGGCGACAGGCAACTCGACAAGCCAATAATGGCGGCGGCGGACACAGGCATGATGGTCAGCCTATCAGGACAGAGACGTCGTGCACGACACTAGGCTGTGCATCCTAGGGTAGCCGCTGAAAAGGGGGGAGGGAGGGAGAGAGAGAGAGGGGGGGGGGAGAGAGAGGGAGCGAGAGAGAGAGAGAGCTCAGGAGGAAGAGTGTGAAAATGATCGGGAAGGCTCAGGAAGGTCAGCAAGGGTGCCTCGTCGACTGTTGACATGGACAGAGCCACAACATTGGAGTGCATGGTATGCATCCGACCTCGTGACAGTGGTAGAAAAGAGAATTCAAAGTGTGAAAGAGAGAGCACGATGGGGGAGAGAGTCGACGAATGGAACGGAACGGAGGTGGGATGGAGCCTGGAGCTAGAGGGAGAGGAAAGTGAGCCTTGCTGAGGTCCTTGTTGGCGGGCCATGGCTGGTCAAGAAGCCTCGTAGCTACCTGCAACTTTCAACTAGTGGAAGAGACGATGAGGAGTGCATGGCACTATTCACGTCTCTGCCCCCTTTTTTTAATTTTTTATTTTTTTTAAAATTTACTCTATAAAATAAAATAATAAAATTTGAAATAAAATTTAAAATATGGGACACTAATAGGAATGAAAATGGGGTTTGACCGGGTCAAAATCAAGTGTCTACAACTGCCTCTCTTTAGGCTGGCGCACATAGAGTGACTGTCCCGAAGACGAATAGAAATCAACTTTGAACTAGTGCACCACCATCCTTGAAGCATGAGTTTTATGGTAGATTGATGAATCGAGGGTTCTTGAAGTTCGGTGCAAGTTGAACCAACTTGCTTACACTAGTGATCCCTGAGTTATGTTTCAGTTCAGGCCTACAAGTGAAGAAAAATCAATTAGCAAGGCAAAGGCAATAATTCATGCGTGTTCGAAATGAGAAGGATTTTGTGGAATGTTCCCATTATATTTAGTTTTACAAAATATTTCCACTGAAGAGAAGACAAATTTACAAGACGTTGCTGCTGAGTTCAGTTTTACAAAACGTCTAAACCAAGGGAAGGCAGATTTACAAGACACTCTAGCTGTAATTAGTTTTACAGAATGTCTGGACTGAAGAAAAATGGATTTACAAGACATTCCCACTATATTCAGTTTTACAGAACGTCTAAACTGAAAAAGATAGATTTACGAGACACTCCCACTCTAATCAGTTCTACAGAATGCCTCCACTGAAGAGAAGACAAATTTACAAGATATTCCCATTGTGTTCAGTTTTACAGAATGCCTAAACCGAAGAAGACAGATTTACAAGACACTCTTATTGTAATCAGTTTTACAGAATTTCTCCACTGAAGGAAAGCAGATTTACAAGACGTTCCCACTGTACTCAGCTTTACAAAACGTCTAATCCGAATAAGACAGATTTACAAGACACTCCCACTGTAATAAGTTTTACAGAATGTTTTCATTAAAGAAGAAAGATTTACAAGACGTTCCCACTGTGCTCAGTTTGATAGAACATCTCAACCGAGGAAGACAGATTTACAGGACACTCCCATTGTAATCAGTTTTACAGAATGTCTTCATTGAAGGGAAATGGATTTACAAGACGCTCCCACTGTGCTTAGTTTTACAGAACGAATTTTCTCAACTAATCATGCTATGATCAAACAAATGATGAGGGATCTTGATCCCGATCACGATGTGGTGGTCATGCTTGAAATTGGTGTTCTTCGCGCTCCCCGTTGTCAAGACATCCAACTTTAGTTATACCTAAGAGAACATCCTCTACTGGCCCCGTATGCCTTCTTTAAACTCTGAGTCTATAGGACAAAAGGTGAAGCTAGCCACTGGACGCGACCCTTGTTACCCCCTTCGCCATGCCACATAGTGATTACTCCTCAGAAAATGTCTCCAGGAGTTTATGATCCGACAAACTGCAAGAAAAAGTTACTAACCAAGCTTTTTGTTAGCTCATTGCGACCCCTATAACTCAGATGAGTAAAAGAGTTTGTGAATAGATGTAAGGGATTTGTAACTTGTAGTCGATTCAGGAATTGATTGAGGTCCCTTGCATGTCCAACATTTCAAGAAAGTGTTTTTATGAGGTATCTACAAGAAGAGAACTCAAATGAGCTTTTGAGATTGTCTCAAATTTCAAATGATATGTGTAACTCAGTTCTTTTCCAAGGGACCCCCTTTCGAGACAGTGTAGGTCTTTAGCAGCTTCTAGAATTGTGCCCTTAGACTTCCTTTAGTATGGCATGATGTAACAATTATGTCTCGCTTGTCCGTGGGACATCTTGTTTGTCACAGTGATTTAGGCCCTAACTTTTGCCTAGAATGGGCAGTATACCCATCCTAGTGGGCATGTTTTATTTCTTTTCTCTTAATAGCTCTCCTTTTGCTACGACTGCTTTTTCGAATTTGGCCACACCACTCAAGTTCCCTTACTTTTTCCTAGCCCGCCCTTTCGGGTTTTCAACCTAGCGGGAGCTTTTTTTTTTCTTTTCTCTCATTCTCCCACAGGACAGTAAGTCACATGGGGTCTTTATCAAGAATCCCTTTCTCTCTGCTTCTTTTTCTCTTTTTGGGGTCACACAATGGATGGTGTCTGAAAGCTTATGCCTGATTAAGCATAATATTTCTTTGTAGAATCAGCATTGTCAAGGCTTGGGAGCTCATCCCCATCCATTTTAGTTAAAATCAAGGCACCTCTCCAGAAAACCTTTTTGACTATGTAAGGTCCCTCGTACTTGGGAGTGAACATCCCACGTGAGTCCGGGGTTATGTGCAATAACTTTTAGAGTGCCAAGTCTCTCAATTCAAACACACATAGGTGCACTTTCTTATTGAATGCCTAAGCCATGCGTCTTTGGTAGCATTGGTTGTGGCATAGCACAGTTAGCCTCTTTTCGTTGATCAAGTTCAACTGCTCATATTGTAATCTAGCCCATTCCGCTACTTCAAGCTCTGATTTTGCAAGGACTCTCATTGATGGAATCTTGACCTCTACTGGAAAAATTGCTTTAGTCCCATATGTGAACGAGTACAGAGTTGCCCCCATCAATGTGCCGCCCCTCCGAAGTGCATTTATCAGATCGGCTCCCCGAGTCAGACGAAAGAGGGTGAAAGGAGCAAGTGCAGGCGCCTACACGCGCGTTAGCGCTTTCCCTTTTCTCGCTTCATTCATGGCCTATTTTTTTTGTTTGATTGATCTCCCTTTCGTATTCATTCATTCGACCTGAGGCAAAAGAGAAGTCATACAAAGAAAGGTTCTTTCATGCAATGGATAACGGGCGGGCATAAAAGATTTTGAAGTTAGGTCAAAAAGAAGAGGTAGAGAGAGAGAACAGAACGGAAGCGATAGCCCCGAAGTCAGGGCAAGAGAAAGAAAAGTAAGGACTCTCGTTTTACGCATACGCATATAGGCTGTGAAAAAGAAGTGCTGCCCATTTTTATCAATATGGAACCTCTCAACAGCTCCCGTTCTGCGGCGTGGTGGCAGGACCGATAGGGGATTGGCTCCGGGTGTAGATAGGGTCAAATATGCAGGAGTCATGCAAAGACATAGGCCCCTTCCCTTCTCTTTTGGATGAATGGGGTGGTTTAGAAGGCGCTTTCCGATCTACGGTCCCTCGGAGCGAAGGGTTAGGCAGGTAGTATGGGCCCTCTTCATTCCAGCTATGTGCTGTGCGGCTCCTACGAAGCTATGAGAGCCCAAGGAAGCATGTCATGCCAATCCTTGTAAGTCATTGTCATCTTTTTGATGATTTTCTTTAAATTCTTATTTGTAGCCTCGACTGCACCATTCACCTGAGGTCAATAAGGCGAAGAATTGCAGTGCTTGATCTTGAAATGCTCACAAAGTTCGTTGATTGCCTTGTTGATGAAATTCTTCGCATTATCTGTGATGATGGTCTCAGGAATACCATAACGAGCCACTATGTTATGCTTGAGGAATCGAACCACCACCTTAGCGGTTATTGTGGCACAAGACTCGGCCTCGACCCATTTTGTGAAGTAGTCGATGGCCACTAGTATGAAGACATGTCCATTGGATGCCTTGGGTGACATAGGACCAATTACATCCATTCCACCACATAGAAAAAGGCCATGGTGAGGACATCCGATGCAATTCCCTTGCAGGAGTGTTAATCCGGTTTGATAGATTTGACAATGGTGGCAGTGTTGAACGTCTTTGATGCAATTTGTTTCCATGGTTGACTAGAAATAACCCATTCTCATGATCTTCCTCGACAACATGTGTCCACTCATGTGAGGACCACAACTCCCTTCATGGACTTCATTCATCAAGTGGTCAGCCTGCTTAGAACCAGGCAATGTAGTATAGCGGTTTCAAATGAGTAACGATAAAGCACTTTCCCACTCAAGAAGTAATGGCAGTCAAGCTGATGAATAGTCTTCCTGTCATTCCTATCTGAGCCATCCAGGAACTGGCCAGACTCAAGGTACCTTTTAATATCCGTGAACCAAGGGGCTTCTTCTCCTTGTTTGATCATGCAACAATGTGCGAGACGATCGCCGACTTTGATCTCGAGAGGGTCGATCAGATTATCCCCTAAAATACACACCATTGAAGCAAGTGTTGCTAAAGTATTGGTGAATTGGTTCTTGGTTCCTAGAGTATAGGAGAAATTAATTCGATCAAACTTCTCTGAGATCTTTTCCAGGTATTGGCAATTTGGGATTAGTTTTTCACCCCTCGTCTTCCACTGTCCCACTATTTGGAAGATGATCAACATTGAATCACATAACACTTCAAGCTCACTAATTTCCATATCTATTGCCGCTAGTAAGCCCAAGATGCATGCCTCGTATTCTGCCACATTGTTCGTGCTAGGAAATGTTACTTTGGCAGCTACTAGAATAAGCCAACCTTGTGGAGAAATCAACACTGCTCCTATCCCATATCCCTTTGAGTGGATTGCTCAATCAAAATACATCTTCCATCCTTGTATTTGTTCTGACTCTTCCTCCACCATCAAGATCCCATCATCTGGGAGTTCATCCTAAGTGGCACGTCATCTTCAATCGGAAATTCGGCAAAGTGGTATGCCAAGGCTTGCCCTTTCATTGATACTCCGAGCACATTCTAGATATCATACTCGGCTAGCTAAACTTGCCATTTCAACAAATTCTAAGTTGACACTGACTTCTCAAGTAGGTATCAAAGTGGATCTATTTTGGATATTAGGTGTATGGTGTAGTACAATGTATATTGATGTAAACGTTGGACTACCCATGCAAGCGCACAGCACAATCTTTCCACTTCTGGGTATTATGCTTCTCCTTTACTGAACTTCTTGCTCAAGTAATAGATAGCCTAGTCCTCATGTGCTGTTTCATCCACCCATCGCAGCATTGAGCCTAAGGATTCTCGTCCCACAGTTAAGTATATGATGAGTGGCCTATCTAGAGTGGGCAGGACTAATACTGGAGGGCTAGCCAAATAAGCTTTTATTGTGTCAAAGGCCCACTAGCAATCATCATCTCAATTGATCATGACATTCTTTCATAGAAACCGGAAAAGTGGTTGACATTTATTAGTGAGATTGGCAATGAAACGGGCTATATAATTCAATCTTCTAAGCAAGCTCCTTACTTCTCTTACTGTAGCTGGCGGGGGTAGATTCATGATTGCCTTGGATTTATCCGGATCGACCTCTATGCCCTTCTTATAATGAACCCCAAAAGTTTTCCTGAAATGGCTCCAAAGACACACTTAGTCCGGTTAAGTCTGAGCTTATATTTCTAGAGGTGCTGGAAGAGCATGCGCAAGTTCACTAGATGGTCGTCCCCTTCACATGACTTTGCAATCGTGTCATCCACATAGACTTCTATTTGTTTGTGCATCATGTCGTGAAACAAGGTGACCATGGCTCATTGGTAAGTGGCATCGGCATTCTTTAGCCCAAAGGGCATATCCCGATAACATAATGTTCCCCACATGGTTATGAAGGTCATCTTTGACTTATCTTCTTCTGCCATTCTTATTTGATTATAACCCAAGAAACTATCCATGAAGGAAAACATCCAGTGACGTGATGTGTTGTCAACGAGCACATCAATGTGAGGTAGTGAAAAGTTGTCCGTTGGGTTGGCTTTGTTGAGATCTCAACAGTCCACACAAACTCATACTCTTTCATCCTTCTTCATGACAGGGACTATATTGGCTACCCACTTTGAGTAGTTACTCACCTCCAAGAAGCTAGCATTAATCTGTTTCACAATCTCCTCCTTTATTTGCAGAATCAAATCTTTTTTTTTTTTGCCTACACAAATGCTGCCTTACAGGAGGGAATTTACTAGTGTCAACTAGTAAAATGTGTTGCACTATCTCGGGATCAAGTCCAAGCATGTCAGCGTAGGACCATGCAAATAATTCTTGAAATTCCTTCAACAAATTGATCATTCGAACACGTTCGATTTCATCCATACCAACCCCAATTTTAAGCGTTCGTGGCTCCTCTTCTGTGCCAATATTGATCACGTCGGTAACTTCAACACTCATAAGCTTGTTTTCTTCGAACCTCTCCCAGCTTTCCACAACATCTTTAGGGGTGTCATCCTTATATAACTCTTCCCCGTAAAGTATCGGGTCAGAGTCGTCAAGAATTTCTTGAAGAATGACTGAGTTATCGCATCTTTTGTGATTTAGGTACCTAGATTCGAGATTAACATATAGAAGGAACATGAGAAGATTATACCGAAGCATGTGATATTTCATAAAGGGATTTCTTTAGAAAGGTAAGCCATGCGAATATCTCTTCATCCGTCACGGGCTCATGGCAAACCACGTGCGGGTAACATCATTTTTCGAACTTCCTTACTCATCACAAGGCAAGAGTGGAAGCATGGGAATTGCAGTCCAGTTGGGCAGCTCTTCATTTTCGAGCGAATGAGGGTCTCCAAAGACATCTCCTCTATAATAGCCCCAGCATGTGGCGTAACATTGGTTGTCCTAGAGGGTGCAGCCAAGACATCCTCCAAATTCCCTCCAATGATGAGCAGTGGCTTTTGGAAGAAGACAGGGTTGGTTGGTATCATGGTGTCGTCACATGGGTTGTCGATAAAATTTAGATGTGCAAGCTTCCAAAGCTCCCTCTTGGCATGTATCCTCATGAACTCATGCTTCGAGGGGTGAAAACCTAGGCCATGCTTCTTCTTATTTCCATCCAACATGATGGGACTGCGGATTCCCTGTCCATGAGCTCCCAGTCTGGAACTGGAAGTGAAACCATTCCTGGGCAGGACTTTCCCTACCATATAATCAGCAGTATCACCGAGATTTCTGATCACAGAGACCAATGGTAGAGCTTGGTAAGATGGGGCTTCCTCATCAGTGCCCCCGATGCATGGCACTACTATTTCCTTGTAGATGGAATAATCATCTTCAACATGAACAGTAATGAGTTTGTTGTCTATAATGAATTTGACTTTTAGATGAAGGCTTGAAGGTACAGCACCGGCGGCATGAATCCATGGAGCCCTAGTAACATACCGAAGGCATTGGGAATGTCCAAGACTTGGAAAGTGATGTTGAACATGTAAGGCCCTATCTCAACTAGTAGGTCGATCTCACCACTTACTGCACGGCGGGTTCCATCAAATGCCCTTATAGCAAATTTAGTGGTTCGGATCTGAGACATATCCACTTGGAGCTGTTTGAGTGTTTGGCATACATTTAGAGTGGAGCCATTATCAATCATCACCCTAGCTATGACGAAGCCTTAGCACTCGCAAACTATATGCAAGGCTTTCACATGCTCGTTCCCATCGGGTCCTAGCTCTTCATCCGTGAACGAGATCTAATTGCTAAAGATCGATCCCACTACATTTTTTATTAGGCTAATCGTGATCTCACTCGGAACTTTTGCCTTGTTAAGTACTTTGAGAAAAGCCTCCCTGTGTGGCTTAGAGCTCAAAAGGAGTGCAAGAAGAGAGATCTGAGAAGGAGTTTTGCCCATTTGCTCGACTACCTTGTACTCACTGGCCTTAATCACCTTCATAAAGGCTGCAGCTTCCTCGTCAGTCACCTTCTTCTTGGGCATCTCTTCTGTCACCATCTTCCCTTTGCTCTGCAGGTCCGGTGTGATATAGCAACAGCCAGAGCGTGTCATTCCTAGCACTTGCTTGTCCTCGCTGGCACTGACAACTCTTGCCTCATAGATCCAGGGCACCCTTTTGTTGTCTTCATAAGCGAAGGGAGTCGGGACATCGACAACAATAGGAGCATCTTTGACAACCTGGGGTACTTCAGCAGGGACATAGTGAATGACCAATTTTGTTAACATGGCAACCTGTCTTCCTTCAGGAACTTCTTGAGAGCAAGCCTCTAGCATGTTGATAGTCTGATGTGAAGTAGAGGTATGAGCCAATAGCGAGTGGTTGCACAACATTGAAGGCTAGTTTTCTTTCATCTATGAGGTTCTGGATCACGTGCTTCAGCCTCGGGCAATTGTCAGTCGAATGTCCTCGAAAGCCCTAGTGGAATCACATTCTGTGTTTGGGTCTTGGTTGCAGGTTACAAATCTAGAAAGGCAATTCTCTCCCACCACATATCCCTTCTCCTTGAGTACCCGAAATAGTTGAGACAATGGGATAGATAGCGAGGTAAATTGCCTCAGAGGCATCCTTTGCTAATTTGCTCCGTTGTTCGTGACAACGATATCCCTAGGTACAACATTTGTGTGTTATGTCGGTAGAGCTACCTGAGGGACGGTGATCTGAGAAGGACGGACTCGCGGTGGCACTTGATAAACCATACTCACGGTAATTTCTTTCCCATTTTTCTTTGGAGGGTTTGGTCTTCTAAAAGCTTCAAAGGATGATGCCTTGGATGGCTCTAGAGCCTCCCTTTGAGAATCTGATTCTCCACCCGATCTTCGACCTCAATGAGGTCAGCAGAGGTCTTGGAGGTTTGACTAAGCATGTGGGTGTAGAACGGTGCACGCAACGCTCCTATGAAGAGAGATGCCATCTCGTTCTCTGTTAAGGGCGGTTGGACCTGAGCTGCTTGAGCTCGCCACTCTTGAGCGTATTCTTGAACAACTCATTATCCTTCTTTGTCATCACTTGCAAGTCAACCCGAGTTGGGGCAATATCCAAATTGAAACTGTACTGCTTCTTGAAAGTCTTGGCCAAGTCTCTCTGAGTGAGGATGTCAGCTGGACGAACCATAAAAGAGCTGGTTTGTTAGACTTTCCTAGAAAGTATTGTATCATAAATTGCTCATACTCATGGTATTTGGCCATCTTTAAGCAGTGGAGCTTCAGATGGGTTATAGGGCTGCTGTTCCCAGCGTGCTTTTCAAAATCAGGTATCTTAAACTTTTCAAGTATCGCCATATGCGGGAATAAGCACAAATCCTCAAAGTCATTTCCTCCATATAGGTCGTATCCTTGGATAGCCTTCATCCGTTCTTCAACCTATTGAGGCTTTTTTCTTGTTTAGATTCATCTAGTTGTGAGCTTCGATAGTGATGGGAGTGATTCCGACATCTTGAGTGGGGTTAGGGAGGGCTATTTCTAGATTGGGTGGTTGACACAGCGGCCATTAGGATCAAAGGGAGCTCTTAATGATAGAGCCTGTCAATGAGAATTTAGGGTATTTGTTTCTCAAAATGGAAGGTATTGTCTTCAGCCCCTAGCTCTCTCTATTAGTGTTTACTAAATATAAAACGCAGCGTTTCTAACAGCTACCAAAACATAACCAAAACAGTACAGTTTTGTGGCTCAACCACTTAGAGGAAAAAAGAAAGAAATAGAGTCCCAAAACAAATAAAAGCTTCGTTGCTCCTTGGTTGTTGTGCTACATCATTCCTCCCCACCATGAGAAGAACTCGTCTCTAAGTTCACTTGGCGAGTCGGGGCATCATCAGGAGGATAATACTCATTGAGATCAGCCACATTGAAGGTGTTGGAGATCTGTAATTCTGTTGGAAGCTCCACAACATATGAATTGTCATCCACCTTATGGATGATCGACATGGGCCAATTTTTCGGGCATGTAGTTTATGGTAAGTTCCTGCAGGTAACCTATCTTTTCGGAGGTGGACCATGACGAGATCGCCAACCTCAAAAAGCTTTTCTCGTCGATGACGATTAGCCCGAGCCTTGTATCTATCATTGGTTTGTTCAAGCCTGCGTTTTACATCCTGATGCAGCTGTGCAATCTGCTCTGCAAAATCTGCAGCTGGTTTGCTTTTCAGATTTGGGATAGCTACAAGGTCGATTGATTGATCTGGAGCTTAGATTATGGCGAAGGTGAGCGACCTATGGAGTGATTAGGCATGCTATTATAAGCAAATTCAATCTGAGGAAGGGTGAGATCCCGATTCTTTGGGTGTTCCCCAGCTTGGCCATCGGTTTAAGGCCGACACATTCTACTAAATTGCAAAGTAGTGTTGAGACGCTGCCATAATGCCCTCCAAAAATGACTCACAAACTTAACATCCCGGTCAGAAGTGATCGAATGGGGAATCCCTATGCAAGTAGACAACTTTGCGAAAGAACAACTTGGCCACATAGCTGGCATCAGACACCTTCTTACAAGGTAGAAAGTATGCCATTTTAGAAAATCGATCCACAATTATGAACACCGAATCAATGTGCCAAGGAGTCTTCGGAAGAGCCAGGACAAAGTCCATTGTAAGGTCCTGCCATATTTTGTCTGGTATTGGTAAGGGTGTATATAGCCTCGTGTTTTGCATGGTCCCCTTAGCTTGCTGGCATGTCCCATATCTTTTGACGAACTTTTCAACTCGTTTCCTCATTTGTGGCCAATGGAATCTTTCAGCCAGAACACTCAGAGTCTTATCCCGTCTCGAATCAGCAGCTATTCCGTTTGCATGAACCTCTTGAATGCATTGTTCCCTTAGAGAGGATTGAGGAAGACTCAAGGAATTGCCCTTGAAAAGATATCCTTGTATCAGTTGGTAGTCAAGAAGTGGCATACCTTCCAGACATTGCTTCCAGATTTTGGAAAAAACATCATCAGTTGCATATAGATCAGGTAAGGTTTCAAACCTAATAATTTCATTCTTCAAGGTGACCAGAAGGCGGGTACGCCTACTTAAACATCTGCAACCGTGTTTTTAACCCCTGCTCGATGCTGAAAGACAAAGGTGAATTTCTGAAGGAACAGAACCCGCTGGCGTGCATCCGACTTAAGTTCTTTTGCAAGTTCAAAAACTGTAATGCATAGTGGTCGCAGTGGAAGACAAATTCCTTGAATAAGAGGAAGTGTTCCCAATGGTGTAGTGCACGAATGACAGCAAAAAGCTCTTGTTCGTCCACTGAAAAACTCCACTGGGCGTCCTCCCTGGACCAGCATAGCCCCAATTCCAGTCATGCTTGCATCAGTCTCCACCTAAAAAACTTTATCAAAACTAGGGAGAGCGAGAACCGGGGCATGAGTGAGCAGATGCTTGAGCAAGGTGAAGCTTTGTTCCTGGGGTTTGGCCCACATAAATTTCCCATTTTTGAGGCAATCCGTGAGTGGGGCAGCTATGGTACTAAAATTTTGAACAAACCTTCGATAAAAAGTGGCAAGACCATGGAAACTACAAAGCTCATGGACAATACGGGGAGCGGGCCACTCCTCGATGGCTTGTATCTTTTGTCTATCAATGCGATGCCTCACGGGCTGATCATATAAACCAAGCAAAAGATCTGTTCAGTGAGGAACAAGCATTTCTTGGCATTGAGATAGAGTTTATTGCTTCACAAGGTATCAAAGACTTGTCATAGATGCTCCAAATGTTCCTGCCTTGTCTTGCTGAAAACCAAAATTTTATCGAAATAAACCACAACAAATTTACCAATAAATGTCTTTAGTGCCTCGTTCATTAATCCCATGAAAGTTCAGGGGTGCGTTACTCAACCCGAATGGCATCACAAGCCACTCGTATAAGCCCTTCTAGCATCTTAAAAGCCGTCTTCCATTCATCGCCCGTTTTAACGCGAATTTGATGATAACCAGACTTAAGATCGAGCTTGGAGAACACTTGAGAACCAGCAAGCTTGTCTAACAAATCTTCAAGACAAGGAACTGGAAACCGGTATTTGATAGTGATCTTGTTAATAGCCCGACTATCCACACACATGCGCCACGATCCATCCTTCTTGGGTACTAAAAGAGCTGGAACTGCACAAGGGCTAAGGCTAACCCAAACAAGCTGTTTTTGTAATAGATCGTCAACAATGGCCTACAAAATTTCATGTTCTTTTGGGCTTATTTGATAGTGTGGCAAATTCGGAAGGCTCACTCCCAGTTGTAAGTCAATTTGATGTTGAATGCCCCTCGGAGGAGGTAATTCTTGAAGCAGATCTGTGGAGATTACATCCTCATAAGAAGTCAACAAAATGTTTGATTTCATCAAGGAGCTCCTCATTCACTCCTCCCTTGTCTTTCATGACCAAAGCAATTAAGAAACGACTTTCTTTGATGGCTTGATTGAATTGTGTACCATTGACAGTCAAGAGGAGCTTGGGTTTAGTGGCAAGACTCAGTGATATAGGCAGCTCAGGCACCAAAGGAAATAATGTGATTTTACGGCCTTTCCATACAAACGAGTAGGTGTTTTCTCGACCTTTGTGAACTACATTACGATCAAATTGCCAAGGTCTTCCAAGTATAAGATGGCCCGCATCCATATCGAGCACATCACACGTCATCTCATCTTGATAGCTCCTTCCAATCGATAATGGCACTCGACAAACTTCGGTCACTTTCATCTCAACTCCAGCCTAATCCAGCCTAGTTTATACGGCTGTGGATGCTTCTCAATATTCAGCTTAAGGGCCTTCACTAATGCTCGTGAGACGATGTTTTCCGTACTCCCACTATCCACAATCAGATCACATACCTTCTATTTTATAGTGCAACGGGTTCAAAAGATGCAATTCCTTTGACGGACTCAGTTGATGTGGTGTAAGTAGCACCTTTTTGATGATACACACAACTCGTTCGCCCTTATCTCCAGATACCAGTTCAATATCTTCAAATTCACCACATAATGGATCAGTGTCTAGGGCTTCATCTCCTAGTTCCTGCTCATGGGCACCATCAATTAGAGCCAAAGGTCTCCCGTTAGGGCACTCATTTGACCTATGGCCCGGCTCGTGGCAATGAAAACATTGTCAGGGCATTGGTCTTGCGTATGGGTTGGGAGGTCGAGTTGCAACTTGGGGTGGTCTCCCAGCCGCAGGAGTTACGTCTATAGTTCTCCGATGCGAACTACCATCATCCTTCGGAGTCCCTGGAGGAATCAATTTCTTTCATTCCCCTTCCCCTTCTTGTAAGTTCCTTTGACCTTGGGGTTGTTTTGAACCCAATTTAGCTATTTGAAGCTCAGCTCTATATGCGATGTTCACCGCATTAGACGGAGTCCAAATGGACTTGAGGGCAAGTTGATCCTGGATAGCTTCTTTCAGGCCTCCGAGATAAGAGCCACCTACTAGTATTCACTCTCAGTTAGACCTACTCGAGCCCCTAAACGATAGGATTCCTTTGTATAGTTAGCGACGCTACGATTTCATTGCTGACATTGTTGTAGTTGCTGATACAAAATTTGCTCATAATCGAACGAAAGAAACCGAGCCTTGAGCAGCTGTTTCATCTTAGACCAAGATTAGACTAGGTTCTTTTGTTCTTGCCTCCTATTGCACTGGAGTTGCTCCCACCAAGCAGAAGCTCCAGCCTTCAACTTATAAGCCACAAAATTAACTTTCTACCCCTCCTCTATCTCAGCATACTCAAAGAAATTTTCCACCATTCGAATCCAATCCAAGAAGTCCTCAATATGGAGCCAACCATTGAAGTTCGGGAGGTCGATTTTAAGTTTGAAATCCCTATGGCCTAGTTGCTGAGCGTTGCAATAACCCCCTATTCGGTCCCTCCGACCCACAAGCAGTTCTTTGACATCTTCGTCAGTATTCGAATCAGATGCAGGGGTTCAAAGGGACAATGGTGGCTCTCTCTCTTCTTCTGAGCCTTCAGGGGAGCCATGACAGTCTAGTGCACGAGGTGGTCTTCAATGGCGACTAGGTTCTCCCGTTGATGGGCCTCAGGCAACTTCATGAGGCCGATCCGGAGCAGGTCTCTAGTCCAAAGCTTGCCGCATTTCAGTGTCGAAGCATCAAACTTCTAGTTCAGCTCTCCCACAGCCTCCCATAGGGCCTTCATATCGTGGTCTTCACCATCGGTGTGGTGGTTGCTGCTTTCCTTATTGGCCATTGTCGCCAGGACCTGGCTCTAATACAAGAAATGACGCAACGGCTGTTAGGATCAAAGGGAGCTTTCAATGACAAAGCTTGTCAATGAGAATTTAGGGTATTTGTTTCTCAAAATGGAAGCTACTGTCTTCAGCCCCCGACTCTCTCTATTAATGTTCACTAAACATGAAATGTAGCGTTTCTAACAGCTACCAAAACATAACAAAAATCATACAGTTTTGTGGCTCAGCTACTTAGAGGAAAAAGAAAGAAACAGAGTCCAAAAACAAAGTAAAAGCTTCGTTGCTCCTCTGTTGTTGTGCTGCACCAGTGGTGCTTAGATAGGAGGGTTATTTTGAGCAGGTGGAGCTGAGTTTTTCATTGGAGTGGTCTAGGATGGTGAAGCCGCTGCATTACCATGGGCCTGAGCTTGGGCAGCCAACACATTAATAAACTGCTCAAGTTGGGTTGAGAGGTTTGCGACGGTCTACTCCAATCCAGTGATGTGTTGCTCCTAGTTCATTTGCTCCTCCATCCTTGCCCTTGATCTTGTTCATATTGGGCTATGCCAGATGGTACCTATAGCAAGAAAAAGGAGAAAAATGGAATTAGTGTCTTGAAATAGAAAACTCGTGCATGAGAAATCATTTTTGGCCAAACACTACTTGCATTCATAAACCATGGAGCCTTTGTTGTATTTTACAGAGAGTAAGGAAAATTGGAAAAACGACAGAGGCTCTCATGTGTAAATGTCATCCTAGGATCCTTCAGACTTGGCCTACTATGCTGCATCTCCGAGCCGTGCCTTCTTCCTCTCGAATTCTAGCTCAATCCTCGTCTTCTGTAGCTCCTCCAATGCCTAGTCTCTCTCATCTTGGAGTCGAGTTACATCTTTGAGCCATGCCTTGAACTGGTGTTTCACCCTAATATACATCTATGGTGGTGGTCGGTCTACACTAGACCATGATCTAGAGGTGGAGGGTCGATGACCTTGTTCAGATCAACAGGAAGCTAAAGGAGCTCGGGATCCATGGCATGGATGTACTCACTGGTGGCTAAGTAGATCTGTTCCTCCTCGGAGTCAGGTTCTGCTAATGTGATGGGAAAATACTCGTGTGTACTCAAAACCTCTTGACTTCTTCAAACTGACCCTGGCCGCCTCAAGAGAGAGTCCCCGAAAATTGAGGCGAAGATCACGTTCATCCTGGACAAGTGGTGTAGCTTGTAGTCCCCCATATTGATGATAAACACGTGCCGGAAAATAGGCCAAGCTTCTAGAGTATCCTAAGAGCAGAATCCCCTTGAAATTTTGACATCTAATAAAAGTTATTTTCCACAAAAACCAAAGTACTTTCCATAAAAAGTCCTTAGCTTGTGTGTTTGACAGAAAAGTTTTTCATTCTCGGACGGTTCGAGCTGGGAAATGTGGTTTTTTTATAATAGAACATTGAGTTTTCTCCAAATACTCGTAATCCGATTCTCACTTGAAAAGTAAATTGGAAAGGACGAGCCAATTTTTTTAATGTGGCTTAGGAACCAAATTTGAAGCAAAATGGGACAAATCAAAATTCCTTTTCCATGGCTCTTTACATGATCAACCGACCTTAGCATTTTTTTAAGTAGAGTGGGTATGTAATCACGACCTTCAACCACCTAAAGGACAATGTTAACAAGTGCTGCATCAAACGAGCGCTTGGTCTTTGGAAAAAGAAAGGTTCCAAAAAGAGTGAGTTTGAAAGCGTTGGCATATGATTTTCAAAAAAATCCTTTCACCAGTTGTCCCTTGTGATATGAGGAAAGATCATCTAAATCATTGAAGGTCAAAAGGTTCCTGCAATTTTTATCGAAAATTGGTTTCACGTGTTTTCTTTTTACCCCTATCAGGCGATCAAGATTCTTTTTAGGGGAAATATCCAAGCATGGAACGACCAATCCACCTCCCCAGGTAGTGGCAGATAGGAGTTCACAATATTCCACTAAAGTCGGCACTAATTTCTGCCCCACTATGTTAAAAACAATGCTTGCAGGATCGCAAAGTTCTGTGAGCGCAGTAAGCACACATTAGTTGACCTTGACCTCAATTAATGAGTGGGCATTTCCTACCACACTTGTGACATAATCTTGCTCCGAACATGTAAGATCTTGCAACCATTGAGTAATCTCGAAGTTGGGGAGGCGGTAGTCGGTAGGGGTTGCCACCTATAAAGGGATCAAAGTCATTTTAGCTCTTATGAATTTAAGCAGTGTTGGCCATCTCAATTTTTGAAAACATGATACAAGTGCAAGAAATTAAATAGGCAAGGGAAAAAGATACCCACTCATGCAATTTACAATTCAAATATTCCACCTATACATCATTTTCTACCCCAAAGGAAAAGAAGAACCTATAATCATTTTCTACCCGCCTATACATTATTTTCTACACAAAAGGAAAGAAAGATTAGAAATGTACAACTCGTATGTCCCACCTATACGATTGTTTCTACCCTTAAATAAAATGCCCCGAAGACAAAGCGACATTCATATTCGAAGCAATTAATGCATAGAGGTTGGGTGCTAGGGTAGGTGCTAAAAGGCCCTCATCAGTAGTGTCCTTCGTTCCCCTTTCAGGGTACTTTGGGCTTACGAATCGAGTGGAGGTGTTTCAAGGCCGTTTCAGGTGGGAGCTCCCACAACGGGCATACTTCTACTAACCCCCTCCTAGGGAGTTCCTACAATCTGGGTTCGATCGTTATTCAGGGTATGCAATGTTAAAGTGCACAAACAAACAACCAAGGATTATGGGGAGCGGACCCTCAAAAAGTCCCCAGTGGATTCGCCAAGTTGTTGGACATCAAAAGTTCCGACTTGTGAAAAAGAATATGAATCAGGCATGCACGAGGCCTAGCTTGAGACTTTGAATCGGGGTTGGATTGGAGTCGCCACTAAACCATTTATTAAGGCCGTTTAGGTACCTAAGTCATTAAGTGATCATGATACTGGCCACCTAGTTCTTTGTCAATCTTGAAACCAAGATTTGAGTCCGAATGTCTTGTTATGTATCTTGAAGCTTGAGAGCCAAAATACGCTCAAACTTGGTACTCGTCCCTAGTCTAGGTCGTTTGTTCGCTTGCACATTTTGATTTGTCCAATTGTTTTCCCGATTGAAGTTTGAATCGATGGCCCACAATGAAATTTGATAATTCGTACTGTGACCCTAGCATGCCACTAACCGTCCCAGTCTAAGCATAGAAAGTAAAGATTTCCACTGTTATTGTCATTACATACATCAATCATCACTCTCTCACGCGCCACTCATCCCATTTACATCGGTTCACTCAATACATTGATCTTTCCCTCCCCACATACAATCAACGCAATATAAATCAACGAGAATACTTCAACAATTATTTACATCAATCAAGTCGAGCACGATAGATTCATTCGAATCGAAACAATTTTTTTAAATTAAAAAGTATCAGAAACAAGCTGAAAAATCCAAGGCATAACTGGACTAATTTTACAAAAAATGGAAAAGGCCTTGAATCGATCCAAAATAATCCGAAATTTTCAAAGACAAACCCCTAGACTCTACAAAACATTTGGACCCACTTTAAAATGGATATTGACATCTTGAACTGATCTAAGGATCCCAAAAATGATGTCGGGCTAAACTAAAATAAGTCTCAAAACCTGACTTTGGGAGGTCCATTCATCATCACGATTTTTGCACAAGCCATTTCTTAGTCATTCCCCAATTTTCTTATAAAAAAAATATTTTTTTGCCTTTTTTAATTTTTTAGATTTTTTCATTTATCATTTTATCATTTTTATATTTTCTTAAAAAAAAGGAAGAACAATATATATTCATTCTTAAAATCCTAACCAACAAGTTTCCATTTCTTTTAGGATCCTATTCCATTTTCCTTCATGAAAACATGAATCCTAATTTTCGATTTTCTCATTTTTGTATTTTTCTATCTTTTGCATATTTATTTAAAAAAGAATAAAAGAAAAGAAATTGTTTACAAGGACATGGCCTAAATCCCAGTCAAGAAATTATACCTATAAGCGACGTTGACGATGATGTCAAGGAGTGAACGAGACTTCGGCTCGGTTCGATGTCGAATTCAGGCACCTTCAGGATTTGAAGAGGACTCGTCGATTCACATGAACTTGGGCTCGATCTCAATGACTAGCACGGGCTCGAGCTCGGGCTCGGGCTCGTATCGGTGAAGAACTCCAACTCGGTGTCGGTATCGGGTTCGGATCAGTGACAGATTCAAAGACAAATGAGTTTGGAACGGGATGAGTGTTCTTGAATTTTTGCTCAACACATGAGTCTAATTCAAGAGTGGATATGTCTTAGATGGAAATGGAGGATATAATGTGATATGGTGGATGGATATATTATATGAATGGATGCATGGAGAGGTTATATTTGATGGGAAGTATGTGGAGAATATGTGGAAGAGTGTTCTTCAAAATGTGTTCAAGATTCTCTCCCTTTTGCAAGTGAATGGAGTGCTATTTATATGGAATCATGCAGCATGGGCTAAATTGTAACAGGTACAAAACTTCAGGGACTAAAAAGGAGAGACAAATAAAATAAAAAATTAAAAAAGGGGATGCGTGGCAATAGACAGGAACAGAGTAGAAGAGATGGAGACGGAGACGGAGATGGAGGCAGCGACCGAAAAGGGGAGAGAGAGAGAGAGAGCTCGGGAGGAAGAGTGTGAAAGCGATTGGGGAGGCTCAGGAAGGTCAACAAGGGCGGCTCGTCAACTGTTGACATGAGCAGAGTTGCAATACTAGAGTGCATGGTACAATTCCGACCTCCTAACAGTGGCCGAAAAGAGAATTCGAAGAGAGAGAGAAAGCATGATCGAGGAGAGAGCTAGCAAATGGAATGGAGGTGGGATGGAGCCGGGAGCTCGATGGAGAGGAGAGCGACCCTTGGTTGAGGTCCGCATTGGTTGGCCATGGCCGGCCAGGAAGCCTTGTGGCTGCCTGCATGGCACTCTTCACGTCTTTGCCCCTTTTTTAATTTTTGATTTTTTAAAAATTTTCTGCATGAAATAAAATAAAATAATAAAATTTGAAATAAAATTTAAAATATGGGGCACTAATAGGAATGAAAATGGGGTTTGACCGGGTCAAAATCGAGTATCTACAAAACTCATCAAAATAATCAATATGTCAAATGAACGTTCATGAGTTAGGAGCATAACGATTAAAATGGTTCGAGAATTAGAGGTAAAACGAGGAAGTTACAAATGATTGAAATTAAGTGTGCCAATAAGTTAATAAATTTCAGTTTCGGTTATACTATGTGTTGATTAGGAACCAACAGATTCCTTATTTCGTTACCAGAACGTACATGAATTTTTTAGAGTTCTACCCAGAACCTACCCTATTGCCGGTAGGGGTGTTCATGATTTGGTTTTATGATGAAAACTAAACCGAACCTAAAATCTGATTTGAGTGGATTTCATATAGCAGGTCCGGACCTTAAACATTTTATGAGAAAAATCAAACATCTTTATGCCAATTTTTTCCATTTGATTAACTGTAATAAACCATTTTAATTTGTCAATAAAATTTATATTTTTGTAAATATAAATCAATTTTTACCTCCAATTTTTTCCAATTCTAATAATGAAATTTTATTGTTCAAGAGGGTGTTTGCTATCTTGAAAAGTGCTGGCATGGATGCAATATCAAAACTCTTTCCAATGTCACTTGTACGCTAAATCAAGACGTGATAGAGCCAATCGAAATTGGATGAGTGTGTTAATACGATGCATTAAGTCAATGAATATAATATTATTGAAATTATATTGAGATTTTACTCTATGGATTTAACATTTTTAATTCCATTGAAAATTCAAGCCGATTTGGCAAAGTATGATTAACTTGTAATATTTACTTTTAAAACCCAAATTGGGTATGGACTAGTTTGGAATTGGCCAGTTTTTAAGTGTTGACTTCGATTCGTATGCGATTCAGATAAGATTTCGATTTTTGTGAATAGCCTTACCTACTAGTTCTAAGTGTATCTTATACCCATGCATACCCCAGGATCCAGTTGTGTCAATTTAATAGATTTACACTCCATTATGCACGATATCTATGTTCTTACACAATTAGGGCTACCGGTTCGCGCTGGGTCCGATCATGAACTTGCCCGGAACCTAGCCTAACGCCAGCCAGGAACTGTGAGGGAGTTGGGTCCGGGCAGAGTCTACCATTTAAAGAAAACGGAACTACCAGTTTCGAACTGGAGCCTAAACCGACCTGAAATCCGCGATTCCAAATTGTAAATTAAAAAATGAATTAAATTTTAAAAAATAAGATGAATGACTACCAAGCTCATTAAAGTCGGATGAGACTATTCTCATTTAAACTTTAAGAATTAATAATTAAATAATTTTATTTATCAAACCAACTGGTTCTAAACCAGAATCGGGCGGTTTTGAACTTATGGTTAATTATGAACTAATTGGAACCGTGATTCTAAACCGTCCCTCGTCCTAAGAGTGGTTCAAGGCTGGTTCCACTCCTCTATGGAATTGGAATAGGCCAGTTCTGGAACCTCGGCCACCACTATACACAAGAAATGAATGGCAAATATATAAGTGCAGAAATGCGTATCATCTTCTTAATGAGCACGCTACGCACATGGTAATCAACTGGCATCAAGCTAATTCCTTCATAAGAGGATGGTCTAATTTGAGATTTCCTTGCAGCAAAAGAATTCAAAAGCAAGGTCTAACAAGAAGAATGCATCTCAGGAGGGTAGTTGCAGCTAGGCGGGCAAAAGCTGTACTCCTAGAGTAGAAGTTGCAACTAATCCTCATGCCCGATATCCTAATGAAACTAGGAAACAAAAACGGAACATGCTTATTGCAAGACTCAAGTTCACGGAGGATCAAACTCTCCATTTGAAATCAATTCATGCTATCCCTTCATGCCTTCTGGCACCCGGGGATAAGACTCCCTTCAGATTTCTTTCAAGTCATCAAGCAAACTTTGTGATGCAAAAGCTTGCTTCAGAAGCTTACCTCCCGTCTCTCAGCAAAGAACTTACCAGAAACAGCCTGATCAGGCAGCAGGGCAAGCCATACTCCAGTATCAGCTCCATGCTCTGTTGGAATGTTGCCGGCCCAACCAGTCATTGCAGTTTTCACCCATCCTGGACAATAGCAATTCACAAATATCTTCTGGCCTTCTGGCCGATCACTCAGGGTCTTTGCCACTGCTCTCGTGTATGCATTCACGGCAAGCTTCGATACTGAGTAGTCGGTGAATGTTTGAGGCCAACCCCCAGAAGTCCAAGTCCCTTCTTCTACTTGTTTCAGGAACGTAGATACCATCTCATCAATAAGTTCCTCCGTCAATGTGTCAGTGTCAGCTAGCTTCTCTCTCAAAGTCAAGTCTCCTATTCTCTGCCAAAAGTTAGGTAGTTAGCTAAGCGTCAAGAATGATGAACTTAGTTCATGAATACAATGACAAATTAAGCAGGCTCGAAACGGTAAAAAATGGAAAAGGTCTCCAGACTTTCCAACAACAATATCTGCATTGTAGTTTCAGCACCACCATCATCAGAAGCGCCAATAGCTAGCATGGACAATTGCAGGACTCGTACAACTGAACTGATTAGATAAAATGGAACATGGTGTGACAAGCATGAGAGTTTTATCTATTAATCTTAAGCCATGATCAGCAATTCTCTCCAAATTGTTCAGCATCACATGCAGGTACCACAAATACAAAGAATATTTCCTCATACCAGGAAAAAAGATTGAGAACAAGTTTTCTAATAGCATATTTTTACCCGAACATAATGCAAAGTTCGATCAGTATACAATTTTTAAACTCAACTACTCTTCCGCACTGCGAAAAATTCTCTTCACAATTTTGGTGGAAGCCGTGCTTTTCCCTAAACATACATGATCTTATGCACCAGGCTCCTGACTGTTATTTACTAAAGTCAACCAACTCCAAGTTCACTAACTCATTGCAAATACACACTAAAGCCCTCTGACTCAAAAGAAGTATGAGCTGACTTTTTTTTCCAGTTCAGTAGAAAAAAGGTTGAATTGGTTCCCCAGTTGATGTTCCTAACATCTTTTTTTTCCCTTTTTCCTTATGGGTATGTCCCTAACACTCTTGCTCTGTATAAAATTCCCTGCACTAAGAGAACAAGGGAACTGCTGATTTTCTGAGGTGAAGCTGTACCATTAAGTGATACTATCAGATATAAAAAGCCAAGAACATAAGGTGCACAAAAATGGAAAAACTCAAGTAGATGCTTCATTGTACAAAACGTTATGTTAGGTTTTCTCTCATTATTTTGAAATTTGAATTATTTTTACACAATTTCGGATATCAAGGGATGGCCCCTGTAATATGGTTTCCATGTGCTTATCAAAAAGCTAACTAATGTATCTACAAAAAGAGGAAGAGGTTATGTCTTAAGGAAAGGACAAGCTATTAAGCTTAAAACTTACATTTCTCCTCCCATTCAATCTTCCCAACCGGGAGCTAACATTAATTATACGAGCACCTGCGGCAGAAGGCCTCATCAATGGGATCATTGCTTTAATCATATTCTTGGTTCCATAATAATTTGTGGAAATGACCATCTCAGCATATTCAACTGAGTTGTCAGACCCTATGTTGAAATTAACACCAGCATTGTTTACCTGAAAAATAATTTGAGCTTTTCAAAATTAGATCGAAGAGTTCAAACAGGACATACTATCATCTGAACAAGGCTGTTTTCGAAATGCAGAGATCAGATGAAGCCATCTGGTGAAGAAAAAAAAATGCAAAAAGTAGTATAATGTTGAGGCGAAGCAGAAATCTCAAGTGGGTGGCTAGTGAATCATACCAGGATGTCAATACCACCATAGGATTCACGAATCCAATCAGCAAAATTCGATATGGATGAATGTTCGGTAATATCCAATTGATGAAAGACCACATTCAAACCGCCTTCCTGCAGGACTTTTGCTGCTTCCTCACCAACGGCATCATCTCTTGAAGTGAGCACAACTGTCAGTCCATGTCCTGCAAGTTGTCTTGCTATCTCAAAACCAATTCCTCTGTTGCTGCCAGTTACTACAGCAATAGTGTCTATGGACCACCACCTAAAATTAAACAGATACTTATGGGTTATGAACTTCAGCATGAAAAAAGGGCAGTTTATATCATGATGTTCCCAGGGATGGTGGAGCGCCATTCAAATCTAATAAAGCAATGGCCCATTCATTCAAATTTTCTATTAAATGGAGTCTGTAGCTTTATCAGTGTCAAAAAAAAAAGGGGATCCACGCACAGATATCTGACAGAGACAAATGGGTAACCATAAGACAACATAAACCTAGCAGAGATTTTAAGATTAACCCCTGATCCAATGATTCTCACTCCATCAATAGGAAACTTAGAAAACGTGCATGAGAATTGAAGCGGTCTCACTAGGCCCTAATAACACACACTAAGAGACATGCATGTGTGCAACAAATGGAAGTAAACAGGCGGAATGCAAGAACCATATTAGAAACATGGAGCATAGATATAGGACTATAAACCTCTGATGATCAGAGTATGGAATAGTGCGGAGAAGCGAAATCTCTTGCAATCTCTGATCTCGCCGCTCCTTTGCCTTCTCACTTTTTCCCATTTCTTAGTCCTCTCTCTCCGTCTGTCTCTGTCCTCGTGTGTGTCTCTTATCTATGCCAGCTGCCTCCGTCCGTCCCTCTCCTGCAGCATTTTTACCTCCAAAGGCTGTATTTCCTCCAGCAACACCAGAAAGAAAACCAACCCCTTCCTGACTGAATCCACATAACATCACCTCTCCTCCAGTTTGGGTTCCATATTAGTTCTACAGCCTACATTCATACACGTAAGGAGAAACACTTGCTTAGAATGCAATATCTTGTTGCTGCCAATCGAACAGCAACCAGCTACAAGAGCGGCAAAGCTTTGAAACGTATAGCAAAGATAAATTGAAAGCATCAGATTCCAATGAACGAAATAAGCAAATTTGATTAGTCACCAACAAAAATTAAACCGATCCACCACAGAAAATACTGGAGTACAAACTGTCAGGCTATTTTTTATAGCACAATATACTCCTTCGCTAATAAAATCCAAAAGCACAACCTAAGAGCGACTAAGAGACAATAACTGGCATAACATAATCCATGCGTTCGCCAAATCAACTTATTCTGCTGTCAGGGCAAGGCAGTTATGCAACCTCACATTTAGATATATCTTAAGCTGCAATGAAATCTTAATCTTAACCAAGAATAGAGGAAAAGAAGGGGGGAGAAAGAAGAAATGAAAAGGCCTTCTTCCTGAGCTTATGGTGTTGCCCTTCTTCCTAAAACAATTCGACTTTGAGCAAAATGCAGTGGCACCCATTAATGGTTAGACATGATTCCACCACTCATTCTGTCGCTTAGTCAAATGAAAATCCATATTAGAACTGAACATAGCCAGATCAAATTGAACCATATGAAAATATATAATCAAAGCAGAATTTTGGCATTTAACCAGTCAATTATCACTGGGATGTAAGGCGATTCCGTCCACATGAATCTATCACCCGGTTCCAGAAGTTACTGATCGACTACAATAACCGCAATTGCAATCCCAACCCTATCATCATCTAAAGGAAAATCCCACATTGGAGACATCAAATATCATCATCAATACAGATACGGATCCAAAACAGGAAGAAAATCGAGGATTATTGATATCGAAAAGGAAAACGTGGGCTTACAGAAAGAATTCGGGCGATCTTCACATATTAGATTTCTGGCAGCTGCCGTTAAGGATCTGCTGACGATTGGAAAGGTAATAAATTTTGGTGGAGAGGAAATTGCCGTTCAAAAGGAGAAAGAGCCGTTGAAGAAAATTCGGAGGTTAGAGGAGAAATCGGATCCAGTCCTTCCATTTGCTGCACCGGGTGCATGTATATGCTGCTGATCGAATATGTGAATGCTCCGGAGATGATTTATCGGCTGCTGATCGAATATGTGAATCCAGTCCTTCCAAGCCATTCCTTCTTGGGTAGTCTGATTTGCACATTGTTACATCGTTGTTTTTTTCAGATTAGTTTGCACCGGTGGTACAAAACCTTTTGTGAAATATTTCATATCAGTATAATATCTTTTTTCATCACATTTTAGTACAAAATTTTTTAAAAATATGTCATTTTAGTATATCTGGTCAACTTTTCACTAACAGTGTTAATATTTACTGACAGTCGATGCTAACATGAATGCCACGTGTATATAGTTATTGATATGTCTTGTGAATTTACTATTTTTAAATGTAATAAAATATTAAAAATTTGTAAAAATGTAAAAAAGGCATAAAAATTTAAAAAATTACAGGGATTAATTTAAAAAATTACAAGGATTAGAAAAGTTTAAAAACAAAAATTAATAAATAATTTCAAAAAACTGGAAACAAATAAATAAAATTTAAAAATAAAAAGGCCCCAAATTTGGGAAGAATTTAAAACAGTTGAAAAACTAATTTCCATTTTAAATTTCAACAATATTTTGCCTATCAGAAAACTTTCCTCCATCTTCTTCATCTAATCTTTAAAAAAAAAATCTTAATTCATTCCTCTTATTCCCCTAACTTTTTCATTAAAAAACTCTAATCCCTTCATCTTCTTCCTCTTGACTTCGTCCAAAACCCTAAACATTCCTCTTTTGCCTCCCCTTCTTCCTTCTGACTCAAGCACCCGTCAATGTCAATAGAGGTGGCTAGTACCTGGGGCTGTCTTCCTCCATTTCCTTTATTCCGGATCCGACAAGGGTCTAGCACCAAGTTCGATAGTTCATCCTTGAACCTTCTGCACCACAATTGTCAACATTGGCCAACAACCTGCCCCTGCTTTGCTCCAAGTTCAGCCCCAATGACAGCATCCCAATCTCCTCAACATCGCCCCACCGGGCCCACTTACAACATCATGTGCACAAGACTCAGATTGACTACCCCAACGCCACTATGAACTGTTGCTCAGCGTAGTTCTCTAGCGATGCTAGTAGGTATGCTCGAAGAACTCGTCGCAAAGGCCCCCAACCCGAAAGGAGGATCCTGGTGAAATAGGTGGCAATCTATAGCTCGACAACCCAGAAAGTAATGCGAATTCCAATGTTGTTATGGGGCTACCCTGTTTTCTCTTTTCTCAAAACGATATAGAGAGGAGGGAGAGAGATGATATAAGTTTGCTCTTTTTTTTTTGAAGTGTATGAGAAGGAGGTGATTGAATTAGTAGGAAGAAAATTAATAAAATTTAAAGAAAAGTAGGTTTTAAATTTCTAATTTTTTCTATTATTATGAATTTTAAATTTATAAATTTTTTTGAATTTTATATGTGCTTGTTATTTTTAAATTTTATTATATTTAAAATATTACATGTAGATGCAATATCAGCACTATGTAGACGAGGCAATTAAGTCATCATATGATGTCAGTAAAAATTAATGCTGTTACTAAAAAGTTGATAGAATATACCAAAGTGACACACTTTTAAAAAATTTTATACCAAAATGTGACAAAAATTTGTGGCAACATTAAATTTTGAAAAGGTTTTGTACCATTTCGGTAATTTACCTTTTTTTTATAAAGACTTCTGCTAAGGATTAAATCCACGAAAATTAGCTTAGAGAGTAAACTTAATTTATAATAAAATTGATTATCATTACTGATGGGTGTCACTCACAAGCCCAAGCCCATGGCCTTGGGCCTGCTCTTCTCAGCCCACGATGAAGGCCCACGTATTCAGCAAGCAACATAACTACCATCTCAACTGAAGAGGACGTGGCCAATCGGGCCACTCGGCCACATAACTGCTATTATCTCCTGGTATAAAAACATCCGGTGTACTCGTGAAAAGAATAATAGAAAAAAGACCCTCATTCAACATACTCAAGCTGTATTTGTTGGGAATCGATACACAGCGGAAACATAAATTTTAAAATTTTATTCCCGATCCAGGATCACTTCGAAGTAATTCGGAATTACAAATAAAGAGAATGTTTAGAAATTATACCTACAAGAACTCTGAATTGGTTCTTGTGTTGATTCCTCGGGTTGACCGCACGAACTGAATAATTTGATCGCGAACTTGTTTAAGTTGATCCTTTGATTAGACGCACACGTGCACGCCCTCCACGGTATCCACACCAGAATTTTCTCGTAAGAATTGAGAAACAATTTCTCAATGATCGGTCACACTTAACTCTCACAAAGGTGGAATATATTATTTTTTTTCCAACAAAAAGATCATTCACCACCACCAGAAAAAAACAATGCACCCCGAAGCCATCAACTCCAAAAAACTCACATCCATGTCCCTTTTATATATATATATATATATATTGTTAATATAATATTGCCCTTTTTAAAGATCGCATATTCGGCTGAGATATTATATATAGTGGATGAATTGGTAAATAATATTACATTGCAATGATTGAGATATGGTTGTTTAATTCCGGTTAGATCTATATCTTTGATTACAAAGAAAATCAATATCACATGTAAATCTTTCCATATTTCACCAAATCTAATTTGGTAATTTACGTGCATATTTAACCGAGAAAAATAATCAGATTTCTATAAATCTAATCAAATATATAATTCCAAGATTGCCTTATCTGATAAGGGATGTGACCATTATGGGCTCAATTCGTGCTAGCGAAAATTTAACAGCCCGTTCCAAAATTTAAATCTATTAAATTTTTGGTTACGAGAAAAACCTGTATTGTGTGTGACCCATTGGTCTCCACACTAAGCCAGCAGTGGGTCCATTAACTATATTTCACTTTAATTTCATTAAACTCTTTAACGAGTTAATTCGATTAACTTTTAACCGGATAGACCCACAAGTCAAGATTGACGTCTAGCAACGTGTCATGACTACCCGGATAGTGAGGATTTCAATCTAAGGATCGAACACCCTTCGATGATTAGTTTCTGTGTAATTAAATCCTTCGATTATACAATGTCCCGAATGAGCTAGGGTATGGATTATATGTCAAACCCCAACACTTATTCATATGTTTTCAATTCTTAAGTATTTGACTCAATTATGAAATATCGGAAACTCCTTTCCAACTTTCATACTACTCTGGCCAGAGATTTTCTGAGCTAATACTAAGCAGAATACATAGGACATACTCTCCTATAATCGGAGTAACCGATTCCTTATTGATTACTCACCACCTCCGTAAAAGTCTCATTAGATCCAGAATACCCTACGTATGTCTCAGAGAATCATGCTAAGGAATAGACCAAAAATCACAATTTAACAATTACGAGACACCATTGTAATCTCAGGTCTAAGGATTACTTACACCTACTATCACCTAAGGATTAGCCAATTGACATTTATTTTGAAATCCATTAAGCCTTCCTCTAGTGAGTCAGTTCAGTAAACTCATTCCATAATGAACACCCATACTCTTACATTAGTGACTCTTCATAAGTAACTGTGAGATCAGTTACCCTCTACTATAGAGCATATAACGAGTATACTAGTCTTACTGGGTCGCAGATCCCCTATTCAGCGATCCTATGACTAGGAACTATTTTAAATTAAGGTTGATTAGATTTTAGGTCTCACTAGCATGATCTCATCATGGTCCAAAAATCAATACATTAATTTATGAGTTTCATCATAATCGGTAAAAATTCACAGCGAATGATGAATAATAAATGCCTTAATTTTATTTCATTAATAAAGATTACTCCAATTACATCGCATGTGATTGGATTTAGGGCACTAATCCTAATAATCTCCCACTTGCACTAAAGCCAATCTCCTCGGTATCTAATACCCATACAATCTAGGTGACGCTCAAACTGTTGCTGTGCTAATGGTTTAGTGAATGGATCTGCAGTGTTGTTCCTTGTGTCGACTCGTTCGACACTGATATCACCTCTTGCAACGATCTCTCGAACCAAGTGATATCTTCTCAGGATGTGCTTTGACTTGTGGTGGGATCTTGGTTCCTTGGCTTGCGCTACGGCCCCGGTGTTGTCACAATATAGGGGCACCGGATTAGCAATTTGAGGAACAACTCCCAACTCACCGATAAACTTCTTTATCCACACCCCTTCCTTCGCAGCTTCACTTGCAACGATGTACTCTGCTTCAGTCACCGAATCAGCTATGGTGGCCTGTTTGGAACTCTTCCAAGTTACAGCACCACCGTATAGAGTAAACACATACCCTGAAACTGATTTACTGTCGTCTGGGTCAGTTTGAAAGCTAGAGTCAGTGTACCCTTCTAGTTTCAAATCTAAACCACCATATATTAGAAAAAACATCTCGAGACCTTCTCAAGTACTTGAGAATATTTTTCACTGCTTTCCAATGTTCCTCTCCCGGATCAGCCTGAAATCTGCTTGTTACCCCTAAGGTATAGGCTACATCAGGCCTGGTACAAAGCATGGCATACATTATAGAACCCACTGCAGAAGCATATGGAATTCCATTCATCCTTTGTCTCTCCTCAGGTGTCTTAGGTGACATCTTCTTGGAAAGATGGATGCCATGACTCACTAGCAAGTAACCATGCTTACTGCCTTCCATGTTAAACCCCTTTAACACAGTTTCTATGTACCTAGATTGGGATAAGCCAAGCATCCTATTAAGTCTATCTCTATAGATCTTTATTCCCAATATATAGGATGCTTCTCCCAAATCCTTCATGGAGAAGTTCTTGGAGAGCCAAACCTTGACCGATTGCAATATCGGTATGTCATTCCCGATAAGTAATATGTCATCTACATATAACACAAGAAAGACGATAGCGCTTCCACTAACCTTCTTGTATACACAAGGTTCATCCTCATTTTTGATATAATCAAACTTTTTGACTATCTCATCAAAACGAATGTTCCAGCTCCTCGATGCTTGCTTTAATCCATAGATGGATTTTTGCAGCTTGCATACTTTGTTTGGCCCAACAGAAGAAACGAATCCCTCTGGCTGGGTCATATAGACATCTTCCTCAAGGTTTCCATTAAGGAAAGCGGTTTTGACATCCATTTGCCATATCTCATAGTCATAGTATGCAGCTATAGCAAGCAAAATCCTGATAGACTTGAGCATTGCTACTGGTGAAAAGGTCTCATCATAGTCAATACCATATTTTTGTTTGAACCCTTTTGCAACAAGTCTGCTTTGTATGTTTCAACATCGCCATCTGCTCTGATCTTTCTCTTAAAGATCCATTTGCATCCAATGGGAGTTATTCCATCAGGTGCATCCACCAATGTCCATACTTTGTTGGTGTACATTGAGTCCATCTCAGATCTCATGGCATCCTGCCATTTATTGCTATCAACACTTTTGATTGCTTCATCATAAGATTGTGGATCATCCATATCTATGACGTCTGAATCTAAGTCATTCTCAATGGCTAGATTCAGCCTTTGAGGTGCTTTATGCACCCTTTTGGATTTTCGAGGAGATTTAGAAGATTGTGGTATATGAACTGGTTCTTAAACAACTTGCTGCTCGTCCACCAATTGATGCGAGATAGTTTGTGGGTTGGAAACTTCATCAAGTTCCACAACTCTTCCACTCCCACTATCTTGGATAAACTCTTTCTCCAAGAATGTGGCATGTCTGCTAACAAACACCTTTTGTTCAGCAAGAGAGTAAAAGTAATATCCTAAACTTTCTTTAGGATAACCCACAAATCTGCACTTTTCCGATCTTGCACCAAGTTTGTGTGGATCTAGTATCTTTACATAAGAGGGGCAGCCCCACACCTTAAGGTGCTTGAGACTTGGTTTCTTACCCTTCCATGTCTCATATGACGTACTAGATATAGACTTACTGGGAACCTTATTTAAAAGGTAGATAGCCATTTGCATAGCATACCCCCAAAAGGAAATAGGAAGATCTATGAAGCATAACATGGATCGCATCATATCTAATAGAGTGCGATTTCTCCTCTCCGCAACTCCATTATGTTGTGGTGTACCGGGAGGTGTCCATTCGGAAACTATTCCGTTCTCTTTTAGATAATCTAAAAACTCTCTAGTCAAGTATTCACCACCTCGATCTGATCGAAGGGCCTTAATACTTTTTCCTGATTGTTTCTCAACTTCAACTCGATATTCCTTGAATTTGTCAAAAGCCTCAGATTTGTATTTCATTAAATACACATATCCATACCTAGACAAATCATCTGTAAATGTAATGAACTAGGAATATCCACCTCTGGCCTGAGTTGTCATCGGTCCACAAACATTGGTGTGGACCAACTCTAACAATTGTGTCACCCTTTCTCCATGTCCAGTAAATGGAGATTTGGTCTTTTTTCCTTTGAGACAAGATTCACAAGTCGGAAGCGATTCATTCATAATCGTATGGGCCAAAATACCCGTCCCTGTATAACTTGTTAATCCGATTCTCATTAATATGACCAAGTCTTAAGTGCCAAAGATAGGTGAAGTTTAGATCATCTCTTTTCCTTTTATTTGTCTGTTCGATATGAAGTACATTATCATTAACATCCAAAACTATCAAGCCACTGGCGACCTTTCCAGTTCCATAAAATTCATCAGAATGAAATATTGAGCAACCATTGCCCTTAAAATTTATTTCAAAACCCTGTTCAAGTAACAAAGGAACTGAAATAATATTTCTAATTAAAACTGGAATATAATAACAATTATTAAGCTCAATAGTCTTGCCCGAAGGTAAATTTAAACAAAAGGTTCCTACTGCTAAAACTGCAACTCTTGCACCATTGCCAACACGTAGGTCGCATTCCCCTTTGCTCAGTTTTCTACTTCTTCTCAGCCCCTGCAAGGAATTGCAAATATGAGAACCAAATCCAGTGTCTAATACCCATGAAGTAGAATGCATTAATGACATATTAACTTCAATTACGAATGCACTTGAAGAATTGGCTTCAGAAGCCTTCTTCTGCTTTAGCTCTGCAAGATACAACTTGCAGTTCCTTTTCCAGTGTCCATCTTTCCCACAATGGAAGCAGGTGCCTTTCTCAGAAACATTCTCTTTTCCCTTCTTCTGAATCTTTCTTTTGGGCTTCACAGATTTATTATTAGAAGATTTTCCATTCTTAAAGGGTCTCTTCGCCTTCTTCTTAAAGGCACTTCCCACCAACAAGACTTTACCCTTATCCTTCACAAGGTGGGTCTCAGCAGTCTTCAGCATATTAAGGAGTTCAGGCAGCGGAACATCCAGCTTGTTCATGTGGAAGTTAATAATAAATTGCGAAAATGAAGGTGGTAGAGATTGAAGAATTAAGTCTTGACTTAACTCTCCATCCATAGTGAAGCCCAAGTTCCCTAATTCAGTAATTAGATTGATTAGTTTGAGGACATGAGTCTCAACAGAAGTACCCTCAGCCATCCTTAATTGGAAGAGCTGCTTAGATAACTCATATCTAGCAGTTCTACTCTCCTCACCATACAACTCCTTGAGGTTAAGAAGAATAGATTTGACATCCATCTTGGCATGTTGCCGTTGGAGCTCATTACTCATGGATGCCAGCATGACGCACTGAACTTGAGTGCTATCATCTTGCCACTTCCGATAAGTAGCGTTCTCTTCCTCAATGGCACCTTGTGCCGGTGGCTCAGGGGCGGGAGAATCGAGAATGTAGGAGACTTTCTCCTGTGTGAGGACAATCCTCAAGTTCCTTAACTAGTCCACATAGTTCGGTTCATTGAGTTTGTTAGCATCTAAGATGCTTCGTAACGACAGCGATGCAGACATGATAGCAGATAAATCTACAAAAAAAAAAAAACAACATGCATGAGCAGATATTCATGAAATATGATGCATGATTATCGAGGACTTTTGAGTAAATCACGTCTCCCACTAAATTTGGCGAATTCCATTGCCCTCCTATAGGAAGACGGGAGACCCCATTGGGAGGTCTACTAGTGGGTAAAATGGAATCATGTTTATCCTATCGAGATCTCGCATGTAACACGACAAACCTCAAATAAGTCTACAGGTAGGTAACTCTTAACCAATTACATCTCATGTAACTTCCATTTAGTTTTGCCTCTAAGATTTCTACAGCCTTGTGTGTTCACAACAAACCGTAAAATCTTAGTTAAGTTAAACCCATCATTCATATACTTACATGAAAAAGAAACTGCCCTTGAGTGTAGCTCAACAAGGTAGCAATGTTTAAGTGTATAGTGCTATATATCACATATAATTAATGAGGAAGTATCGTGCCAACTCACATGATGTGCCTTGTGTGTGCACAACAAACCCACCACGCTTGCTGACACACTCTGCATCTCATAATGATGGAAGGCATGACCAGTATTCTTAATACCATAGTCATTTCAACTTAATATTTTTAGAGGGTCTTATATACAATTATTATGCAATTTGTCATCACATGCACAATATAATAAAAGCAATTAAATAAGGGTGATTATGGACATTCCTATGAGTGATATACCCAAGCCATAGGGTGTATCACTAAAAATCATCCTAATCTATATAGCCCATCAACATGGGCCTACTACATGGAGCCTGCTTTGTCTTCAAGTCACCATCTCCATGGGCTCGATCTTGGAACTCCGAGCGTCTAGATCTTCTCAATCGTAAATACTCTCCCTAATCTATTCCTATTGTAGAACTATTCTATAATTACACAAAAAAATATTGAGAAACCCCAATCAGCAGTTGAGGGGAGGTACATTGGAGGGAGAGAAGAAATACAACTGAAGAATAAAAATTTAGATGAGGCAGGGGTACACAGGCCCTATTTATCCAAAAAGAATCATTCATTCATCACATGAAACTAGTCCATAATCACCCTTCATGCATATCATACATAAGCATCGGGAATTTAAATGTGGTGTTATAAAGATTGCAATATAGCCTAGAAGTGTTGTGATCATAAAATTTCAAATCACCCAAAAAACTATTTTTCGGTATATATATCTCATATATATTATTAGGAATATAATATTCATGATTAACTATTAATCATAAAAATAAATTAACTATTAATTGATTTAAATATATTGATTAGAGTTTCAAAAAACCCTAAATTTAATTCATACCTTTAGAAGTAATCATATTAAAATTCACAATTAACCATTAATCGTGAAATTAAATTAATTAACAACTTAATTAATCAAACAATAAAACTTAGAATTTCAAAAATTCTAAAATATGCCCTAATTGTAAAGTATGAATAATATATATTTTTAAAAGGAAACTCTTTTCTTTTGAATATATCTTATTATATATTTCCATATTTATATAATACCTTCCCTTTTTTTTACTAAAATATCTCTACATATATTCATATAAAAAAAATCGCAACTTTTGCAATTGATCAAAAATAAAATTTGAAATCTTAATCACAACATAATTAGGTTGTCGAACAGTTCGATATTGCAATTAAAATAACACAAAATCTCAAATTACACTCAAAGATGGCTCTGATACCACTGTTGGGAATCGATACGCAGCGGAAACATAAATTTTAAAATTTTATTCCTGATCCAGGATCACTTCGAGGTAATTCGGAATTACAAATAAAGAGAATGTTTAGAAATTATACCTACAAGAACTCTGAATTGGTTCTTGTGTTGATTCCTCGGGTTGACCGCACGAACTGAATAATTTGATCACGAACTTGTTTAAGTCGATCCTTTGATTAGACGCACACGTGCACGCCCTCCATGGTATCCACACCAGAATTTTCTCATAAGAATTGAGAAACAATTTCTCAATGATCGATCACACTTAACTCTCACAAAGGTGGAATATATTTTTTTTTTTCGACAAAAAGATCATTCACCACCACCAGAAAAAAACAATGCACCCCGAAGCCATCAACTCCAAAAAACTCATATCCACGTCCCTTTTATAAAAATATATATATTGTTAATATAATATTGCCCTTTTTAAAGATCGCATATTCGGCTGAGATATTATATATAGCGGATGAATTGGTAAATAATATTACATTGCAATGATTGAGATATGGTTGTTTAATTCCGGTCAGATCTATATCTTTGATTACAAAGTAAATCAATATCACATGTAAATCTTTCCATATTTCACCAAATCTAATTTGGTAATTTACGTGCATATTTAACCGAGAAAAATAATCAGATTTCTATAAATCTAATCAAATATATAATTCCAAGATTGCCTTATCTGATAAGGGGATGTGACCATTATGGGCACAATTCGTGCTAGTGAAAATTTAACAGCCCGTTCCAAAATTTAAATCTATTAAATTTTTTATTACGAGAAAAACATGTATTGTGTGTGACCCATTGGGCTCCACACTAAGCCAGCAGTGGGTCCATTAACTATATTCCACTTTAATTTCATTAAACTCTTTAACGAGTTAATTCAATTAACTTTTAACCAGATAGACCCACAAGTCAAGATTGACATCTAGCAACGTGTCATGACTACCCGGATAGTGAGGATTTCAATCTAAGGATCGAACACCCTTCGATGATTAGTTTCTATGTAATTAAATCCTTCGATTATACAATGTCTCGAATGAGCTAGGGTATGGATTATATGTCAAACCCCAATACTTATTCATATGTTTTCAATTCTTAAGTATTTGAATCAATTATGAAACATCGGAAACTCCTTTCCAACTTTCATACTACTCTGACCAGAGATTTTCTGAGCCAATACTAAGCAGAATACATAGGACATACTCTCCTATAATCGGAGTAACCGATTCCTTATTGATTTCTCACCACCTCCGTAAAAGTCTCATTAGATCCAGAATACTCTACGCATGTCTCAGAGAGTCATGCTAAGGAATAGACCAAAAATCACAATTTAACAATTACGAGACACCATGGTAATCTCAAGTCTAAGGATTACTTACACCTACTATCACTTGAGGATTAGCCAATTGACATTTATTTTGAAATCCATTAGGCCTTCCTCTAGTGAGTCAGTTCAGTAAACTCATTCCATAATGAGCATCCATACTCTTACATTAGTGACTCTTCACAAGTAACTGTGAGATCAGTTACCCTCTACTATAGAGCATGTAACGAGTATACTAGTCTTACTGGGTCGCAGATCCCCTATTCAGTGATCCTATGACTAGGAACTATTTTAAATTAAGGTTGATTAGATTTTAGGTCTCACTAGCATGATCTCATCATGGTCCAAAAATCAATACATTAATTTATGGGTTTCATCATAATCGATAAAAATTCACAGCGAATGATGAATAATAAATGCCTTAATTTTATTTCATGAATAAAGATTACTCCAATTACATCGCATGTGATTGGATTTAGGGCACTAATCCTAACAGTATTACCGATTCCAACATCCAACATTTGGTGCCGTCCGTGGGAACAATTGAAAAGCCATGGTCCGAACTCGTTGCAACCGAGCAGCCTCAACCTCAACTCGCGACCTCCCCCTCCTAGAGACTGCGCAACCATTGGTCCTGCTACGGCCTGCAGCCCATCAACGACCCCCCTGCTGTGGGCTACGAAAACCCAGCTCCTGCTGACTTCTTAGGGAGACTTCCCCCACATACCGGAATTGCAGTGGAACAACTCACCGAACATTGCATCGCCGCCATGGTGGAGGCCGCCGTATCGTGACACTTGAGTGAGCGATAGGAAAGTGGAGGTGACACCACGAGGGCACCCCTTGTGGCAGAGGAGTTGAGCCCACACCCGGCCTCGCTACTGAGCCTTGCAGTGCTACCAGGCAATCTCTTGACCGCCCAAGAGGTATAGAAATTGGTAGAAGGATAGGTGGCCAAGGCATTAGACGTGAGCAACCACCAAAAGTATGGACTCCCTGCCGCTGAAGAAGATGTCACTAGTCCTTTTTCAGTCGATATCTAGGCAGTGACACTCCCCCCGAAGTTCAAGGTTCCCCAAATTACTCCCTATGATGGAAGGTCCTATCCTTGTGATCACCTTCGGATACATGTCAACACCCTACTAGGGAGAGGCGCCTCCGATGAGATTGAATGCCTCCTTTTCCCCGGTACGCTCAAGGGCCTGGATGCGGATTGGTTCTACTCCCTGGAACCTGGGTCCATAGCGTGCTTTGCCTCCCTGAAGGATAGATTCTTGGAACGCTTCGTAGGAACCCTCCAGATCAAGCGGACCCCAATGGAACTCTTTGGAATGTAGTAGAAGGAGAGGGAATCCCTCCGACAATGGTATGAATGCTTTGTCAAGGTAGAGGCGAAGGTCAATGATATGATGCCAAAGGAAAAGATGGCCGCATTCCAGCGAGGGCTGCACAATGACGAGTCGTCAAGAACTTGATCCTCAATCCTCCAAACAATTTTGCAGACCTGGTCGGGCGTACGCAACATTTCATGGCTATCGAGGAAACCTATTGGAGGAGGAAAGAAGCCACTGGTGGGCACTCGTAGGAACGGAGATCGCATGACGGCAAGCAGGAGAAGTTCACCCTACTATTGGCACCTCGGGCGGTAATTTTGGCTGAGGGGGAAAAGCGGCATCTGATTCGTACCCCTCTAAAAACAAAAGGCACCCTCGAGAGAGAGACGGACAAGTATTGCTGCTATTACAAAGCGGCAGGCCATGATACAGAGGATTGTCGACAGCTGAAGTTTGAAATCAAGCGGCTACTCCAAGAAGGGCACTTGCAAGAGTATGTGAGGTGACTTCCCGAAGGCAACACATGGTGCCGCGATGCAAATAGGCATTGCTCGATGTCGCCGATCGCAGCCCTCAGGAGAGGCCAATCCATTTCCTAGGAAGCGTCGTGACCAGCAAACCGGGGAATAGTCCATATCATCACTGGTCCCAAAAGCACTCGTACTAATCAAGGGGCAGGGACGATGCAATGCCTTGGCACTCAACTGGACTATTCCATCACGTTTACAGAGGCAAATGCCGCCTCTGTGCCCGCAGCAATAGCGGACGAAGCCCTGGTGATAGTTGCTGATATTGGTGGGTTTGAAGTATGAAGGGTCTTAGTGGATAATGGAAGCTTGTCCGATGTACTCCATTACAGTGCATTCAAGAAGATGGGCCTCGACAAGTCTAAGCTAGTCCCCATGGATGCTCCCCTCGTCGGATTTAATGGAGGATTGGTCTACCCTCGAGGAGCCATCACACTACCTTTCCAGCTAGGGGTGGACTCCATGGCTTCGCGATGCATGACCACCTTCCCCGTGGTTGATGTCTCCTCGGCGTACAACGTGATTATGGGCAGGCCAACCCTGAATGCACTCCGAGCTACACCCTCAACCTACCATTAGATGGTCAAGCTCCCTAGCATCAAGGGGACAATTACTAGTTGCGGCTGCCACCAATCGACCAAGCGTTGCCATATGCGGTGCTGAAAGAAGCTCGGGTAAGGCAGGCCTTGCAAATTGAACCCGACTCGAGAGACGACGCTGGGCGCCCTACTCCCGCTGGAATGCTGGAGGAAATTATGCTCGATCCAGGATGCCTATTCAAGATAGGAGCCGATTTGAGCCCCACGTATAAGGCCGATTTGAGCCCCACGTGTAAGGCCGATTTGGTGACACTGTTGCAAGAATTTTCTATCCTGTTTGCTTCGTCACCTGCAAACATGCCTACTGTTGACCCTCAGATCATCTCACACCACATCGTGGTCAATCCTCTCACAAAGCCCATCATCCACAGGTAACGGCCGCTACGGGCGTAGCGTTGCGAGGCTGTCCAGGACGAAGTGGCGTGGCTCCTCGCTGCCAACTTCATCTTAGAAGTCCAATTTCACACATGGGTAGTGAACGTGGTCCAAGTACGAAAGGCTAATGGAAAGTGGAGGATGTGTGTGGATTACACCAAACTGAATAAGATCTACCCCAAGGATGCCTATCCACTGCCCAGGATAGATCATCTGGTCGATGCCACAGCCGGGATGAGCTCCTTAGTTTCATGGACGCTTACTCGGGGTGCAATCAGATCGCAATGCATCCCGATGACCAATAAAAGATGGTTTTCTATGCAAGCGACGACATTTATTGCTATCGGGTCATGCCCTTTAGTCTGAAGAATGCTAGGGCCACCTACTAGCGCCTTGTCAACAAGTTGTTTTCCATGAGTTTGGGGCAAACCATGGAGGCGTGTATGGATGACATGATCGTTAAGTCAACAAAGAGCTCCGCCCATACCAACGACTTGCGCGCCGCCTTTGAGGTAATGAGACGGTACAATTTACATCTTAACTCAGGTATATGTGCTTTTAGTGTTAGCTTGGGGTGCTTCCTGGGCTTCACGTTGTTGCATCGGGGGATAGAGATGAACCCCGAAAAGATTCAAGTGATCGACGACATGCAATCCCCAAGGACAATCAGGGAAGTTCAACACCTCACTGAAAGGCTGGCGGCCCTATCGTATTTTCTCTCACACGCGGGGGACAAGTGCTCCCCCTTCTTCGCCTCGATAAAGGCTGGGCAGAACTTCACGTGGATGCCCGATTGCAAGGAGGCCTTCCTCAAAATCAAGGAATACCTACGCTTGCCCTCGTGCCTAGCAAATCCTTTAAGGGGGGAAGACCTACTCCTCTACTTGGGGATCAGCGATGTAGCCCTGAGCTCCATATTGGTGGCGGAAAGAGACCATTCGCAGTGACCGGTGTATTATGTCAGTAAGATCATGATCCCCGCCAAACGGCGATATCTCTCTCTTGAAAAGCTAGTGCTCGCTTTGGTGACAGCAGCACGCAAGTTGAGACCATACTTTCATGCGCACACAATCACCGTGATGATTGATCAGCCCCTCGAGCAGGTGATGCATAAGCCAGAGGCCTGTATAAGAATGGTCCGATGGGCGGTGAAGCTGAGCGAGTTCAACTTGCGTTTCAAAACCCATGGGTGCAACAAAGGCTCAAGCGCTGGCGGACTTCATAGTTAAGAACACGAGCCCCAATGTAGCGCCAGAAGCTCCAAGTGGCTCCAAGGAAGAAACATCCTCAGATGTGTGGGAACTGATGACTGACGGGTCATCTACTTTTCATGCTATCGGAGCCGGAGCCGGATGCATCATCATACCACCCCCCCACCCCGCCCCCCCGGTCGACAATCTCCTAACCTATAGTCTCGTGCTCTCGTTTCCCACTATTGTGCTTATCAGCCCTCAAGAGGACTGATCGCAAGTAGTAAACCCAGCGAACGGGTATCATTCCTCATGGATCAAAGCCTATCGAGCAAGAATTTAGAACACCAAATACCAAGCCGAATCGCACAATAATTGAGATGGTTCAGAAATAGCAAGAAACATAAGTAAAATCAGACAACCTACATAAAACAGAAATAGCTTTATATGATCTCGATAAGGAAACAATTCTAGGGATTCAGCTTCACTTAGGTCTATTTCAATCCTTTCGAACTTAATTAACCGGATCAAGTCAAGTGTCCTCTTCCCCTATCCACGGGTTCGAAAGTCACCTAATCTGACTCTCGTTGTAACCATAATGTATCCCTAGGATGATCCTAATTCGCCCTATCTCTAGGTAGTTAGAATTAAGGGACCAAGTGTCATGTTCGTAACCGTATCGGGATGCCTAGGGTGATAGCTACCTCTTGGGCCTTCTCACACATCTCTTCTAACTCTTAGAATGACTTACCAACCTCTCGGTACGGTATTCCTAAGCTATGTTTACTTAGGCAACAGGACCCTCGTGTTTCCTCACCGTCCCTTAGATCGATTTATCGAGTTGGCCAGACATCAACAAATGCATGAAGTACAGTAAACATAAGGGAAATAAAACACCTTCGTAGATCCAGAAAATATAAGTTCAATACATGGCTGAAATAAACACTAAACTCCACTTACTACCCTAGAGAATAAGAATCTAGCCAGACATGGTTATGCCACAATACATGTTCATCGGAATTAAAAGGAATGAAACCAAAATGAAGAGAAAGGAACTAAGAATAGAAGAAGTCTCAAATATTGATGAGGAGCTTTATTCCTTAGCTTCTTCTACTGCGACCCGTGTTCTAACGCCCCGGTTCGTAACCTTAACCCGCCACGAATATTGTCTGGGAATGCTTAGTTATGAAATGCTATCTCTATTCCTCTTCTCTTTTGTTGGTGTGCACCTCTATTTATAAGGTATTTCTACCTCTTCTAAAGTTGGCATGGTCAGTGTGGGATAAAAAATGTTGGGTCCCACCATTTAGCCTCAGTGCACCGCGGTGTGAATAGTGCTGCACCGCGGTAAGCTGAGGCAAAATTCAGCCCTAAATGCTCTTAGTGAACTGCGGTGTTGCACTATGTCTATTCTACGCAGTTTTCTTCGGTTAGCCATAACTTCCTCATTTTAGCTCCGAATCATCCATGGTTTGATGCATTGGATTCCTAACTCGATGAGCTTTCCGTTGATATATTATTTTCTATGTTTTATGTTGAGGAAGTCCTGCAAACACCCAGATAAACTTAGAGGATGGATAAGGAGTACAAAAATTCACATTTCAGTAAAAACAACACAAATAACAAGTGGAATGCATGTTTCAACTCAAGTTTAAGGTCTGAAAGTGTGCTCCAAATATAACTTCTAAGGCATTATCACACCCCCAAACCTAAACTTTTGCTCGTCCTTGAGCAAAGCGCTAAGCACAACAATTCAAAAGTTTAACATGCATCTTCACTTCTTCAATTGGTAGTAATGCTCATAATTTGTTTTCAGTACTTTCAAACCTTTCCCTTAGAGTTCTCAATATCGACGTGTTTCTTACTTAACCTTGAGTTTCAATGATCTGAATCTCATGGTTTCATTTCAACCCATGCAGTGTCGTGCAATCCCTTACACTTAACCCTAAGTCTTGGCCTCACTATTGTGCATCATAAGGAAATACTCATGCAAATGTGCGTCTAGCTATTAGTTCTATGCATGATCTCACATTTTGCTCTTACTTTTTTCCATATTTACACTTAGAAAATAACCCTACTCGGGTGGTGCACGACTTTCAAGGGCCCGCCCCTCCGCTAACTTTGAAATTTAGTCACACACTTTTGATGAGCCAGTTGGATGAACAGATAGTCCCCCACAAGTACATGCCGGGCTGTATTGCCATCACACTTAGCACATCAATTTAGGCTCAAACCCGAACAAAGGTACTCAAAGTCTTGGCACATCTTTCTTAGTACACTCAATTTTTAGCCTAACACATTTTTGCAAAAGCATTTCCAAAGATGACACTTATTGCCCTTGACTTAAGATCTAGATGTAAGGTTCATGTACAAATAATTGGGGTTGAAAATCATCACGAGATTCATCACAATTTCACTTTGAGTCAAGCAATCACACTAGCAATTAATGATCATCACAGAACAAGGATCAACTCAAGTTCCCTACTAACACCTTGCAACCATTCCTATCCAACAAAAACATCATCATTTTTCCATTTTTCAAGTTTTTTTTTTGAGATTGAAAACAAATGCAAGATGAAATAAACGTGCAATTATCCAACACCCTATGAGCTACATGTCATGCAAATGCAAGCAAAGAGCAAACAAGCAAGCAAATAATCTAACCGGCTTTGACACAAAATTAACATACTTCACCTTTACTTCACACCCCCAAACCTAAGCTAAGCATGGTCCTCCATGTGAAGAAAAAGAAAGAGAAAGGGTTAACGAATACTCCCTTGTGTCAAAGTCGATGTAGCTGCCTTCTAGTCATCCTCTTCATCACTTTCCTCCCAGTAGTCATCTGAATCCACATCCGTTTCATTTGTATCCACGGACTGCTCCTCACTTGTTGACAGAATGGGTGGATATTCATGGAGGTTGATTCATAATACTTGGCTGATAAGTCCTTCATTTTGTTCTCGGATGTGCACTGTTTGTCCGATGAACTGAGTCCACTTCTTTTGGCATTGATTCATCTTCACTGTTAGAGCATGTGTTTCTTGGATCATTCTAGTGACTGGGTCTTCCTCCGGTCTTTGTTCCTCTTCTGCTTGGTGAGCTCCTTGAGCTTCCTTGCCTTGATTGTCACGATCCCGCATGTCGTGAATGGTTGCAACATTAATGGGCTCACGAGTTGTGGCACCATCCATTGCCTCGTTCAACGGGATACCTGCACGTCGGCAAAGTGAAGTAATCAAACAAGGGAACCACATACGACCTCCTATCCCATACCCGTAATTTTGAATTTGGGCATGTAAGAATGCGGCAAGATCAAAATGACGATGTGCCATGATGCAACATATAAGGTAGATCCGCATCTTAGTAACTTGTGACAATGTAGATGTAGGCATGATACGAGATGTCACAAAAAGGAGCCACACTCGTGCTCGATAATTCAAATGTTTTCTCAAAATGGTTAAATGATCCTAGGTGCATATATGCCAATTTGCACCGGGTTTTGCAATCGCATTCAAAATGTCATCTTCATCAATGTTTTCCATTACATTAGCAAGCATGGGTGCATGTGGAGTCCTAATGACTTGCCTAATATCCTCTATCATGAATGGCATTTGTACTCCTCTCATGTATACTATCTCATCACCCAAGTGGGCCAAATTAGCATAAAATTCTCGAACTAGTTTCAAATTGCCTGACTGGGGTGGTGCACAAAAATAAGTCCAATTCAAAGCAGCGTTATCTTCCATGAAAGAAGCCATCAAGTTTGTCAAAGATAAATCCCCTCTCTGCATGACATTGACGATTTTTCCACATATTTTCATAAAAAATTTCCGCCTCATTAGACACAAAATGAGCTACTGGTGGATTAGCAGGTGGTGGGGGAGTGTTTGTGCGTCTTCTACTACGACGATGTGAGGGAGATGCCATGGCAATCACACAAAGCAAAGAACAATCACACTTGGTTCACGAGAGAGAGTGAGAACGAATTTACCACCCGGGAAGTTGGAATCCCGGGAATTCTCTATCGAGGACTCAATTGATTCTGATCGCTTCTGATTGGCTTGCTCGACTAGAATCGTCTCGATGAGTGTTTGTTTCTTGCGCTTGTGAAACTAATTGGGAATAAGAGAAAAGGAGCAAAAGTAATGAGAAAAAGCAATGAGAGTAATTTGTACAATTGACCACTAAAAGAACCCCCTTTTATAGCCTCTGTGATGATTCAAATCTTGAATTCAAAATCAACTTGGTGCAGGTCTCGACAGCCAAGGCAATGCTATCGGGAATCTTCTGCACTGTGATGGAGACACCTAGACACTACGATGGGGCGATGTCTGGTCACTGTTCGGCTGTGGCTGTGGCAGGGAATCTCTGGCATGATGCTGGCTCACCGTGGTGCTAATACCTGGAGACCGCAGTGCAAAGGTATCTTGTCAAGGCAGACAACACTCCGATTCTGATTCTGCACGTGTCCACTGTGCTGTAGCCGGTTCTGATCTTTGTTGCTTGGCTTGTTCATGATCCTCTTATTGTCTAACTTGTAGCTGATGGTTTTGATCAGCCTCCTCTGTCCTTGAATGACTTGTAACCCTAGAGAACAAGACAGAGTATCATTATATATGCGTTGTTACGAAGGGGCTTTTGCTGAAAAGAAAAGGGGGCTTGATCAATGGGTTGTAGCCCAATGGGCCATGGGCACCGCGGTGTGCTTGTTTCTGGTCAGCCCAGCTCTCATGATCTTGTTGTGAGTCCGGTGTGCATTTCCCCGAAAATTTACTGATTCTACAAGCTTGTTTGCAATGAAAACTATTCTAAAGTACAGAATTAAAATTTTAAACAAACAAACAAACACACAAACTGAATTAAAATAAATCAGGCTTGGGTTGCCTCCCAAGAAGCGCCACCGTGCGAGTCCGGGGCCCGACTTTCCTAATGTTATGTCTCCTTCAAGTGGACCGAGGCCTCGCCTCGATTGATCGGGCCTCCTAAATATCCTTTGACTCTTTGAGCATTGACCTTGAATATTTCATTGGTGGCTTCATTCTTTAACTTGAGAACACCATATGGTAACACTTGGTTAACTTGAACCGGCCCTGAACATCTTGATTTCAGTTTTCCTAGAAACAACTTCAACCATGAATTAAATAATAACACAAGTTGACCAGGATGGAACTCTGTTACCAAAATTTTTCGATCATGCCACGCTTTCACTTTTCCTTGTAGATGCGGTGATTTTTGAATACTTGTTGACGAAACTCATCGAGTTCATGCAATTGTACCAGCCTTTTCTCACCGACCTTTTTCACATCGAAGTTGAGAGCTTTGATTGCCCAATATGCTTTATGCTCCAACTCCACTGGGAGATGGCATGCTTTGCCGAAAACCAAGTGGTACAGGGACGTGCCTAGGGGTGTCTTGAATGCTGTCCGGTATGCCCATAAAGCATCATCAAGCTTGTGAGCCCAATCCTTCCGGGAAATGTTGATAGTTTTTTCAAGTATCCTTTTTATTTCCTAGTTGGATACTTCCGCCTAACCATTTGTTTGAGGACGGCATGCTAAGGCTACTTTATGGCATGCTCCATACTTGGTCATGAGCTTGTCAAATTGTTTGTTGCAGAAGTGGGATCTGCCATCACTGATAACAGCTCGCGGTGCTCCATATCTTGAGAAGATATTTCTTTGCAAGAAGTGAAGAACAACATTAGCATCACATGTGGGGGAGGCAATTGCCTCTGCCCATTTGGAAACATAATCCACTACAAGCAATATGTAACGGTTACCAAATGATGAAGGAAATGGCCCTATGAAATCTATTCCCCAAACATCAAACAGTTCCACTTCGAGAATTGAATTCAATGGCATGTCATGACGTCTTGAAATATTGCCTACTCGATGACATCTATCACAAGTTGAGATGTAGGCAAAAGCATCACGAAAAATGGTTGGCCAATAAAAACTTGATGCTAGAATTTTTCAAGTAGTTTTGTGTCTCCCATAATGACCTCCATAAGGAAATTCATGACAACTCTTTAATATGTCTAGCTGCTCATGATCCGGGACACATCTTCTCAACAGATGATCGAGTCCTATTCTAAACAGATATGTTTCATCCCAAATGTATTTCCTGCAATGATTCAAAAATCTTTTCCTTTGTTGAGCATTAAATTCAGACGGAATGAATCGGGAAACCAAGTAATTCACAATATCAACAAACCAAGGCACAAATGATAAGGTAAAAACTTGTTCATCAGAGAAGAACTCGTTAATTACCGCCTTTTCCATGCACTCCTTGTTCTCAAGTCGGGATAAGTGATCTGCCACTTGACTCTCTGATCCTTTCCGGTCCTGAATCTCAAGGTCAAACTCTTGAAGAAGAACGACCCATCGGACGAGTCTCGGTTTTGCATTCTTCTTTTGGATCAAATACTTGATTGCTGCATGATCAGTAAAAACAGTAACTTTAGTGCAAATCAAGTATGATCTGAATTTTTCAACAGCAAGAAACTCCTTCTCTGTTGTTGTGTAGTTGGTTTGGGCCTCATCAAGTGTTCTGCTTGCATAATATATCGGATGAAAGATTATGTTTCTCCTTTGGCCTAAAGCTGCTCCTACTACAAAATCACTTGCATCGCACATTAGTTCAAAAGGTAAAGACCAATCCGAGGCAACTATGATGGGTGTAGAAACAAGTCTCGCCTTCAATTCAATAAAAGCAGGCAATCATCATTAAATACAAAAGGGACATCCTTTTCTAAGAGGTTACACAATGGTTTTGCTATTTTTGAAAAGTCCTTGATAAACCTTCTTTAGAAACCGGCATGTCCTAAGAAACTCCTAACACCTTTGACATTTGTTGGTGGTGGCAACTTTTCAATTAAAGCAATCTTGGCCCTATCTACCTCCATGCCCTTTTTAGAAATTTTATGTCCCAAAAGCTATTCCTTCTTTTACCGTGAAATGACATTTTTTCCAATTTAAAATAAGGTTAGTTTCCTCACATCTTTTAAGGACAAGAGACAGATTAGCCAAACATTCATCAAATGAGTTGCCATACACCGAAAAATCATTTGCGAACACTTCTATGCACTTCTCGATCAAACAAAAAATATAGACATCATACATCTCGAAAAGTGGCATGTGCATTACACAACCTGAATGGCATTCGCTTGAACGCAAATGTGCTATAAGGGCACACAAAGGTGGTTTTCTCTTGATCCTCAGGAAACAAAAGTATTCCCTTCCTGCAAGTCTATCAAGCATCTCATCAATAAAGGGAAGTGGAAAATGATCCTTACATGTGGCCTTGTTTGGCTTGCGGTAGTCCATGCATATTCTCCATCCTGTCATAGTTCTAGTTGGAATCAACTCATTACCTTCATTTACTATGACTGTCATGCCGCCTTTCTTAGACACACACTGTACCAAACTTACCCATTTGCTGTCAGAGATAGGAAAGATTATACCTGCATCGAGCCATTTGAGGATCTCTTTCTTAACTACTTCCTTCATGACAGGATTAAGCCTCCTTTGTCCTTCTATCGACTCCTTGTGTTTTCTTCGAGTAAGATCTTGTGCATGCATATCGAGGGGCTGATTCCTTGGATATCAGCGATGGTCCACCCAATTGCTTTCATGTGGTTCCAAAGAACTCGAAGGAGTTTTTCTTCCTGTACTGATGTTAAATCGGATGCAACAATAATAGGAAGTGTGGAAGAAGTGCCAAGGAAAACATACCTTAAATGTTCTGGTAAGGGCTTAAGTTCCAGTTCTGGTGGTTCTTGAATGGATGGCTTTAAAGAATTAGGTTTGACTTCCAAAGGTTCAAAATATGACACATTCTATGGTAGTGGGGGGCACGACTCCAATATCTTAAGGACCTCTTGCAGATCTTGATCATCTGAAGGTGACTTCCCGGTTAGAACCGATTCGAGAGGATCCTCTGATGTTATCTCTTGGACGGTTGTCCTAGTCACTTGCTCACATACATCAATGGAGAGAACTTCATTAGATTCACTAGGATGTTTCAATGCATTATAAACATTAAATGTTATTTCCTGGCCGTTCACATGCAGAGTCAGTTCTCCTTTCTGCACATCGATCAATGCACGATCAGTCGCCAAGAATGGGTGACCCAAAATTATCGGAATGTTCCTGTCCTCATCATAATCCAAAACAATGAAATCAATAGGGAATATGAATTTGCCTACTTTAACTAGAACATCCTCCACAATTCCTAAGGGATAAGCCAATGATCTATCAGCTACTTGCAGTGTTACAGTAGTTGGCTTAACCTTACCTACCCCTAATTCCTTGAATACAGTATAAGGCATAAGATTAATGCTAGCACCCAAATCACATAATGTCTTACCTTCGAAGCTTTTACTAATAGAACAAGGGATAGTGAAACTCACTGGGTCTCGGAGCTTTGGAGGGATCTTTTTCTGAAGGATTGCACTTGCCTCTTCTGTTAGCGCAACCGTCTAGTAATCAGCAACCTTCCTCTTTCGTGAAAGGATATCCTTCATGAGCTTGGCATAGCTCGGCGTTTGCTCCAATGCTTCTACAAAAGGAATGTTAATGTGCAGTTTATGGAATGTATCAACAAACTTACGAAATTGAAACTCAGATTGATCCCGCTTTGCTCTTTGTGGATATGGTAATGGAGGGTATGTCTGAGTAGGCTTGTTGGTGTTGTCTTCCTTTCCTTGAGTCATTCTTGATGGCCGTGGGTTGCTACTTTCCGCGCGGGAGTTGGTTGTGGCATTCTAATCATTCTGGTCCCAGGGCACCTCGCTGTGGCCAGTGGGTATTGCAATGTGCCTGTATCTCGTACCTTTTGGTCTGCTCAGCGTCCCTGTGGCTTCAGTTGTTGGGCACCTTGGCACCGCATTGCTACAATCTGTGGACCACGGTGCTGCATGTCTTTCCACCACGGTGGACTCTTGGGACACTGGGATATGTTTCGTTATTTCACCATATGCTGGAGGGTTGTTCCCTTTTGCTTTGACCTCAGGCTGGCTGAGATCAAATCCTACCTTTTTCCCACTTCTCAGCATGATAGCATTCACGTGCTCGGATCCACCTCCCCTTGGATTCATCTCGGTGTTGCTCAGAAGTGATCTTTGTGCCCAGACTCCAACGGCTTGAGCAATTTGTCCTAGTTGAGTTTCCATGTTCTTCATTTGTGCCTGCAAGGTAACAATGCTATTAGTGCTGGATTGCACACTAGCATTAGTGTTCTTTTTAGCTACCATAAGCTCAAGAAAAGCAATTTCAAGTTTTGTAAGCTATTCGGATTCATTCGGTGTCGGCTTCTGCATCAGTTGGAACCCCAGTGGTTGAGTTGGCCAGTTGTTAGCATATGAAAAGTTGGGGTGATTTCGCTAACCCGGATTGTAAGTGTTTGAATATGGGTTATTCCTCGGGTTGCTTCCCACAAAATTTGCCTCCTCATGCCCGGCTTCCATCGAATAGTACCGTCGAAGTTGCTCCGACTCCTTGTGGCTTCATGGTTGCAATCAAGGCATCCATCTTGGCCGAGAGGGCTGTTAGAATATCCACCGAATGGATTCCAGTTGTCCCTTTTTGAGCCATGTTTTGCTCCGACACCACATCTGTTGCTAATGCCTATGAGGTCGTATGCTTCCTCCGGTGTCTTCTCAAGCATTGTGCCTCCTATAGCAGCATTAATATAAGTTTGTAAGGCATCAACAATTCCATTATAGAAGGTATTTACCACTTGCCACATTGGAAGGATGTGGACAATTGTGCAACAAGCCCTTGTAATGCTCCCATGCTTCCGACAATGTTTCCATCGGAAGTTGCTTAAATGATGTGATATCACTCCTCAACTTAGCCATCTTGGAGGGTGGAAAATACTTCGTGAGAAACTTCTCCACAATGATGTCCCAACTGTTGAAGGATCCCGGTGGGAATGAGCTAAGCCATGTCCTTGCCTTATCCCTAAGAGAGAAAGGAAACAAAGTCATTTTAGTATAATCTTGAGGAACCCCATTTTGTCTAAAAGTATCACACAAATCATTAAAAACAGCAAGATGAGCATGAGGGTCTCATTTGGTCCACCATTAAACGAGCATGCTGTATGAATCATTTGAAGCATCGCTGGTCTGATCTTGAAAGTGTGAGCTTGTACAGCCGGTTTGGCGATACTCGATCAGTTGTCCGTTTGCGATCTCACATAGTGTCTCATCTTTAATGCGGGATTGTCTTGCAGGTCCTCCATGGTATAAGAAGATGAAATCTCCGCAAGTGATTGTTCTCGCCTCCTCCGAATGAGAGTTCGCTCTATTTCCAGATCAAGCGGTAGTAAGGCTTGTTGAGATCTCCTACTCATACACCAAGAAAACTACAAGACAAGGGAAAAGAGAACTACAACACAAGAGAAAAGTACAGAAAAGTAAACTGGTCTGGTCGAAGTCAAATGCTTCAATTCAGGCCAATAGATACACTTTGATCCCCAGCAACGGTGCCAAAAACTTGTTGTGCTTATCAGCCCGCAAGAGGACGGATCGCAAGTAGTAAACCCAGCGAGCTGGTATCGTTCCCACAAGGATCAAAGCCTATCGAGCACGAATTTAGAACACCAAATACCAAGCCAAACCGCACAATAATCGAGATGGTTCAGAAATAGCAGGAAATAGAAGTAAACTTAGACAACCCACAAAAAATAGAAATAGCTTTATATGATCTCGACAAGGAAACAATTCTAGGGATTCAGCTTCACTTAGGTCTATTTCAATCCTTTCAAACTTAATTAACCAGATCAAGTCAAGTGTCCTTTTCTCCTATCCACGGGTTTGAAAGTCACCTAATCCGACTCTCGTCGTAACCAGGATGTATCCCTAGGATGATCCTAACCCACTCTATCTCCAGGCAGTCAGAATTAAGGGACCAAGTGTCATGTTCGTAACCGTATTGGGATGCCTAGGGTGATGGCTACCTCTTGGGCCTTCTCACACGTCTCTTCTAACTCTTAGAATGACTAACCTACATCTCGGTACGGTTATTTCTAAGTTCTGTTTACTTAGGCAATGGGATTCTCACTCTCGTGTTTCCTCACCATCCCTTAGATCGATTTATCGAGTTGGCCAGATATCAATAAACGCATGAAGTACAGTTAAACATAAGGGAAATAAAACACCTTCGTAGATCCAGGAAATAGAAGTTCAATACATGGCTGAAATAAATACTAAGCTCCACTTACGACCCTAGAGAATAAGAATCTAGCCGGACATGGTTATGCCACAATACATGTTCATCGGAATTAAAAGTTACGAAACCAAAATGAAGAGAAAGGAACTAAGAATAGAAGAAGTCTCAAACACTGATGAGGAGCTTTATTCCCTAGCTTCTTCTACTCCGACCCATGTTCTGATGCCCTGGTTCATAACCTTAACCTGCCACGAATATTGTTCGAGAATGCTTAGTTATGAAATGTTGTCTCTATTCCTCTTCTCTTTTGTGGGTGTGCACCTCCATTTATAAGGTATTTCTACCTCTTCCAAATTTGGCATGGTCAGTGTGGAATAAAAAATGTTAGGTCCCACCATTTTGCCTCAGTGCACCACAGTGTGAACAATGCTGAACTGCGGTGAACTAAGGAGAAATTCAGCGCTAAATGCTCTCGGTGAACCGCGGTGTTGCACTGTTCACACCGTAGTGCACTGTATCTGTTCTGCGCAGTATTCTTTGGTTGGCCATAACTTCCTCATTTTAGCTCGGAATCATACACGGTTTCATGAGTTGGATTCCTGACTCGACGAGCTTTCTGTTGATATATTATTTTCCATGTTTTCTATTGAAGAAGTCCTGCAAACACCTAGATAAACTTAGAGGATGGATAAGGAGCACAAAAATTCACATTTCAGCAAAAACAACACAAATAACAAGACAGATGCATATTTTCAACTCAAGTTTAAGGTCTGAAAGTGTACTTCAAATATAACTTCTAAGGTATTATCACCCACCACCAACAATGAGGCAGGATACGAGGCCCTGATCATTGGACTCCTTATCACCTTAGGAGTGGGTGCTCAGAAGTTACGGGTAAAGTGCGACTCCCAACACATCGTCAACAAATTGAATGGGAACAACACGCTAAAGGGGACACCATGAAGAAGTATGTCTAGCGGGCCAAGCAACTGGCAGCATTGTTCGACATGGTGGAATTCCTCTAAGTCCCCAAGGAAGGGAACCATTTGGCTGACCTCTTGAGCGAAGCCGCCACAAATCAAGCCTACTCCCTGTTGTGTTTCTTGGAGCAGCGGTGTGTGTTGGAGGTGTACATGCCCATTGAGGTACTTTGCAACAGAAACGATGAATCGCGGATGACACCCATTATAAGGTTCCTAGACAGCGACCAACTTCCCTTGACCCTATCGAATCTAGATGCACCAAGGCGACATCGACTAGATACACGCTACTGGATGGGACACTTTACAGGCGTGGCGCATTTGGTCCCTTGTTGTGTTGTCTTGGTCGGCAAGAGGCAGACTACATGCTATGGGAGCTTCACAAAGGAATTGCAGGAGGGCATCAGGGGGCTCATGCCATTGCATGCTTGGCTCTGCGACAAGGGTACTATTGGCCTTCGATGTTAACGGATGCTCAGGCCTTGGTGTGAAGTTGTCATCCTTGCTAGACGTTTGAGCGCAATCTAGCGCGACGCTCTTGCGAGCTAACAACTATCTGATCTCTATGGCCCTTCGCTCAGTGTGGGATTGACATATTAGGATTGCTGCCCACGGCCCCGGCGCAACATCGTTTCCTCTTCGTCGCCATCGACTACTTCTACAAGTGGGTCAAAGTCGAAGCCAAAGCTATAGCCACCATCACTGACAAGGCGGCCAGGAAGTTCGCACTAAAACATGTGGTATACCGCTTCGGAATACCTCATGTCATTATCTCAGACAATGGGACTGAGACCTAGTTCAGCGGACGAGCATTTCAAGACATGTGCCAGCAGCTTCGCATAGAGCATCGATTCTCCTCCGTGGCACACCCTTAGAACAACGGTCAAGTCAAAGTTACCAATAGGACTCTGCTACATGGCCTTCGCACCTGGTTAGTCGCCCATGGAGGGAGCTAGGTTGAGGAGCTAGACAACATTCTATGGGCTTACCACACAACGTCACGGGCTGCAATGGGGGGGACTCCTTTTTCCCTCGTTTATGGGTCGGAAGCGATTATCCCGGTGGAGATAGCCCTCACTACTCATAGGACCGCCGCCTTTAGCAAAATGGCAAATGATCAAATCCGTAGCGAGGAGCTGGACCTTCTGGAGGAGAGGAGGTTAAACACTACAAGGAGCAACGACAGGGCTCAGCACGTAGCGGCACGTTACTTCAACAGATGAGTGTGCTTGTGGCAGTTCCACGTGGGAGAGCTAGTTTTGTGCCAGCATAAATTCTCTTGCCAAGACCAGGTCACCAAGCTTACTCCAAAGTGGGAAAGCCCATTGGTATGCCGTACCTAGGTGCCTACGTGCTTCAAGACATGTCCGGGAGCAAAGACCCCTGCGATCCAAAGGCACGCTCAAAAACGCTAAAGACCTCACCAATTGAGGCACGAACAAAGACCCCTGCGATCCAAGGGCATGCTCAACAACATTAAAGACCTCACCAATTGAGGCACACACAAAGACCCCTGCAACCCAAGGGCATGCTTTAAAGTGTTAAAGATCTCACCAAAGACCCCTGCGACCCAAGGGCATGCTTTAAAGCATTAAAGGACTCGTTGACTTGAGGAACAAAGACCACTGTGACCTAGGGGCATGCTCGAAACTGTTGACTTCTGATTGAGGGGAAGCATGAACAAAGACCCATGGGTGAGAGAAACATTAAAAGACTTGCCAATTGAGATACGACCTCTGGTATCAATCTAGTGTGCAAACCCTAGAGCCGCGTTCTGGTAAGCCTCGCTCTTCAGGGTGAATTAACGCATCTTTTTCGCACTCTTTTAATCTTAGAATGTTGGATGGCCAGCATGACTTAGGTGCATAAGTTTCTATTCATGACTGAATATTCGGCTATAACTGAGTAGTGGAAAAAAAGTTCACTTACAAGGACAATAGAAACTTCCATTCATAAACAAAATCCCATCGATTACATAGTTTTTCTGTTAGTGCGACTTGCACCAGAACACGCTTCCTCAAGTTCTAACAGGTACTGGAAGCTTGTCATCTGCCTGGGACTAACATCGGGGTACAAACGCTGCAAGTCATCCCTAACGGAGCTTAATGACTCCTCCAGAGCTTTGCCACTGCGCCTTGTCAGTTCCTCAAGGAAGGCGTCACTAGACTTAAAAGCTTCGACAACCTCCTACTTCGCGCGTTGTACCTCCGCCGCTTTCTTTGAGGCAGCTCGGGATATCACTAGCGCAGACTCCTGGAGTTGGGCTTTAAGCGCCTCCTTCTCAACGACCCATTGCACCTGAAGTCTCTTCACCTTGGCCCTCTTCGCCACAAGCTATCCCTTTAAGGCCTCCAGCTCCTTGGTCCATTGGACCGGGGCCATCTCTTTCCCAGCCTTTTCGTCTTGCAGAAGCTCCTTGAGTGCCTCCGCCTCCTCCTAGGCACCAGTTATCTCCTCTTCTGCGGCATTAACCTGGGCTTGCAAGCCCTTGATGCTGGTGCGCATCTCTCGACGCTGCTTGCTCCAATTGCTCCTCTTCTTGATCAGGCACCTCACGCGATCCTCAAGCTCATGTATGACGGAGCGCTCCTGTAGCCAGGCTTTCGTCAGCATCCCGGGAATCATGGCCCCTTGTAAACGGCCAAGGGTAGTGCTTCCCTACATCATAGGATTCCAAGGTTCAGTAAACGTACTCACCACCAAGGAGTGGTAGCGGGGTAGGTGAGCAAGTCCTCCCGAGACTCTATAGAGGGGAGCTCCCCTCTAAAGCGCTGAAGGGCATCTGTGAATTGTAGCTGTGTCTCAGCATCACCCAAGAGACCCCCGCTGGCCGAAGTGCCACCACTGGGGATGGACACCAGCAACAACAACGTAGTGTCAAGTGCCAACACATACCTAGGGGCAAGAGTACAGCATACCAAGTGTACCTCTTCGACGTGCTCCACCCAGCGGACAGCTGCGGGGAGCCCGAACCTTCAATGCACTCCGTGCTATGTCCTAGAGGCGCATCAAACTCCCTTGTGGCCAAGCATCCAAAGCTGCTGGGTCTAGTGCTGGCGGATCCTCATGCCTTGTCACTGGGGAGGAGTTCGCTTCATGAAGCGTAGCAAGGGGCGGAGCGTTGCCAGAAAGGGGTGTCCTAGTTCGTGCTCTTCAAGCACTCCGAATCATCACCGATTCCTCTTTAGGCTCCGGCTCCAGAGACGCTTCGCCTCCTAGCACAACATTGCTATCCCTTCATGTTGGGGAGGAGGAGATCACGATGATGTCCTCTTACTTGTCATCCCGCTTCCTCTTCCGGATTCCTTGTAGCTCCTTCTCCTGCATCAATAGGTTCTTTAAGATCATTGCCCATTCTCTCTTCTCTAAAAACAAGAAAGAGGGGAGTTAGAAATTACCAAGACTTACTTGGATAGCCCACACGTATCTACATCGACGCTCCACTTCCAAGAAGCCTTAAATACAAGACTGTATTGGAGTAAGTTTTCATCAGAAATGATGTTCCGAGAGTCGATCTTTATGCCGCGGAACCCTCTAATCCGTGCCCTCTCTTCCTTCTTCATGGATCCCCAAGGCTCTCCATTAGGGAATTCATCCAAGGGATTCTAGCGCCACTTCCAGCCCTCAGCATCTCTCATGAAGAAGAACGAGTCCTTCCACCCTGAGTTAGTGGACCTGTAATTCACCACCAGAGCGCCGTAGAGCTTCCTACGCCGTAGCTGGAAATGGAAGTAGCCCTCCCCAGACTTTTGAATCAACAAGTAAAAGAACCTAAAGAGAAGCCTGTTGTAGGTAATCTTGTGCTTCCTACAGTGCAGATAGAAGGTAGTCCATACATGACATGAGGTTGGGGAGAGTTGTCCCGGCACCAGGCAGTAGTATCTTAACATTGCCACCACCGGTTCTGCCAAAGGCCAGTGAAGGCCAGCCTTAATCTGCTCGGGGAAGATCGCGAACTCCCCCGTGCGAGGTTTTGTGGGTTCTTCACCCTCGATCGGAAATCGAGGAGAGAAATCGGCCCCTATCCTTCCTAGTTTCAATATGGCTAAGAACCGGGAAGGCGTGAGTTTGTTTTCGAAGATTTCCTCACCTGAAGAGGGCGTGGCAGGAGCAGATGGACTCAAGGACGCCATGAAGGCTAGAGATGGAGAGGGGCCGAAGATGTGAGAGGAGCGAGAGTTCGAGCACGAATGAGGAGGTTGGTGAAATTTGGAAGGGCCCTCCTCATAAGTACACACGGGGAAAGGGATGATAGACGTGCGCGGGGAACAGAAATGATGGCACACCCTTTCCGCTACCCTAGGCGCCTAGTAACTCCCAACGTCCTCGCTTGACACGTGCCGTCTTAGGGGCAGTCTCTTATTTTCAAAACTCAAACCAATTTCCCGCACCATTCAATGCGAGAAACTCAGGGGCAGATGATGGGTGTGACTGACAAGCCTAAGCCCATGGCCTTGGGCCTACTCATCTCAGCCCACGATGAAGCCCCACGTATTCAGCAAGCAACATAACTACCATCTCAAATAAAGAGGATGTGCCCAATCGGGCCACTCAGCCACTCCTCCCATGATTCTCAAAGTGTAACTGCCATTTATCTCCTTGTATAAAAACATCCGGTGTACTTGTGAAAAGAATAATAGAAAAAAGACCCTCATTCGACATATCCGAGCCGTATTACCGATTCCATCATCCAACAATTACCTAATATTTTAAATTTTTGAATGAGGATGAGATCAATTTCTTATTAAGTGTAGGTGAAAATTTTACATAGTATCAGAGCATGGGTTCACATCTTGCTAGACTTGAGTATGGAACCTATGGTCACTTTAAGTTCGAAATTTGAAGAAAAATGCAGGGTTGGTGGCCAAGTTTATCAAGTACAAACGAAAAAGTCCAACTTACAATTATTAGTCCGAGAACAGAAGAAAAAGCCTATCTTATGTTAGTTGTCCTACTTGACCCAAGATCGAAGAATGTTCGACTTGATGTTAGTTATTGAGAACTGGTATTTAAGGGCACGTGACAATTGTAAGCTATGTTGACTCGTGAGGACGAGTAAACTTGGATTTATAAGAGAATTGAGTACTACCATCTAATAGATTTATCTTTTAGGTGGGAAAGGGACTCAACCTGTTATAGGCTAACGTGAAAATTTTACATACTTTTTATTAGATTTGATACAAGGATTAGTGAGTAGTAGAATAAAATGAGTTTTTATTGATACAATGATAATTGTATTTTTCATAACATTTGGACCATACTATTTATAGGAATGGTTCTTAAATTTTAGATCCAAATCCTAGCTGTGTAATTAGGAACCATACCCTACCCCCATGAATTAGGAACTGAACCTTACATGTAACATGTGTTCTACTACCTAGGGTAGTAGTTTAATGGTCTAAAATTCACTCTCATGTGGTTCGGTGAGATCGACTTCACAGGTTCGAGTCTCGCTCTAAGCAATATTGTTGAAAAAGACTTTGAACTTGTAGTTTATGAACATTGAATTCTTAAATTATATTAGGCCTTTGATGGTACTATGTTAATAGGATCAGTATTAGTATTGGTAGGTCAGTTCATCTAGTATGTTCGCAGTTGAGCACAAAAGTCCTAGTAGTACATAGCAGATGTAACTAGTTGTCACTACTACTGTCTTCCTTTTTCCAATAAAAAAATCTTTATTGTAACACAAATTCGAGCACACTATTGGAATTTATTTTTTCTTATCATATGATAACTTAACTAAATACAGTTATAATTCTTAGTTTTTAAACCACTGACTTTACAATAGATTTTAGGGTAAATGACCTGTCAATACATAAACTTTACCTTAATTCTCAATTCTATTACGAACTTCAATTTTTGATTGAAATGGTCATAAACTTTCAAATTTTTTCACTTCTACCACTCATCTAATTTTTCATCACAGAAAGGTGGATGATCGTTTGTGCTGTATAAATTGACAAAGTTACCGTCATTATTATGTCTGCACATAACAAGCATGAGCACCAATTAAAATTAGGGCATATAGCGAAGAAGAAGAGGAAGCTGCAAAATGAACAAATATTTCATACAGATTACAAATATGGTTGTGATGTTAACATTCATTAGATCAAGAAAAATATGGGCATGATGATAAATTTATAAATATTTAACTACCAATTTTTTCCTACTTTCACTCTCTTATTTCACACAGATTTTTCTCCAACTACGACTCTTCTTGGCTGACATTTCATTCTTCTTCTTCTCAGAAGCAGGAAAGAGAATGAATAAATTAGGGCAATTGAGTAATTTTGTTATGGGTAAGGATGGAATATTCACAATAAGAGAAGGTAAGATCGACTTTTCACCCAATTTTAACTGGCATTTCTCACTTATGTTGAGAAACTTGATGAAAAATCAGACGGATGGTAGAAGTGGAAAAAATTTCAAATTTGGTAACCATTTCAATAAAAAAAAATGAAGTTCGTGGTAGAATGGGGAGTTAAAGCTAAGTTTATGTATCAGTTGATCAATTACCTTAGATTTTAATAAATTTAATTTAATTTTTTAGTTTAGTATAATAATATAAAATTTAGTAAATATTAGTTAATTGTGTATATGAATTTTTATATATTTTATTATTAATTATTAATATTTTGAATATAATAAATTAATAAGATATGTATAATTATTATGTTAAAAATAATAATGATAATTGAGAAGCTCTGTCCTTGAGAAGTTCATTGTGAGAGGATTACTCTAAGGTGAGAGTGAGGAATCAGCCTATTTACAAGGACTGTTGTAGGGGGTTTTAAATTGGTATAAAAAGAAATTTTCGTACGTAGTTGGTATAAGATATTTCAAGGTTGTGCTAACATGACAATTGATGTGATGCTATACATGCATATTTGCTAACATATTGAGTTATTTAATATTTTTAAATTAAATTAAATGTAAAAATATAACAATAAATATTTATAAAATATAGGAAAATTTTAAAATCTTGTAAAATACTAAAAACTAGGTTATGCATCTACACTACGCTATGGGGGCTATGTTGTCTTATAATGATATGAAACATTGGCATACATTAGTGGTGAGCGATTTTACCAAATGAAAACCCCACATATTACATATTTCATACATTTAAATAGACTACGTAGACATGAAGAGACATTAGAGAAGCTGTCAATGTGATGTATATTATGTACAATTGTACACAACATCTATATAAGGTTGTTGCTAGTGTAATTGCATGCGACCACTTCTTTATATCAACAATCTATGAATATAAAGATATTAGCAAAACCTGAAATGAGGTCAAATTACATTGTGTACCTATCGAAGTGACAATAGTAATTAGAAAAGAGGTAACGCACTCCATCTCTGCTAGCATTTTTAGACAAAATATGAAGAGTTATGTCTACTTGATAATATTGTTCTTCAAAATATGGATGTAAGGGAAATATGGATGCATGAATAGTAAGAAACATGCACCCATATTTCCCTTACATAGTAAGAAACATGCATCATACACTTTTCATAGCATTTTTCAAATTGGCTCTTTAGGATGAGTTTGTAGTGACAGTTCGATAGGAGTTGGAGGTAGTTTCATTGTAGAGGTTTTTACTGTAGAAGGAAGGTATAGTACAAATACTATATTTCTTGAAGGCAATAATGGAAAGAACAACAATCATCGTGATGATAAGATAAGTGTGTAAATTTCTATGTGATGTGGATGAATGCATTATTTACATCTCTATGTCTTTTAGTGTGACACGTTTGGTTTGAGATGGTTGTAAGATAACTACGTTCGAGCCCTAGTCGATTCAATTGATGGAATGGGGAGCTATTTATCTTCGATAATCAATCGAGTTAATTAACAAAATAGAGCTAATATATGTAATGGAAAAAATTTAAGAGTTATATCAATGTCATATGGTATGGTCCTGCAACTTAAGTGTAAGATGGAGAAGCATTCATATACCTTTTTGGCTGCTTGAAGAGAGTTCAATTTCTTTGTTTGGTAGCAATGTGATCATCAATACTAGGGAGGACCAAAGACCTTGGGCTAGCTTCTTAGGTTCGAACAAGAAGGAGGGAAAAGAGGAAATAGCTTCAATAGTTATTAATAGGATGGCACTCTCCTTTGTTCTCTAGGAGAAAGATGGGTCACCGGGGATGGTCTACAAATTAGGTTCTAGCTCAATGAGTGGTTAAGCTTGGGACCAATTAGAAAACTAATAAGTGGGTCTCGAGTTTCTAAATTGGGGAGAAGAAAATCTAAGGGTGGCTAATGAGTTAGGAAACGATGAACAACCACATTCATCAATACTCTCCTTCGACCTATATCCAATACTAATCAGTTGGAACTGAGGTCTTTTTTGGTAATTGTAATATTCGTTCATTATAAACAAAATGTACATAGGATGTACTCACATGTATGGCTCCCTCAACAAACTGCACCCCTTCCTATCAAAATGAAATATCTATCCTAGTTTTAACATGAGGAACAAAAAATGTGGTTTCTTAAAACACTTAAAATCAAACGAATAGTTATATAGGGAGGAGTTGACAGGTGTTCAAAAACCCCACGGTTCCTTTCTCTCTAGATGAAGTAGAGATAGGTCGTGAACTCCAGTTTGTAAATATTAGATTGGGGGATTTCCATCTCATGTACATCAAAGCCTAGTCGTGTTCATATGGCCAATCCCCAACTTGCCTATCAATGTTCAGAATTTGAAGGATACTGGACCAGATGTGGTCGAAGATGGAGCAGGAGAAGAAAAAATGGTCACGAATTTCAACTTCCTGCAAGTAAAACATGCATTGTGGCAAAATTGAAGGAGCCCATTTATCCAATCTTTCCTTAGTGGAGAGCCTGTTATGCATTGCAAGCCAAGCAGTGAAAGAAATGCGAGGCATGTGGCCCGAAAACCAAAAGAATTTATGCCATAGAACATGAGCTTTCTTATTTCGTAGAGCATTCCAAGCAGTATTGATAGAGTCAATTTTTGTGGTCCCAATGGAAGGTACCAATGACAATTGTGATCACAGAGTTTTGGATCATATAAGCCACTGTAGGGTCAAGACTCCTAGGCCAATTCCATGAGGAGGAGCTGTAGACAGTGGCTACTTGTGCCTGGGAACCAATGGATGGGAAAGTATCTAGACAGTAAACGTATAGCGGCCTTGCCGAAGTCCAGGAATCATACCAAAAGAACATGGATTCACCATTCCCGACTTTGCAACATTACTGAGAGTTACTGTTTCTTATTTGACAAAAAACAAATTTGTTACTGTTTCTTTTATTCTGACTTTGGTTCTCTGATGTTAAGTTGAAGGTTTTTTCCATTTTTTCAACTTTCTACAAGTTGGTTTCAAAGTTAAATAGGTTTAAGTCGCTACTATGTTGAGCATGACTGGTCTGTCATCTTCAATGCTTGATTAGGGTGTATTGCTTATCCAACAGATTTATTGAAAATATTTTTCTTAATAAAACAGTTAATCGGTCAATCAAATTGTGAAAATTGGTTTTATACAATTTGACATTTTCCTCCTAAAGTGGTTAAGGTTTGGACCTTACCCCGAATCGAATCGACTTGACTCGAAAATGCAATTCAATTTAGTTTGTAATAATTTTTTGAATCGAATCAAACCATGAACACTGTAGAGTGTAATTAGTACTTTTTCTGCTTTTTCCCCTATTCTTTGGATAACGTCGCATTGGCAGGTATCCATTTTGATATACAAGGATTGGCATGGGATATTTGTTAATGAAAAGGGATAGGCACTTCCAACTTTGAGTCATTGATATAGCGAAGGGGATAAAAGTGCATAATAAAATAGACTTTTAGAAATACAGAGATAAGCACTCTTAAAACGTGTAACTAGATCACCACCTTTGAAAGCCAAGCTAAGAAATATGGAACAGTTCAAAAATTAAGGAAAACTAGGAGAAGTAGAACTTGAAAGAATACCCAAACCAATATGAAAATATAGCCAACAAAACTAGGTATATGAACATGTGGACTAATATGATGTAGTTGCAGAAATGTAAAGGAATGCCAGTGTGATTATGACTCTTAAAAATTATTAGACTTGGTAATATATAATACAATTGGCAAATTAAAAATTATTAGACTTGTTAATATATAATACAATTGGCAAATAACCTAATTGATTATGTACTTTAATCAAATTCTCACTTTTAGTATAAAATTTTTGTAAAATCTTGGGAGGCACAAACTGTGAGATATTTGTCTCATTTAACACTGTGTTACAAATTTCATTAAAAAGAATGGTTTTAATTGATATGACACATTATTTTTTACAAAAAACTAATATTTCCCATAATTTTGACATAAAAAAGTCGAACTAAACCGAGCAAATATCATCTCATAATTTGTGCCTCCTAGATAATGCGAAAAGCTAACATTGAGAATTCGGTGAATGTACAAGTTCAATTAGGTTATTTACCTTACTATAAGTTAAAACTATCTTATATATATTTTAAAGATTTATCCATTGTATGTCTTGTTTTGTATAGACTTTGTACAACTATTTTATCTTAAGAAAATTTTGCTTATCGATAAAAACAAATACAAGAGAATCTAGATAATCTAATTAAATTCATATCATGAATCAACCCTAACTAAATCTTTTTGTTAAATGTACTAGTCTTATTATAATTACTAGAGTCAGTTCGTGCCTTGTTATGGGAAGAAAAAAATTAAAAAAGATGACATGTGTATGAAAAATTAATAAGAGAGATGCAAAGACCAAGTCAAATCTAAGATACATAATTTGTTCACTCATCATTAATCATCCAATCATATTTGAATAAAAATATGATATATTCTTTTTTAATTCAAATTTTGAAGTCTTGAAGAAAGATAGACATATATGCAGGTACCATACTCTTTATATTCGCTTTATGCAGCAAGAAAGGGATCGGGATTTAACTTTTTTTATTGATAAATAATTATGCATTTATCATAATTATAATAATATGTCTAACCAAAAAAAACATTATGAATGATAATATGCAAAATCAGAAAATTGATGTTCTTTTTATTTTATAATATTGGCATGTTTAATTATATAAGTATACTGTTTTTTTAAAATTCCATCCTTTTATATAAAAATAATAAAAATACTGAAAATTTAAATTTAAAAGATGCTTTATAAATAGATAATGTTTCATATTTTATACCCTCATTTCATCTCTCATTTATAAATTTTTTCGATCATAGAATATTGATTTAGAAAGAGATGGAAGAAACATGTAAATGATGAGAAGAATGTAAGTGAAGAACTATTAAAATTGTGGAAAATTTTAGAAATAAAAAAATTGAGGAGAAAGAGAAAAAGAATATTCATTAAGAATTTGAGTGTACGAAATTCACCCCACTCTCCCTTAAAGGGTTGAAAGTAGAAAATTTATCAAAATCTCTCTTAGAGGTTTGGTGAACCTATTTTACTATATAAGTACATAGATACTCAAATATCAAAATAACCAGTGTAAGGGCCCGCGCTTCGCTGCAAAGAAGTTTACTGATTGGTAATGCTGAGATTTTAAGAGTGATTGTCAAAGTAGCAGTAACTCAATGAAGAATAGTCATTTATGTACTGTGTTAAAAGAAAATAATGGAGAATTTATGTGGCTAATATATAGGTAAAAGGTTAATTGCTTGGATTGACAAATAGAATGACCAATGCCATAGAACAAAATTGAAGAGCAGCATATGAAAGTTAGAGCATTATAAAAAGGTAAGAAACTCCGATTATAGAAATTCTTAACATTCAACTCTCTTTCTAGTTACAAACAACTTGAAACAATTATCCTTGGAGGTCACAAAACTGAACCGTTCATGGCATAAGCAACACGGAGTGAAACCGAAAGCCAAGTTGTAGACGTGACTAAGATGAGAGACTAACTACTGTGATAAATTGAGCCACTTTGAGATGCTCTGCAACATTGGTGTAGTCACTATTTGATATCATTACTTGATATCAGGACTTACCAGATGCCTTGATTGTTGTGGCCTCCTTCTAACAATAAGAAAAAGCAAGTAGACCAAAATATATACATTAACACAAAATGACTTGGATGCAAACTCAACCTCTAGATGATGGCAGCATGACAGAGAGACCCAAAAGTAAAATAAAAAAAAATTCTAAAGGTGAGAACCAATATACATGAAGAAAATATGAAGTTTTAAATTACCTTGAAATGTGCATTTGCAGAAACAAAGTGTCACAGCAATAGTGCTGCTTCCGTTTGACTCTGTGAATAGCATTTGCCACAATTGAAAGGAAATTAAATAAAATTTCCCCGTTGTAGAAATGAAAAAATTTGTTCAAGAACTAAAAAGTAGTTGCTTTGGCTTTGAGGATAATATCATTGCAGAGCAGCAAATTTGTTCCAATAACAAGTTATAAAACTCTTGTAGTAATAAACTGTCGTGTAATATTTGGGGATAACGTGGAGTAGATTACCAGTCACGGTAGGCAAATTTTGAGATTGTTGAATAAGAGAAAATAAGCAAATAAAATGAACAAAGTTGAAAGAATACCAAAGAAATCCCATTTTCTATTCCTCTTCAGGTTCTTCTTCTTCTTATCGGAGAAGGTTCTGTCCATCATTGTTTGGCAAGAAATCTCACAGATCAATCTTCGAGTTGGCATTCCTTGCTTGGAGTTGAGAACATCGGCCATTGTGATTCTAAGCAAATAAATTGGATTCACCTTATTCCATATCTCTTCTCTCACATTGTCAATCCATAGCTAACAATTACCATTGTATTTCTAATGCACATTGCTGTTCGAGAACAAATCAAGGAGCAGGCAAAGTTCTAGGCCACTAGGTTGTAAGAATGAAGCAATATGACTTATTCAAAAGTAGAAACTATCATATTTTCTGTTCTGTATTACACAATGTAAGGTCAACATTTGTCTTTTGACTTTTGAGACTTGCACGACTCTCTCTATCTTTTTAGGCTCCACACTTCCAATTGTCAATAAGATAAACATGTAATAGCACCAGACATGCAGAGAGAATACAAAAGAAATTGGGCAAACATATAATGTAGAAAAGATCAAAGAAAAAAATGATCCATAATTGATACTTGCAGATTTAATCTTGAACTCTACCAACTACAGGATGCTGAAATTATAGCCATCTAAAGGAGGGTAGGATCTCCTGTGAGTCACAGTTGTGCTTTGTGGAAGGAGTAGATGACCAAAGTTCAATTCAATTGCTAACAAACCATAGAACTCAATTCGTCGAGAAATTTCCCAATAAGTTGGATTAGCAAAGGCCAAATTATCTCTAACATCTCTCAGTGAAATAACTGTGTGACTTCACTTTTTAGGTTAAAATTTTAGAACAGATAGCTAACAGCTCAAAATTGTGATTTCGAACCCAATTATCTATTTAAGCAGTGAAAGAGAAAATGAAGTGAAGAGCTCCACAATGGAAATCGAGGAAACAAAAAGGATTAGTACCAATTTTCCTCTTAATGGGACTTAAAAAAGGCAAGGATAAAGCTGGAGTACAATATTAACATCACCTATGTAAACCTTGTAGCTGTCGACAAATAAAATCTGAAATGCAACAACTTTCAAAAATTGAACTGGTGATCATGCAAAGTAATCAGAAGCACTGAAATTTCTTTGAATAAAATAAACTAAAGAAGTAACAAAGAAATGTCTGCACAGAACAAGGGAAGGAGAGCAACTTACGAATTTTTAATCTTCATGGAAGTCCAAAGAATCTCAAATATGTAAAAAGCTTATCTAAGAGGAAAACTAATAAGCAGAACAAAATAGAAAAATGTGCCCTCAAAATGAATGAGAGGTAAAAAAAATAACGATTAAATAAAAAATAGAGAGAGCTTTTAAGGAAAAGTCTACCGACAAAGGCAAGCAATGATGGGAAGCGTTATTAACTTGCAAGTTGTCTGGGCCAAAGGAAAAGCTTTTCTTCTCCGAATAGCAAAGATGCTAACATGCTCACAAAGCAAGAGGAGCACAAAATTGAAGACATAGGAGGAGAAGTTAATCTGATAGGACAAAACAAAAACAACTCAAATCTGTGATTCATAAGGGAGCCAGATGCAAGGAAACAAACATTTATTATGTTAAATGAATGCAATTTTAAAATAGTTTTGAACATATATATAGCACAATGGATAAGAAATTCATTCAAGGGACCTCTATCGATGGCAAATGGTTTAGGTACAATAGCTAACTAAACTTCACTATGTAAACCATCAAATATTTCCTTGTATACAATATTTCATGTGCAACCTCGTTTCTTAGGATAATTGTTTTCTATGACAAATTTAAGGCTTCCTCACAAAGTTACTTGGAACTAAAATCCACAGGTAATAGCATAAGGAAACAACAGAAATCAATGAAATCACAATCACAACATGCTATGAGGACACTACAGTTGTCTAAAACTAACACTGCTTCAACCACCAGAATAAAAAAGAGGCAGAGAACAGGGAGGAAGATTGAATTGTGATAGAAAAAGAGATCTACTGGCGATCTTCCAGCACCACGGGCCACAAGTATAGTAGAAAACTTGAGTAGATGATGAAATAATTGAGATATAACGACAACTCTTTAGCCTGTATAGGGAAAAAAAACCTAAAATCACAAATAAGATCAACCTAGGGTTTAAGAAAAAGGTACATGTGTGATATGAGAAGCAAACATATCTGAGTCCCTCCCTAGTCCGACATAGAAGACAACCTACAACCAAAACAGTTGATCGAGAAGAGAATATTGAATGGCGATGGCCATGGAAGGGTAGGGAGATGCAAGGCATTAGAACCGGCAACCATGAAATCAAAGGAGTCTACCTACCCGACCGAGTAAAGAAGACACGATCAGCGATTACAACTGGACAGTAAAGAGGCATCGACTGAGGGGTGGCAAGTGCAAACCACCAAAAAGCAAATTGGGAAAGAGAAAAGGACAGAAGCAACACAATGACCTGAGTTATCTCAAAAGGCAGAGAGAAAAGAGATGATGTGTGTTAAGTGTGTAAAAGATTGATTATTTGCATGCTTTTAGGGCCTAGATTTGAATAAGATAATCGAGTTTGACCTGGTTTATGTGCTTAATTATGCAATCTTTCCCTGTTGAATATAGCGGAGTTAGAATTGAACAAGTGTTAAAAGTCGGGTTTATCTTAAGAATGTTGGTACTTTTGAGACATTTTGAGATGTAGATACATAATAGAAGATCAACCGAGCCTCCAAAATGAATCCTGACTGAAGACGTGAAGCTGATTAGAAGAGCAAAACAGTGGGATCGCGGCACAGGGTCGCGGCACCAATGGAGGCAGTGAAGAGGGACCGCGGCACTGGATCACAGCACTGGATCGCGGTCCTAGGCAAATCAACAGCGAACTCTGGAGATTTATTGCCGAATCAACATCAGGTAACCCCAAATATTACACAGAATATTTTTGGGCAGAATCAGAAATATTTGGGAGACAAAAAGATTCTGATTCAACTCAGCTGGGAAAGAGAGAATCTTGCAAGATTTGAAGAAAGTTCTAATATATTGCAAAGATATTTTCAAATATTCTTCAATCTTTACAAATAGACCAGCAAGCAAGTTCTCCGGGAGAATTCCAGCCATCCAACAATCAGTTCCAGAATCCTTTTGCAACCTTGAAGATCAAGAGAAGCTCGTGATCAAGAGGAAAGAAGGGAAGCACTTCAAGACGGCTCGAGGCTCGAGAGATCGGCATCGACTTACCTAGAGTTTTCTCTTTCCCTTTTCTTTTCTATTGAGTCACGATGTATTTCAACTTCTTCTTGGTAGTTATTTTCAATTCCATCATGAACTAATTCCTTTATTCCTAAGGCAAGCAATGGAACTCTTTTCTACTTTCTAGATTCATCTCTTTTCTTGAGTATGTGATCAATTACATCCGTATTACTTATACTATTCTCGTACTTAATGCTTTCTGATTGATTGGCCACAAATTAGATCGAATAGGAGAAATCGACAAACTCGAGAGACGGAGTCGAAATCACATCGGAGATAGTATAACTTAGGATAATTCACGCCAAGAGGTCGGGATTACTTGTGAGAAGCATCGAAAGATTAGCCAATCATCCTAGGTATCCAAATTATCGAACTCAATGGATTTCTTGATATTAATTGCCTATAGATAGAGTGATTGGTATCGTCCTAGAAACACGTTCTTGTTAAACCGAGAGGTAGGCGAGGAGACACAAAACCCTAGGATAGTAATACCATAATTGATTACATATAGAGAGTGGGATTGGGTTTAGAAGTAGGATTGAGGGAAGTTGTGAGCTTTAGGACCATTCAAACTTATTAATTTCTTTTAATTGCTTCCAATTTACTTTTCTTGTTTTAATTGAATTCCTATCCAATCTCAAATTGCCTAGCTTGGCTTAATTGCTTGGTCTATTGCTTGGCTTTGATTGACTTAGATTCTCATGGGAATGATATTGATATTCATCACTTTATTACTTGTGCGATACGTATACTTGCGTGCCTTTTTGGTTATCTATTTTTATCGCAACAAGTTTTTGGCGCCGTTGCCGCGGATCAAGTTTTCAATTATTTCTAACCTTAATACTAAGCAATTTTCCTCGACTAGGTACTCTTTTCTAATTTTTTTTTTTAATTTCTTTTCACTAGGTGCCCTCTCAAGTTGTATGCTTCACCGCCACAACTCGGCTCCACTATTGCACGATCCGGAACCCGAGCGGACCTTTCATAGGAGACGAAGAGAGCAAAGAGCAGCCCAAGGGAGACAAGCCATGGAACCTGGTCAAGGAGGTGAATTAGTACCACAAAACCAACGACGGAAGACCATCAAGGAGTATGCACAATCGCAATTTTTGAATCAATCAAGCATCGTCAAGCCACCGGTTCAAGCTCACACCTTCGAGATCAAACCATCGGTAATCCAAATGCTTCAAACTTCTTGTTCTTTTGGAGGAGCACCGAATGAAGATCCTCATGTGCATCTAGCAAAGTTTCTTGAGATATGTGACACTTTCTGCTTCAATGGGGTGTCAATCGAGTATATCCAGTGTCCCTTTTCTCCTTTTCATTGAGGGACAAGGCTAAGGCGTGGCTGCTATCACTTCCACCAAGCGCACTCGACACATGGGATGCAATAACCGAGAAGTTCTTGGCTCACTACTTCCCACCTTCCAAAACAATGAAGCTAAAGAACGACATCATGACATTCAAACAACAACCCATGGAGTCTTTCTACGAAGCTTGGGAGCGTTTCAAAGAGCTATAACAAGCATGCCCCCATCACGACATTGAGATATGGGCATTGGTGCAAATTTTTTATAATGGTTTATTGGAAAATTGTCGTTCTTCCCTTGATGCCGCTGCAGGTGGTTCAATCATGAATAGATACCCCAAGAAAGCCTATGAATTGCTTGAAGAGATGGCACGTAATGGATATCAATGGCCATCCGAAAGGGCAATGGGACATGGAACCGCCGGAATGCATTCGGTAGATGCCGTGACAGCGCTCTTCGCTAAGATGGATGCCCTATTCAAAGAAGTGACAGCATGGAAGAACCAAGGAGCGGGGCCAACCTATGGTGCCACTGAAGGACTAGCTTACATGGAACCGGTGTAAGAGAATCAAGAATCAGCCAATTACATTGGAGGCAACCCGAGAAACAATCCCTACTCCAACACATACAATCCGGGTTGGAGAAATCATCCGAACTTCTCCTATGCCAACAACAACAACCAAGCCAATCCACCACCGAGGTTTCAATCAACTCATAAACAAGAACCTTCAGCTTCCAATTGCCTCACAAGATTAGAAGACACTTTCATTAAATTTATGCAATCTTCTCAAGATACACATGTTGCTGTGCAATTGAATTCTAATCAAATTGTTATTTTGCAATCACATGTGCGGAACATGGAGACTTAAAGTGGTCAATTGGCTCAAGCAATCAATTCTCGACCTTTGGGAGCACTACCGAGCGACACAAAAATCAACCCTCGAGGTAAGGATAATGAACAAGTGAAAGTAATCACGTTGCAGCATGAGCCAGAAGCAAAGGACCGAAAAACAGAGGAGGAACCGCGATCCTAGACTGCAACCCCAAAATCCAGAATAGAGGGGTCGCGACCTAGACGACAAAGTCGAAATTCAAGACTCAGAAGACTTCCAAAGTGACAAAGACAGCCCAAAACATATTGAGCATACCCAAACAAGGCCAGGAAAGAAGGAAAGGACATACCCACCACTTTCTTATCCACAAAGAGCACAAAGGGCAAACAATGAACACTAATTTCGTAAGTTTTTAGATGTGTTTCGTAAATCGCATATTAATATACCGTTTGCCGAAGTTTTAGAACAGATGCCAAGCTATGTGAAGTTCATGAAGGAGATCCTATCGAAGAAGAGGAAGCTTGGAGATTATGAGACCGTGGCTCTTACCGAGAAGTGCAGTGCAATTTTGCAACACAAGCCACCCCCAAAATTGAAGGACCAAGGTAGTTTTACAATACCTATCTCCATTGGTAACAAATTTGAAGGTAAGACTCTATGTGATCTTGGTGCAAGTGTCAATCTCATGCCATATTCTGTTTATAGTGAATTAGGATTAGGAGAAGTGAAGTCGACAATGATTACACTTCAACTAGCTGATAGATCTTTGGCTTATCCCTGTGGTATAATCGAAGATGTTTTAGTTAAAGTGGATAAGTTTATATTTCCCGTTGATTTTGCGGTGCTTGATTTCGATGAGGATCAAGAGATCCCAATTATACTTGGTAGACCTTTTCTTGCTACAGGTCGTGCATTAATTGATATGGAAAAAGGCAAGCTTACAATGAGGGTTGACAAGAATAAGGTGACTTTGAAAGTATTCCGCTCTATGGAGTCTCAACCTCATGAATGCTTCTCTATTGATGTTGTTGATAGGTTCACCAATCATGAATTCCAAGAGACCCGAACCAAGGATACACATGAAGAAGTTCAAGATAGTGGACAATCACATGATGCAAGGCACCATGAAGACATGAAGCAAAGGGATGCAATTTCAAAAGTGCCAAAGAAGTTCACTAAACATTTGGAAGGAAAACCTCCTGATATAAAACAAGTTACTAAGAGCTCCCTCAAAAGACAAACAAAGCATGATGAAAGGACCACGGTAAAAGGATTTCAACTCGGTCAACTAGTTCTTTATTATAATTCTTTGTTAAAGTTCTTGTCACGAAGGAAACGTTGGTCGGGCCCATTCCAAGTGGTACGAGTCTTCCCTTGTGGGTCGGTCAAATTGATGAATCAAAAGACAAGAGAGAAGTTCAAGGTGAAGGGACAACATTTGAAGGCATATGAAGAGAACCCTATCAAATGGGATGGGTCCTTAGCTCAAGGACAAGGAGGATGATGTGACCAAAAGTCAGGCCGAGACTTAAAACACGGCGCTTCTTGGAGGCAACCCAAGCCAAGAGTCCATTGCTTTAATTTTAGTTGATTTTTATTTTCTAGGTCACATGCATATTTTTAATTTTTTGTTTAATTTTTTTTTAGGAAGCTCTGCTGAGGATCGCGGCACAGGATCGCGGTCTCTCTCTAACAGAACACTTTGGATCGCGGCATATGATCGCGGCACTAAGCAATAGTCCCACATCACAGAATGCTGCCCACTTAGGACCGCGACACAGGACCGTGGTCCCACCTTAAAAAAACTGATTTGTTTAAAGAGAATTAGGGCTTCGTAACTTAATCCCCTTGTCTCCTCTGCAGAAAATCGACAAGCGAGTGTGAGCACTATTCCTTAGCACCATCCTCTGAAGAAGAACAATAGCATCCTTTGAAGAAGAAGATCAGGAAGAAGAAGAAGATGCCCATGGAGCACACGAGAAGAGTAGCATTCAACAAAAACCAGGCAAGTTCTCACCTTTATCTACTCTTTCTTTCCATTGGGACACTGTCAAGTTTAGGTTTGGGGGGGAGCTTGTTTAGCTAGGTGGTAGTTTATTTTGAATTAGTTGCTGATGGCTGATGAGAATTAGTTTGCTTATTACTGATGAGAATTGGGCTGAATTGCTTATTTCCGTTTGCTGAATAGCTGAATTGCTAAATGGCATTGCTGACTTTTCCTTACAACTTAATTTCCATGCATTTAGATTGTTAGATAGTTGCATAGGTTTCATGTTAGGTTTTCATTTTGTTGGATGAATGACATCATGGAATGTATCCACTCATGAAGAATTGGTTAGCCCTTGTTCAATGACGATAATCAATGGCTTGGAAATTTGAAACTCGATCGGATTGGAAATTGTAACCTGCTTTAAGATGGGTTTTAAGAAAAATATATCATGTCTGAACCCCATTATTTTCACGAAACTCTTATTTTAGGGATAGCTTAAAATTTCCCTTGATGTTGCTTGGTTGTAGGGCTCACATGAGAGTAGGCAAGGACGAAAACTTAGATATCCTACCAAAGGTAAATAATGGAAAAAAAAATATATAGAAAAAAAAAAGAGAAATATTATGCATGAGCTAGCAAAGAAAAATCCTATAGAATTGTATATGTGAGCTTATAGGAAAGATGTGCCAAGGCTCTGAGCACCACTGCATGGGTTTGAGCGGTATTTAGTGCGAAAGCATACGCAATAAGGCCCGGCATGTACTCGTGGTGGATAGTTCATTAGTCAAAGCTTGAGGATAGATTCGTAGAGGTATCTTAAAATCCAATGCCTTGGACCAACTGGGACGGGAGCCATTGGTCGATTCCTCGCTACACGAGCCTAGATTATGGATATGACACCCAGAATCGTGCACCACCAAAAAAAAAAGAAAAAGAAAAAGAGTGAGAAAGAAAAGAGCGGAATTGTCAAAGGCATTGTCTTTGTGATTGTTTAAGTCTCTTGATTGTGTACTTGACCAACCAAGTTTCAAATTGGGTGCTTGAACTTTAGTAAGAGTATTTGCACTAACACGGCACAAGCTAAGACGGATTTTTGTGAAAATTTTGACATCAAAAGTAGGAAGCAATTGAATTGAAGATTGAATAGAAAATAAAGAGCCATTCCTAAGAACTCTAAGGGGCTATCTCTTTCCAATTAAGTGGAGAAATTCTTGTGTCTTGCTTGCTTTTGTGCATTGATTTGGAAGTGTCTTACTCGAGGACGAGTAAGAATCTAGGTTTGGGGGTGTGTTAAATGTGTAAAAGATTGATTACTTGCATGCTTTTCGGGCCTAGATTTGAACAAGATAATCAAGTTTGAACTGGTTTATGTACTTGATTATGCAATCCTTCCTTGTTGAATATAGCGGAGTTAGAATTGAACAACTGTTAAAAGTCGGGTTTATCTTAAGAATGTTGATCCTTTTGAGACATTTTGTGATGTAGATACATAATAGAAGATCAACTGAGCCTCGAAAATGAATCTCGACTGAAGACATGAAGCTGATCAGAAGAGCAAAACAGTGAGATCGCGGCACCAATGAAGGCAGTGAAGAGGGACCGCGGCACTGGATCGCGGTCCTAGGCAAATCAGCAGCGAACTCCGGAGATTTATTGCCAAATCAACATCAGTCAACCCCAAATATTACATAGAATATTTTTGGGCAGAATCAGAAATATTTGGGAGACAAAAAGATTCCGATTCAACTTAGTCGGGAAAGAGAGAATCTTGCAAGATTTGAAGAAGGTTATAATATATTGTAAAGATATTTTCAAATATTCTTCAATCTTTACAAATAGACCAGCAAGCAAGTTCTCCGGGAGAATTCCAGCCATCCAACAATCAGTTCCAGAATCCTTTGCAACCTTGAAGATCAAGAGAAGCTCGTGATCAAGAGGAAAGAAGGGAAGCATTTCAAGACGGCTCGAGGCTCGAGAGATCGACATCGGCTTACCCAGAGTTTTCTCTTTCCTTTTTCTGTACTATTGAGTCACGATGTATTTCAACTTCTTCTTGATAGTTATTTTCAATTCCATCATGAACTAATTCCTTTATTCCTAAGGCAAGCAATGGAACTCTTTTCTACTTTCTAGATTCATCTCTTTTCTCGAGTATGTGATTAATTACATCCGTATTACTTATACTATTATCGTACTTAACGCTTTATGATTGACTGCTGGAGATAGTATAACTTAGGATAATTCACGCCGAGAGGTCGGGATTATTTGTGAGAAGCATCGAAAGATTAGCCAATCACCCTAGGTATCCAAATTAGGGTTCGAACTCAATCGGTTTCTTAATATTAATTGCCTATAGATAGAGTGAATGGTATTATACTAGAAACACGTTCTTGTTAAACCGAGAGGTAGGCGAGGAGACACAAAACCCTAGGATAGTAATACCGTAATTGATTATATATAGAGAGTGGGATTGGGGTTAGAAGTAGGATTGAGGGAAGTTGTGGGCCTTAGAACAGCCGGGCCGATTCTGGTCCGGGGTTGAGCTAGTTCATGAACCGGCTAGGACGGGCCTGACCCAGATCAAAAAGCAAACGGTCCAGTCCGATCTGGGTTGATGGTTCCGACCCAAGTGACCTGGCCCAAAACCGTCACACAGACGTGTCGGTCATGATCTGGTTCGGGCCGAGCCTGGCCGAATAGGCCAGAATTTTTTTTTTTTTAAATTTTTTGAATTTTTAGGGCATTTTTTAGGATTTTATGTATGATTTTAAAATAAAATGAAATATTTCATTATTAGGATTCGAACCCAAGTCTTCTACTTAAAAGTCAAGAATTTTAACCAATTGAACTAATTGTATTTTACTTACATTTTACATTCAATATTATATAACTAATTTTATTAAGGTATATTAGATTTTTAGCATTTTCAAATAAACTTGAAGTATTTATTTAAAATAAAATTAAAAAATATAGATATTTAAATTTAAAAAACTATCGATGGTTCCGACCCAAGTGACCTGGCCCAAAACCGTCACACAGACGTGTCGGTCATGATCTGGTTCGGGCCGAGCCTGGCCGAATAGGCCAGAATTTTTTTTTTTTTAATTTTTTGAATTTTTAGGGCATTTTTTAGGTTTTTATGTATGATTTTAAAATAAAATGAAATATTTCATTATTAGGATTCGAACCCAAGTCTTCTACTTAAAAGTCAAGAATTTTAACCAATTGAACTAATTGTATTTTACTTACATTTTTACATTCAATATTATATAACTAATTTTATTAAGGTATATTAGATATTTAGCATTTTCAAATAAACTTGAAGTCTTTATTTAAAATAAAATTAAAAATATAGATATTTAAATTTTAAAAACTATCTGTTGGTAGATATGTTAAATATTTATAGTATTTTAAATATGATATAAATTAAATAACATTAAAACCAAAAAAGGTCTCTACTGTATTTTGGGGGGGGAATGGGCCCATAATATTAAATGGGACCCACTGCCCATATTGTCTCTGTTGTGCCTTGGGGGGAAGAGGCCGTGGGGCTCACTGCCAGCTCTGTCTTTGTACCATGAATCACGGTCACGGTCACGGTTCCGGTCAGGTCCGGTTCCGGTTCAACGGGTCGATTTTGTCTACCCAACCAGTTACCAGGCCTCAACCGGTAGGGGGCGGATTGGTTACGGGTTTGTGACTGATCCGAGTCGGTTCAGGGTTCACACGGGCCGGTTCCAGGCTGAACCGGCCCATTTAACAACACTACTTGGAACCCTCTTTTAGTATTAAGAGAATAGATAAGACCCCACATTTTCCATGCACAATGTTTGCTTGGATGTTGTTGGGTGGCTTGGGGCATATCGGATCATGTACCCGTCATAGGTTTATTTCATTAAGCCCGGACAAATTATTCACTTTAAGATACAAATTAAAGGATGTACATGTATGTAAAAAATTTTAAGGTGAACTCAATTTACCGTAAATTTATTTGAGTAAATTATGGATACTTTTAGCTCCATTGTAACAGTACAGTACTTTTCTCTAATAGATTTCGTAGTTCACCTAAGAATTGCTCCCAAGCATTTGCAGAAAATTCTCTCGAATTATTGAGTACCAATTTGTTAATAAATTTCATGGTTCACTGTAATAAATATAACATCTGTTCGCATACAAATAGGACCACTGCCAGGAAAGTGTGCCGGAAAACACATGAAGAGACGGGAAGGCTTTCACATGGAGAAGTTTATCAGCCAGAAAACATAGATCTTATTCAATGCATCGATCAAATTATATATAACATATTCTCCGTTGCTGCTGTGTGGACCACTGAAAGCTGATTGGAAGGGATGGGGAGGTGGCTAAAGTGTCATTTTACAGCTCAAAGTTCATGTGTGTGCCACCATAGCTATTTAAGAGGTACGAACTCGACTAGCCGATAATAAGACTGGTCCCCAAAAAGGCTCCCCAACCATAGAATCACCATAAATGCTTGTATGTACTTGAATGATCGATTTGATTGTGATGTGACTGAATGAGTTTCCAACTGGAAGGATTACAACTTCATGGTTCTTCTAGTTGAAAAGATCAACCACCTATTTTTGAGGCCTTACGTAGAACTCCATCGATTCTAGAGGAGAGGAAAAACTAACCTAAACAGTCACGTCCGACCCGAAAATACGGCCCAAACCACCCGAGTTTTATATATTGTCTATGTGCTTGAATGATTGATTCAATTGTAATGTGACTAACTAAGTTTCCAAACGGGAAGGACTATAACTTCATGGTTCTTCGAGTTGAAAAGACCAACCACATATTTTTGAGGCCTTACATAGAACTCCATCGACTCTAGAGGAGAGGAAAAACTAACCTAAAAAAGTCAAGCTCCGACCCGAAAATACGGCCCAAGCCACCTAAGTTTCATATATTGTGTGTATATATTTTTTAATTTGTAGTAATTTGTATTAGACGTATAATTAATTTTTAATATATTAGAGTAGTATAATAGAATTCATCAGATTAACTAAAGTCTTATCGAACCTATATTTATATATGAGATGTAAATTATCCATTTGATTCAGAGTTTGTATACATAGCTCAAGGACTAGTTCAAGTGGATTGGATAAGCAACTCATATGGTAATTTATAATGTTGAATGTTTGAATCCCCCTGAGCTCGCATCCCTAGGTAAGGCCATTGTACTGACCTGGATCCATGGTGATGCGAACCTCGCCAACAACCTGATGAGACCCAATATCAAGTATGATAAGAACCTAATCAACACGTGATGAAACCAGTATATGACTTATAAGGTCTTCAGGAAACGTGTTCTTGTCAAGGTCGAAAGGTGGAAACTTGACTCGTTACTGACAGAAAGGTAAGAACTTTGGTATAAAAAAGACATCACAATCAATTATGGAAAGGTTGATTGATAAGTCAGGGTGAACGCTACGAATTACTCCGATAAGTTCAACAGTTCTAAAGAATCAAATAAAATAAGATCTCACTCTTACTAATTCATTATCTTAATGAGTGAAAATACAATGTGAACCTCTTGAGTATTTATAGACTTCTAATAAAAATATAAAAGTTGTAAATATATCCTAATAGCTATCTTAAAAATATGGTAAATATAATCTAAATATATCTAAAAGATATCCTAAGAATATTTCTAGGAAGCTAGCATATTTTCTAAAGATAAGAAGAATCTACTCTCCAAATTTATTCAAATTGAATATACAATCAGCTCATAAAAGCAAATATAGCTTCATATCTTCTTGATCTTCTTGCCGCTTCTAAGCTCCTCTTTCCCTTGTGGCCGACATTGACTTCCATTCTTGATATCTTTGTCTTTGATATGTAACACATATGCTCTTGAAACTTCTCTCTTGAGATCTTATCATTGAACCATGAAGATCATTAGTTACCTTCTTTAATCCCGTGCCAAGGATCACATCACATGGACTTGTGGGTGTTCATGGGCCTGTAGAGAATAAATCTCCTGTTATCAAAAAAGTGTAAAAGTTTTGAATCATTGAATTAAAATCATAATCTGAATTCTCAATCTAATTGTATATTAAAAATTCGAGCCCAAAAAAACTGCACCCGAAACATTACTGCAAATGATTTTCGATATGATTTTTTTACTGAATAAACCAGCTTGAAAAGGCCGAGACGAATTATTCAAGAAAAATCCACCAGAATTCATCCCACTTTCACCCATATGGACGGGACTGAAATTGAGAAAGATCGCTGTGCCAGCTCTCTATGATGCGAGTTGGTCTGGTTTTGAATGTCGTCCTAATTAAGGACACAATTCTTCTATTTTAATAATACACTTTATCTCGCTTAAGACAACTTGACATATCAACCACCTCTTCGTCTGCTGTCCAACCACCATATATATATGTATGTATGTATGTGTACACGCTCTGTCGTCCTCCAATATAGACTGTTTCAACAGAAGCAGAGGGAAACGGAAATGAGGGATTGTTCCATTTTGCTTCTGTTAGGAGCAGTCGTGATTGTGGAGGCCTGCGTTAGGGGCGGTGAAGCACAGCTCAGCTATGCCTACTACAAGACTTCCTGTCCCGACTTGGAGAGCATTGTGAAAGCTGAAGTCCTGAGTAGTTCGCTCCTCGACTCCACTTCTCCGGCGGCACTTCTCCGGCTCATGTTTCACGACTGCCAAGTTCAGGTAATAGAGAAGTGCACATTATATAGCTTTCAACGAGTTCTATTTATTTATTCTCTCTTTTTCTCATCCGCTTCTGATATCATAAATTTTTGCGAGAAATTTTTGGGTGAGCTAATCTCATAAATGACGTGTAGTGAACTTGGTTGGTGATAGTTTAACAAGTCAGAGAAAGATGTCACATCACATTTAAAAGTAAATATTATTGATGGTTAGAAAAATGCGATGCGATAATTTTTATTAGAGTGTCGAACAATTATTAGACAAGTTTATTGATAGCATCACAAGTTGATTCATGTTAGAATCTCTCAAATTTTGCATGTAATGCTTGCATGGAATTTTTTTTTTTTTGGTGGAAATAGTCTCTTGGACGAGTTTATGTATAAATTTTGTAGTAGTTGAGAATTTGAGGAATATGGAAGTCTTTACAGTAACTTGGCCGTGATTTGATCACGGCGTCACGGCATGTCATGAGTGAGTGCTATGACACTAGTGCTTCGTGGTGCTGTGTTCAAATTATGGCTAAGGTACAATACCGTCAAAGTTTAATAAAATTTTACGAGGAATATGTTGCATTTAGTTATCCAAAAGGTTTATTAGGCAACTGAATATGCACATGTAAATGTTCGCATGTTGCTTCCTCGATGAGCTCGAACAATCGATTACCAATTACTCGAAAATCAGATTCAATTCAATGGTTCATGACTGTGAATGTAATTCTCCGTTTCCCATTAATTCCCCAACTCAATATATTGTAACACGCTGACCGCCAAAAGTTGATAACCTTCAGGGTTGCGATGCTTCCGTGCTTCTCGATCGAAGCAGCTCGGCCTTAAAACCGGAGTTGTTCTCCGCCAGGAACTTTGGGATCAGAAAGACGGAGGTGGTTAACCACATAAAGTCGGTCGTGGAAGTTGCCTGTCCGGGACAGGTCTCGTGTGCAGATATCATAGCATTAGCCGCGAGAGATGCCGTGGCTCTATCAGGGGGACCACAGATTGCCATCCCGCTGGGTAGGAAGGACTCGAGGACTTCGAGCTCTCGAATGGCTGATGCTCGTCTCCCTTCCCCGAATATCTCGGTCGATGAGTTCATTCGGGTTTTCTCATCCAAAGGAATGAGCCTCCAGGAGTCGGTTGCCATCTTAGGTAAAATGGTAAAATGAAACATTTGAAAGGAAATTGAAAGGTTTTTTTGTAAAATATCAACCGGGCCTATTAGAAATTTGGCGCATACTTCACCAAACTTATGGGTGATAGTACTAAATCCAGACCCTCAACAGCTAGAGATAGTATAATATGTAGCGAGTACATTACGTGACAATGTTGATATAGTGTCACGAACCCATAAGATTTAATAATCAATTTAAGATTTTTTTTTTTAATAAAACCCTAAAACTTAATAATAACTTTAGAAATGATTGAATCCTATTGATCTGTGATATCACGTCAACACTGACATGCAATATACCCTTTACGTAAAAGACTTTCTCCAGTAATAGACCTTGAGTATGGTGTTTTTCTTCTAGACTCGGTGAGGTAGGATATCTGGCCACGCTGACTACGGTAAAGAATTTTCTTTCAGTCTCGGTCTTACTGGCCGCGAGCTTCACACTTGGGTCCAGTGAGCTGTGAGCCCCCACACACAGATCTGTGATATGATATTATTTAAAATATCCTGAGTTTATAAAAATTTGAATACATATCCACTTAAAAAACTAAATTACAGATGGAGATACCCGACTTTTCTTGTGCATATCGATTCTATTTATTACTTGTTAATAGATGTGGGATTTAGTTCTCAACCATCATTATTTACAAAGTTTGGTAATTAGATTACATTTTCACTCTTATGTTAGGTGCACATACGCTCGGAGGGGGCATTGTATCAACATAGTGGATCGACTATATAATCCGAAGACCTGCGATCGTTCCTTGAACCTTGCATACGATGCTTCACTGAGGCTCAGGTGTCCGACCCGGTTTCCTCTCACTAACCTCACGCCCGTGCCGAACGACCTGACCCCGTTCATATTCGACAATCAGTACTACCGAGACTTGACAATGGGGAAGGGCCTGCTCCTCATCGATTCAAGGCTCTGGAGGGATTCCCGGACTGCGCCCGTTGTGAGACGGTTTGCCAAGGATCAGGATTACTTCTTCCGGGTATTTTCCTCTGCGTTTGTCAAGCTGTCCAAGACCAACATTCTCGGACGATCAAAGGGCGAGATCAGGAAGCACTGCAATCGCGTAAACTGAACATATACATTTGATATTTTCCTTTAAAATGGCACTTCCAAGCACGAATGGAAATAAAATATGCCCATATGATTCGATAGTGTTCATATTCTTTTTGATTTAGATCAACTCGGAAAGATCGCGTTTTTCGTGTTTGTATCAGACGGATAAAACATTTTGGCAGTTCATGAGTTGCAGAATCAAATTGAAATTTATGCAGATGAAGTCATATGTCATTTCCCTCTCACAATAAAGGCATCAAGGCTTGCATTTCTCTTTCCTGATGTGCCCCCATCTGAATCCCGTGCATAGCAAATTAAAAAGCAAATTTTTGCATGTTGAATTTATTTATGAGTTGCACCGGGAACTTGTTTTTTTTCCCTCAGTCTGGTACATAGAATTTGGCAAAAAAAAAATCTGACATATAGAAATCTAATAAATTCTCATTAATTTAGTTTCATATTAGTTCGAATAAGTTTAGGATAAAACTCTTGTAATAATTGATTTTCTCAATTTTCAATCACAAAAGAGGTCTGTAAACGGACAAGGATAGGAGGTTGGGAATTAAAGAAACATTGAAATCCTCGTTGATAACGAGAAGTCTCATGTGTAACGGGTATATCACGAGATAATGTTTACTTGTATGTTTGTCCCATTAGGATTTAACGTATGTCGAGCTTTTTATATTTTTCAAAATTTTTAGCATTTGTTGCATCGGAAAAAAGTTTTTAGCATTTGATAATTATAATCATATAAGAGTTGATTATATGTCCAGTTCTTTGGACAGATATATCTGTTGGCATTTTCACATGCAATGGAGACTTTCTACATTGAAGAGTGGAGATCGTCGACATCAGGCATCCACAATCCCGCTATGGAACTACCCCCCCTACATTCCTCAGCGATAAGAAAGAAAAACGGCGAATCCTAGGCAATGGCCAGCACGGGACTCCGCCACCCTTCTCCTTTATGCTCCTCACGGGTCACATTTTTTCTTTCTTCTTTTTTTCAAATTGTTTTCGCTTGGAAAAAAATTTATAAAATAGGCATTTCATTTATCTCTCTTTCATGCATTAATCCGACATCTCGACATGCATAAATAATTCGAGTAGGGTAAATGTTATCCATGGAATTTTATCTTCTATTTCAAATATCATTTAGATTATAGGAAATTTATTCAAAATAAGAAATATCGATTGGCAATCTTCCCAAGAAAATTATGTTCCAGATTTTACTTACTTCCAATCTGATATCGATTGTTCACCGCAGTTGCATCATTCCGTGTCTTGAAGTCAATCATCAACTCATTTCTAGGTCTTCGAGTCTTCGAACTTATGGGTTGTTGCAAGAAATTTCAACAAATGCCCACCTCAACTTGTAGTCAAGTGCTGCTAGTCCCTACTCGACTCTTTGCCTCAACCCTCCATGGACTCCAACTCACCTTAAGCATGCATTGTTCAAAGCCAAACTACTCCTTAACTTCTCAGTGTCGTACTTACTCAACTTCCTTCCAATGATTCCTATGCAGCTACTTCTTCACAAGTAAACTTTACCTTGACTTCATCATTACTAGGGATCGGAAAATCATGAGATCCACAACTTCCTTTTGGCTTTCCAAGATCCCCCAGCCTGCCCTTCCTCATGAACACTTTCATAAAAGTTTCAACCAAGCCTCGCTTCACCATTAGATTAATGTCTACCACCTTAGGCTAGGTGACTAAAGTACTCGGGACTTCCGCGATGAGCTATACCATTTCCATTGGCTTCTCCACTAGTGCTCTGAATGTCATGAAGATTTCTGAGGGATTCCCGACCAAAAGCATTGACCTGTACTCCTTCATCTTGACAATCTAGAGATCACTCCAGTACTTTTTGTTTGGAGTCAAGTTTTCAAACGTCATCATAATGCTATTTTTTTAGAACATAGATCATAGGGTTCATTTTGCAATACCTCCTGCATGACTATAAGAGCTCTAGGAACACATTGCATGTCTTACAATTTTGCACACTACCATCCTCCATCTTGATTTAAACTTCACTCCAGTACTTTTTGTTTGGAGTCAAGTTTTCAAACGTCATCATAATGCTATTTTTTTAGAACATAGATCATAGGGTTCATTTTGCAATACCTCCTGCATGACTATAAGAGCTCTAGGAACACATTGCATGTCTTACAATTTTGCACACTACCATCCTCCATCTTGATTTAAACTTCTCGCGGCAATGTCAAATTGGTGAGAGTGAATTGAGGCGAGAGAAATTCCTCTCCGTGCGCGTTAGCATGCTACTCTACACCTTCGCCTCTTCTGAGCACGTGGCATTTGGTTTAGAACGATAACTGTTGATTTTTACCTTAGGTTTTCTAGTGGGGCCTCTTCAACCTTTTCCTGGTGGCTTTAGGCCACTAAATTGCCATTGATGGCCAACCCCTCGTGTCGGCTCCTTCTCCTAATGCTTCGGGGTCCCAATATTAGCCATGGCCAAGCATCTTTCAAAAAGAAATCCCCTAAGATGCAATTCCATGTGCCAGAGAAGAATGGAAATGGCAAAATGGTCTCAAAATGTTATTAAAGAAGGATCGTAACATTGGGAGAAATGTCTGGCGGGAAGTTTCATCAGCCCCGCCCCTCTGAACAGACTGCTAATGCCACTGGTTAAGAAGATGTGGTCTAAGACAGAAGAAGTCATAGTATCCACGAAAGATAAGATTTTCATATTTATATTCTCTAATCCATCTGCAATGACCTCGATGCAAGAATCTGGTTCTTGAAGAGTAGGGAGCAACCTGCTTCTTCTCCAACAATGGGCCCTTGAGCTCACTATTTCATATATAAATTTATGAAAAAAATCGATCTGGTTTGTTCTAAGGAATATACCCGCTTCATCTTTATAACTGTTGCAGCTCATGTTACCTGACCAATGCCATACACAAACCTTTGTATATGGACAAGGGCACTTCCCATCTCACCTTCCTTCCACTCAAACATAGATGATTGCTTTCTACAAATAAAGAAGGTCTTCTCACTGCTTTGTATGTGGATCGCATAGAGAAAGTGGGGTATATGCTTTGTAGATGATTAAGTTTTGGTTTTCCTACTCTCAATATGCAGAATGCGAGTGGTTATGAGTGGGGAAAGGGTATTGAATGTGGGACGGAGTTATTAAACAATTCAATTTGATAACGGATCAAATAATTTTTTTGACAAAAGAAAGTCAGGGATGAGGGATTGAATTGTAGAAATGCGACAACATACATAGAAGGATCTCATGGATGTTGAATTCATTTTCCATTACAAATAGACTTATTGACTGAAGGACGTAACTGATGCACAAAAATGATTAAATTGATGCTCAAAAACATTAAAGATGACATTGATGTTCACGGACCTAATATATGTTCACTTACCTAATTGATATTTGGAAGACCTCATCAATATTTAGAAGACCTAATTGATATTCAAAAGGACATAAGTAATGTTCAAAAGACCTAAGTGTGTTCAAAAGGATAAAATTGATGTATAAAATTAGAAAATGAGGAACTTGATGTTCAACACATCTATCAGGGACGAGATTGTCTATTTATTTTAAAACAAATTGCACTAATTGGGATACGACACAGTCGATTTACCAAAAAAGCATGGAGGTTAGGTTTATAATGGGAGAAACTCTTCAGTGGAGCGATCATACCACATAAGTGATGTTGACGTGGTATATCCGTCCAATCAAAATTCATTTTTACATATTTTCCATTTAAGATTTACCATCTATTAGGTTTTTTTAATTTTTTTACCATTTATATATTATTTTCAATTAGGATTCACCGTTTATTTAATATTTTTTAAAGATTTTTTAGGATTTAATAATTATAACTGTATAATTATTAACGACATGTCAAGTCTCAATTGGACGGACATACCACATCAGCATCACTTACACGGTATGACCGCTCTACTAAAGGTTTTCTTTCACGATAGAGGGTTAAAACCTAGTCATCCAGGAGGATTTAGATGGAAAGCTCTATGTATGCATTAGTGAAGTAGGGATAATCCTTTTTAGGAGAATGTCTTCGGTGCAACGACTATATTACATTATAATACTAATTCAATGAGAGTTTAACATATAATTAACATATAGACCAGTATAATTATTAAATAAAAAATTAAAAGAAACAAACAATGAAATGTAAAACTTATATACATTCCAATGATTTTTCCCAAATCAAGGGACGAAATCATCCACGCCGCCTTAAGTCTATACCTAGGTCGATACAAAGCCAATGAGGAACTGAATTCAAGAGGCCCTTCTTCTGTGGATCAGAAAAATCAATCGTTGCAAGCTCTTTTTGAGAATACTGATACACGGGCTTGGCAAAGAGTCTCTTTCTTTCTTTTTTTCTGCCAAAGAGATTATAAGAGAGCAAGTTCTACCTTAGATGAAAAGGGATATTTCATACAAATGGTGCTTATGAAATTGCTTGCGGTACAGATTTTATCAGGAAGGAAAACCATTAGAGTTGCTTTTGGAAGACATCTACCACTTCAAGAATATTATTTAAGATTCGGTTTGTTTGCCTTTCAAAACATCATCGTGCCGGCATTGGTTAGACCCAATATGCATAACATGTGTATTCCTCAACTTCTCATGGAACTACAAGCATGACAGCTACAAAGCTTGCATACAAACATAACTGGTGCTGTCAGGGTACGTGTTATCATCAAATACACATTCATAACATGTCTGAGATATGCAGCAAATGGGTGGGCATCACCATAATCAGTATCAGAACTTCTAGGATCATCTCACCTAGAAATAAATAGAACCAATGTAATTTCTATGTATTACATGAATTGAGTTTTCCAAAATTCCAACACAGTTTCTCTTCATATTTAACTAACAGCCGCTGTCGGAGTGCATTTTATCGTCAAATACAGATGTCAGTACTCTAGTTGTATGTATCAGTGTAACTTTCATCAATGGGGCCACCCTACCTGGTATTCTAAATACGTGTATGGTCAAATTCTTGTTAAGTCCTAAGGCTACTCACCAAAGAACATAAATAGTGAAGAACATAAATAGCTGCCTGTCAAATGCTCAGGGTTGCGAATCCAACAATGCCGAGGCATTAAAATTGGCAATTATCCCTTCACTCAAAAGTCGCATCGCAGCCCCCCGAGAGAATTTCCGTGCGAATAAAAAGCAGGGAACGAATGTTGAGTTGCTACTGCACCATTCTGTCCGGTATTCAGTTTCATAGTACACGTGATTAATACTCTGCAGGGTTTGAAGTATTGAAGGAAAAAGGAGTTAGATCAGCAATCAAGGATCATTATAAATTATGGTTCTTCTCACACCACTAATTGCCAACAGGATCATACTGGGGCAATGGAAAGGCAAGGCAATGCTAACTTACCCCACCCCACCCACCCCCCGCCGAACATAACTAAATAACTAGCCTAGTCCTCAGACAAGGCCCGGCCTAGCAGGCACCGAATCTTGACAGGCAAGCCATGTGCTTTGCCCAGATCTGATTTAGATGACTAGATCTATCTCTGAGGATCTTATGCAGCTTGGTCCATATTTGAATTTCCCAAAAGAAAACCAGATTAACACTATGGAAATACCAATGAATCATATGAATACAGGAAGGAAACATAATTGAATGGCACAAATAGGTAAGTACTTGGTTTCATACGGACCTTTATTTGATTTAATTGTTTTGGGCTAGCATTTGCATAAGTAAATGTGAAAGGATGCCAGCCCTTCTCCATATTTGTTGCTGTCGACTGGTTCCACAGCGCGTATGTTACTGTTCTTCGCTCGAGTTCAGATTCAAGATCATTCATCTGGGCATTAGAAATGTTGTTGTTATAGAAAAGTGTCTGGGCCATAAATTAAAGAGAAGACTAGCAAAGAAAGTAGAAAATTCTATTTCATCTATTACTCACAGCAAACAATGTTTGCACGTAGTGCTCATCAGGGATGCAGTTGTGCTGCTTCTGCAGTTTCTGCAATTGGTAATCAAATATGTGAGATACGCAATCCCCTGACACAATATGCCAATACCTGAAACAGAGAAGTGCACAGCCTAGACAGTAGAACTACCTAAAACATTCTCTAATGTAAAGCAACATCCTTTGTTTGGTCTAACAGAAGCCTAGCCTCCTAGAAATTGCGTCACGATGGTCTCTATTGCATTTTGACATTATCAAGCATTAAACACTCAAAAAATTAAAGAACTACATACAAAAATTCTATCGTATCCTGTGGGTCCCACAACATTTATAATTAGAATTTTCTTACAAGCAAGATATAAAAGGTTATCCATGAGAAAGCAAAATTAGTCTGCTATATGCTCTTCTTACTCATTGTTGCATTGGAAGGCAATCGAGCAAAAATTATTAGCATCAACTCACCAACCTAATGGACAAGAAAAATTATTAGCATCAGCTCCTCAGATTTGGACGGTAAGGCACACCGACATGCAACCCTTAAAGAGGTTTTTCTAGATCTCAAAGTCTCCTAGTAGTATGACTTTCCAATTTGCTCTCGTTCCCACTCCAAGTCTTTATAGATGTGATTGTGATGATACAGCTGAATCTTCAAATTTTCATTTTACAGCCAAGGTTATACTCCACAATCAGAATGTTCAGTGGGGGGAACATTGGCAAAAATTTCCAATGCTGAAGACTAAAAATCAGATAACTGAATGGGCTTTTTTGGTTGGACAGATGAAGACTGCTGATTAGGGATCTCTCCATGTACGATATGGCGTTTCCATCACTTTACAACACCTAAAACTATCTCCGATTATTGCCCAATTTGCAATTTTCAAAGGAGGCACTTCTAACATAGCAAGATACGCATAATGATGCCCACTGATACAAGTCCAAATTAGAAGGAAACTAAAGACAGCAACAAGAAAAGAATATTAGGAGCACCAAAGCTATAAGAAAACAATTTCCAACAATATGTGTTGTCTATGCATCAGTAGCTAGCCTTCACAGGACGCAAGCAAATATTTACATTTTCCCTTGGTACAGAGAATCAATGACAAAAATAACGTGCATGTGAGCAAATACTAAGACAATGCATATAAGATTCAACAAGGGAAATAAATGGAAGATCAGCTCCACTTACACTGTTCAGCTTCCCCATGCTGACATCTACAGGTGGCCGCCGCTGGAACGGAAACACCAAACTAAATGAGTACTTACGAAGCATGCATCATTATATCCTATTGGAATCCATAATCAGCACATCAAGAATAGTACGTTTCTCACCTTACAGAACTTCTTGAAAATTGAAATAATTTCTTCATCACCAGCTAGGACCTCTGCATGTCTACGAATGAGGGCAATCCACTGAAATCGCATATGGCAATAAGCAATGATTGTAATAAACATGAGAAGAAGAATCAATGTGAAAAAAGAAGTTGATCTAGGTGATAAAAATACAAGCAAAATGAGACTGGATCCTACTGCTTGAAATTTGGAAATTTTGGCCTTCAAATTACAATACACATCAGAGCTGAGCTGTAGTTATTCATAAATTGATGCAAGAATATTAATTTAATCTTTTGAACAATTCAAGCCATCAAAAAAGCATACGTATTAACCATATTAGATTTTTTTTTGCAATTAATATTATATATTCAGCATCTCTGTCAATTTACAATATTATTCGAAGGATAATATCCTAACCCAAAAAAAAAAGAGAGAGATGAGGACCATTTGGATGAGATACTAAGCAGTGATTGGCTTTCAGGACATTTCTTCATCCAACAGCTATTTATAAAGAATCAAAGGGCCACAAGAAGGTCCAGTGAGGAGAAATGGAATGTTGGAAGGATAATATATTTTCTAGTGATCATAGCAATGAGAGATGATATTTCCACTAGATGCACTATGATTTCCATTAGTAATGTTCATAACAATAAGAGGGAAAAAAAAATCAACACCATCTCTGTGGGACATGCAACAAGTCTACTCTCACAAATGGTGATATCAAAAGGTACCCGTGAATGCTCTTCTCACATATGGTAGATATGATTAAGGGAGCAACCCACTTTGGTCTCACTTTGCTTTCCAAAATTGCCATGGCACGTTATATCTCATTAGCAACAACCACTAAATTTAGGACAAATCAATAATCACATTAAATAACTATCACCCCCTGTATATTTTCTCACTCTGTTTCCTCCCTCCTTCTCAATCCAAGTCTTTCTTGCTTATAATATACCTGATGTATGCTGATTTTAATAATCAAAAGATACCATGATAAAAATTATTTCAAAAAAATGGAAAAATTTAGATATGAACGGTGCAGTAAACAGGGGTAAAAACTCTAATGTTGGATAACCTGAGAACCTTTTCGCCATCTGTCCCTTGGTATAGTGGGTGACATTTTTGGGTTGTAGCGTCCTTCCTTCGCGTCAATGAAACTAGAACAGATTAAAGCAAGAATTTAAACATACAAACTCCAGAGAAAATTTAAAAGCTAAGAAGAGGTATAGCATTTCAATTAGGATAAGCAATCTCCAAAGAAATGGGGGTAAATTCGAGAGTTCAAATATACGATTTACCTGTCTACAAAACTCCGTGGAGATTCCAACAAATATTTGTATATATAGCTGAAGTTGTAGAGAGGAACACAACTGCGCCCAAAACAGGTAAAAATGTAAGACAGTTTACAAAATTACTATTAAGTCTTCCTGGGTGACACAGAATAAAGTGTCTTTCAAAAAAACATGTCATTGGACTTATCAGCAATTATCTCATAGATAAGTATCAAATACTTGTGGCACAATGCATCCTTAAGATTACCATGAAAGCGAGGCTGTCTATTCAATTAACTGCCCAGGCTTATGGAAAGAGTACTCATAAAATTCTTGCCTAAATTGCATCAAATTCTTTTTGCTACTAAAGAGTGATGCACAGTTAATAAACAAGTTTGAGAAATGCATGTTAGATGCACATTGATCAAGGCCAAACCTATCTGAAAGGAGAACAAATCTTTGATTTGCAGGATCCTCAAGAGCTGCTGCAAACAACAACCTCTGTGCTTCTATCATACTTGCTTCTCCCCATGCCACCTATTAATATAAACTCAGAAGGTTAAGATCTACCATCACTGAACCAGGGAATATTTTTTTTAAAAAAAGGACAAGAGATATTAAATGAAGCTGGTGAACAAAGCATTACATCTGATATGTAAAATCAAAAGCAGATCAGCTTCGTGCCAAAGAACACCATTTATTCCATTGAGAAGACTTTAAAAAATTGAACGTACTGTGTCATCGCAGAAACCAAATGAAGCAAAAGCAGATGTACCTTCCCCATTCAAAGCCTTGAGTTTTGCAATATCATAGGACTTGAATGAAAAGAAACAAAATTAAAAATTTCTATTGTTCTAATTTACATTACATTGAGATGAAGGTACATTACATCTCCCTATTAGCCAAAATCTAATAGGGAGATGAACTCGCTGCTCTTTCTGGCAAATATTGAAAATAACTAAGCCCAAACAGAAGAAAACTAGGTTTGATAGCAAGGCATAACAAACACAAGCTTGAATTTTGCGTTAGTTTTCATGATCGAACCACCTGAATGCTATTTTTGAGCTGCCGACTGTAGAAGAAATGCGACCTCGTAGTAGACTCGTCAAACACAAACCCCGGCTCAGAGTGTATGTATATCGAGAAATTCGCAGCATCAGCACCCTGCAGAACTCCTGATTTAACTTTCGCGAGGAAAAGCACTGAAGGATGACAATTTTAGGAGACGTGGAGAAAATGGAGCGCACCTCAAAGAAGCTGCTCCACAGGAAATCGAGCGGAAGGTTACGGCGGGCAAGGAAGAGGAAGGCGAGCTTGGGTGCCCCAGTGAAGCTGCGACTGAAGGAGACGGATCTGTCGAGGTAGACGGGGAGAGGAGATGGCCTGGGCTGGTGGTGGAGCCTGAAGAAGCCGAAAGCGCAGAGGGAGACGGAGAGGAGAATGACGATCTTCCAGCCGAGCCAGAGCACGTGGCGCGTCGGGATCGGAGGCGGTGGCTTCTTCATCATGGCGCTTCCTGCAAACAGCCACCCCCACCAGCCAAGTGAGCCGGTGAACTCGAAGCGAAAAAGGGAGGAGAAGGAGAGGGGAACGGAGGATTACATTTGATGGGGGAATCGTAAAGGGAAGAGAACATTGGACTTGAAGCGGTTCAGATGAGGAGATCGAAGCTTTCTTCCATGGAGGAATCACCGCCCCGTCGTCTTCTACGTTGAGGGCGGCAAGGAATGAAAGAAATCATGTGTGTCGTGATGATTGACCGGGGAGAGAGGAAGATTGGAGAAGCCGACTGTTTCACTTTCGGCAAGTCCGCTGCTGAAACGCGCCGTTTAACACCAGGGACTTAACAGTTACTCATCGGTTACTTACAGTCGATGGCTCTCGTTCCACACATGCACGTGATTGCTGCTCTTTTTGCAAAAAAAAAAAAGAAAAATGATAATAGTAGCGATTCAGATATCTGATTCAAATTATCATATACAATAGCAAGCATATCATACAAATTGAACAATCAATGAGTACTGACCTCATCAGCATAGCATTGCCAAATGTTAGTATAATTCGAGAAGCAGTGTTCTGAAGGACGGGCCCAAAGAGTAAATTCTACTGGGTATTTTTGACAAATGTGTAGAATAATAGATTTGAACATAAAATCTAAGATTAACATAAAATCTAAGATTCAACAAATTGCATAACAGTGAATTTTGAACTATTAGATCTCCGTGTTGGTGTCGTGTGATTGTTGTTCCAATTTAACTATTTTGACTCCCTTTTATATAACATGATGCCCTATCATGTACATGTAGAAAGAAAATGTAAAATACCTTGTAAGCTTGCTTATTTTATCCATTTTTAATTAAATTATATTATACAGTAATCGTTGTCCCATTATTTGATCATTTATACAAGATTTTTAGATCTGTCCTGCCATGTAAGTTTGCTTATTTTATCCAATTTAACTTTAGCACTTCACCCACTTATAAAATTTCAAACGCCTTTTATATGTGAATGCTGCAGGTTTCATCCTCACAAAATGATTCTCCTTCACTCGAGTTTCAATAAGAACCCTGGTTTTTACTGTTCATATGACATGATCTATAATATGAATAGATCACACTCACTAATACCGATATAAATCGATTGAGATTGTACCTTTTTTTTCGTAGCTCTTTTTTTCTTAATTAACACTCTAAATTCAAATGTTATAAATGAAGAAAATTAGGATTTAAATAGTTATACTCTTTAACAGGAGAAAATCTTGTACATAATGGGTAAATCACGTGTTAGTGCTGATATGATATCATCAACAAATAACTTTATTATTTCTAGCATTGTTTTTTAAGTTTTATCAAAAGAAATCTTAAAATAGCTGAATTTAGTTTATAATATCATATTGATACTGTCATATAATAAACTCATTACACACAATATCATCTCCTTTAATAGACTAATCCGACCGAATTTTGGATAAATCAGTAATCATTTCTAAATATTAAGTTATATACAATAAAAAAAATAATTAATCCAATAATAAAATTATCATATATTTCTTTCTCTTGACACGTTTTCAATTTCCTTTACATCATCCCCTAATATAGTGACTAGTGCGGTTCCACTTGTCAAAAAAACCAGACGCTGTGAGGGTAAGAATTCCCCCTTGTCTTTTAACATTAGATAACAGTTTTTTTTTTTTCCATCCGGTGTCCGGTACACGAAAGCTAGCCGACTAATCCGGATTCAGGGTACTGTCGGACGGTTTCCCGGGAACCCCTCCCAAGAAGGTTTGCCGCGTTCACAGGGGTTCGAACCCGACACCTCTACTTAAACTACACAAGCTCCTTCCACTTACTCCAACCTTCGTTGGTGCATTTGATAACAGTTCAATTTAAGCTAGAATGACAAAGGGACAGCTACGATCCAATTTGTTTCTATTTTTTTAATAGTTTTCGCTAATTTATTAACTTTTAACTTTACGGTACACAAGACAGAAACACGCGGAAGTACTCCGCATACTTGTACACGTACTTAAGATCAAATTTTCTAAGTGAGTTACGAGTAAAATAATAATTTCATCTCTGATAAATAAATTTGACATCATTTAGGTCCTTGAATGATCTTTTTGGCTTTGTTTAACTTCCTAAAATATACGTGTTACATCATGTGAGTTCCTAAATGAATTTTATGCATTGAATGTCATATGTTTACTTAAGTGGTTCTTTTTGCATCATATGACTTCTTAACAGGAAATTACTCTGATCAGTTACTAGATCGTTAAGTAGTTAAAGAAATAATTATGAGCCGTTAGATTTTTCGATAATTTATTTAATTAGACGGCTGACTTAAGTCATTAACCTTAAAAACTTCCTAATATTACAACCAAACTTATTTTACCCATCAAGAAGAGAGGAAGCAAGATGTGACGTACCACAACACGTCGTGACGTGTTCCTCATCGAAAGGATAAGTATCCAAACATATATTATTTAAGAACAATTCCTAAATTCTAGACTCCACTCTGTTAAATTTTTAGACCGAATCTTACATGAAACTTATAAGATACTACAGGTTTCGGGCACCTTATTGGAACATGTTTACTGTTTATCCTTTAACTTTTATAATATATTATTTTGATATTTTTCATAACTCTTATTTCATACAGTTTTTATTGTAATAAAATATGTGTAATTTTAAATATGTTTGCAGTATGCTAAGTAATATTTATTACTAATTTTAAGTTGTAATGATATTTTAAATATAAAAAATTTATCAAAGATGTATAACTATTATGTCAAATGAAAGTTTATCAAATTTGGAATATAACATTTTAAGTGATTCATGAATTGAGTTCAAACGAGGAGTTATGAATAATTAAAATTAACCATGTGAATCGGTTCAAATTGAGTATCCTGTGTACTGGAATCAAAATCGACCGGTTCTTTGATTTATTACCCTAACCTACCCTATTTTTATTAAGATCTATCCATAATCTACTCATATTAGTTTCAGATCTACCATATACCCGTGTAAACCCCTAATCTTCCGGGATGGAAATAGGTAGATGTGAGAATTGCAAGATCTTGACAGTATTGAGGAGTTCATTTAGAAATTTCATCAAAGAGTAAGAGAACGAGTTTAAAATAATGAAATAAGATAATTTAATAAAAATAAAAGTAAGTGAAATTTTTATAATATTTTATCAAATTTCTCGGGTTCAAGGTCAACGTTATCATACAATCAATTAGTTTAACATTAGTTGAAAATAGTTATAATCTCAACTTAAAACTCTTTATTAAAAGTTGTATCCCAAATCAAAGTTATTGTAGTATTAATTCAATGTAACTATCATTTACAATAGTTTAAATTTCAACTCATATAAACTAAGAATATAAGTTCATCAACACAACTCGTTGAACAAATGTTACAATTCTTTGAAGAGTAGTAAACAATCAGTTACAACTCTTTAACTAAAAATAAAACTGTCGGTATTGTATCCTCAATATTTTGTGGAGTCATGCCTTCCACACATACCGGAGAAACTAGCTCTAAAGATCATATCGTTGAAACTATTTTTGAATAAAGAACTCATGACCATGTCATACTCATAACAAGTTTAAAGTACTTTCGAATGCTATTAAGGATCCATTTTATAACTCCTAGGAATGAATATTTGAGGAAACACAATAAACTATATTGTATAACTAAAAGAAATTGGAACTTTCTTTTGTATCAATTGAAACCTAGCTCGGTAGTTGGCTGTCTCGGACAACATCAGCAAGATTTGGTATACCAAACCCATCACAATCGCCCCTTGCCGTCCTTTTATTTGCTGGCTGCATAATAAGCAAGGGACTAGCCTAACATGTAAGACAAAAGGCAACCCAAGCCTCGGTCAGAATTCTAGCTATGGCTCTAGCAAAATCAGATAGAGATGGCCCCTCGAACATTTTTCTTTTTGGTCTTCATGAGATGATCGGACATGGCATCAACCTATTGTATGATACCAATCCCATTCTTGTCCGAATTTGGCTCTTGTAATTAACGATGTGCTTTCAATTAACTAAAGAGAAAGTTTGATGGTCAAGTCACTAAACCATTCAACCGTTTATTCATTATTCGATTAACGAGAGATTATTGTGTATAATAGTGCCATTACGTGACAGTGCCAATATGACGACACCAGCCAATAAGATGAAGCCATGTTTTAAGGAATTTTTATAGAACCTAAAAAGAACAAATCATCTTAAAATGGCTTGATCATATTGGTTGGTGTTAGTGGTGGCACCGTTACATGCGATAGTTTCTCCTCATTGTATCTATACACGATTTCACACAGGCTAACAACTAAACAGTAGAATTTCCCATAAGTAAAATTGGTCGGCCATACAAATACGAATGAATTTCAACGACAGCAGCTAACGTTGAAGGGTCATTGTATCTATACACGGTTTCACACAGAAATCTTTGTCGAAGAGATGGGAAAGCACGAAGAGTAAGAAACGGCTCCGTTCATTCATGGTCAGCATGTTCTGTTGTGCAAATTAGGGTAGGTGAAGTGGGGTTTGAATGAAGTGGGAGAGAGAGGAGAGAAGCATCAAAATCAGGTAGTTGGGATCACCAATTTTTCAAACCATAAATAGTTAATTAGGTCTGGTCATACATGTTAGAAAGGCGGGGTTTGGTCTTAAAGGACCGGATTTCTGGGGCACAACTCCGAACCATAACAAGAAAAGAAGAACAAAATTGTCAAAAATTCTAATATTTTGTCAATGAATCATTCAACGACATAATTCAACAGTTTACAACTTCATTATTTAAGTTAAAGAAAAATGTATGATAACTTATAATCATTTTCCATATTTACACAATGATCTAGTAATTGGATCCTAGAATATAATTTTCATTAGCCTACATTGTCAATTAATAAAAAATATAATTTTTATTTATAAATTTGGAGAGTTTGGCTTACTTTAAAAATGGAAAAAAAACTACATGATTTATTTTTTTTCAAACTTAATAAATTTCGCTTAATTTGGGAATAAAATGAAATGACATAATTTCACTTTTCAAATTTAAAACATTTGGATTTTTGGTAAAAGAAGTAAATCACCTATTTTTTTTATATAATTAACCCTATATTAAAATATAAAATGATATACTTATGCGACATATTGTTCTTGTGCGACATATTAGACTTGAGTTTGTTCTTATCACGTACTTGAAATTTTAATAAAGATAACATAATTTTTAATAAAAAATATCTCAATAATTTTCTCTTAAATTAAGATTAATATCAGTTATGAGAAAATATTAAGACTACTTTATACAAGAAACCAGTGTAAATTTAAAAAAATTAATGTACTTTTATCACATGAATTAGTTTGATTTAATAATAAAATAAAATTGTGATTTTGATTTTAAAATACAATATTTCTTACTTAAATTTGCAAGAAAAGGCAATCACATATTTTTATTTTTAAAATCTAAAAAAATTGATTTAATTTGGGAATAAAATAAAATTTTATAAATTTATATTTTAAGTTTAAAATATTTGACTTTTTTTAGAATATAAGCAAGTCACATACCTTTTTATGTAATTACCATATTAATATGGACAATACAGATTCTAAATACTTATCGAAAAAAAATAGATTGTAAATTGAGATAATGCCGTAAATTATTGTTACCCAAAAAAGAATGAAAGTAATGTTGCAGATTTCGAAGTTAAACTCGACAAAAAGGCTTATTAGAAGGCAATATCACATAAAAGTTGGTGGTGGAATTGCAACAGTTGCATATCATTTTAGAACTGCCAAGTAATTGCATGAATTGATGTTTGAATTATTCCAACAAAGAACAAACTATATTGCTCCCCCATCAGATTAAAACCGTTACTAGAAAAAAAAATCTGTGATGGTATTGTCCTTATTCATTGGGACAGACAAATTAAAAGAATAGTAAGAAAATTGTATGAATTTTTTGGTACATTGACCCCCAAAAAGAATGGTTATTTTTGGGCTTCATTTAGGGTTAAATTTAGTGCAAACAATAGAGGAATAGATGCAGCACAGCCGCACTGAAGAGAATCAGCACAGCAGCCGCGCCCAGCCCAAGAATTGCAGCAGATTTTTGGGTTTTTAACACATGCTTCGGGATACGGATGGAAGATGAGCCGCAACCCGTTTTCCGTGAAATTTCGGAGGGTGATTCTACTAGAAGAAGTTTCATTTTCACATACTTCTCTACTCAAGATACGCTCATTTGGATGTTGATCCCTTTTAGTGAGATCATTACAATTATCCTTTTTTATTTCGAGTGATGAATTTGTCTTATCTATAGTGTAGTTCTTGATGATTATTGGTGTTATATTCTCTGTTTAGGTTGCAGAAGAAACTGTATCTCTTACTATTTGTTGAGAGTGGTTCGGTCCTGTGGTTTTTTTTCCCCTTGCACCGAGGGGTTTCCATGTTAAAAATATTGGTATTCTTCGTCTTAATTTCTCTTCACTTTACTTCATGATCTCCTACCTAATTCACATATTCGGACAAAAATTGTAATTTCTAAGATATTCAATTAGCCTTTTTCCAGCATATCTCATAGTGACATGGTAGGAAAGAGCTAATTAAATTGTTATATTAGTAATAATTAAGGAAACTACTCAGATGATTAATACTAATTTGTTTATTTCTTATAATCTGATTGGTATTTTTTTCACTTACATAGTGAGGTAGGATTATTTAAGAATTTCTCCATTATTTGTGTTAATATTGGATTCACTCTTCAAAGGGCTAAGCGAAGAAAAATTGATTGAATGATGGATAATTCAGTGATAAAAAGGGGATGGCTTCTTCACTTAAAACTACTTATCTCTATTACTCTAAGTAAACCCAAAATAATTTTGGTTTCATTTTCAAGTTCCAAAAATACTCTTAAGTAAATTTAGTTTTTCAACATGTTCATAATTTCAATATTCTTATTCATTTTATTAATTTCTCATATACTTATAACTATTTTCACAATTTTCTCAATTATTTCACACGATTCTCTTAGCCATACAATCTCTTGTTACTCTTTTAAAATTCTCCATCTCTTTACCATATTTATAACTTCCACAAAAATTTACTTTATTAAAAAACTTCCCGATTCTATTTCATTTTTATTGGATTTGAACTACTCCTTTTTATCTACTCTAACCTTAGATTTTATTTCTTTAATCAATTCTTTATTTCTTTAGTTGCCTTAGATTTTAATAATAACAAATAATTAACAATTTCGTGCATAATATGGGTTACCTTCTAATTTAATAAATTTGAATTTATCGTTGTCCTATCATTTTTCACCCTTCCCATGTCATAATAATTTCTATTTTTAATTATTTCTTTCATTCTTTTGTGATTATATAAAGCAGTCACATTTTTCAGAGAAAAATTGAGTCTCCATATTCTCAAATTTCACCATCGCGCAACTATAACTATTAATATTTACATTAAAACATTTATATTAATTCGTAACAATGAACATTGAGAAACATATTTTGTCACACATATGTAATTCAGTATCACCATTTGCAATTGACACTTTTCCTGTGAAGTACGAGTAGTTTGCTAGTAATATATATATGTATAGCGTAGCGCTTTAACAAATGGCTAAAAACCTAAAGTATTTGTGTAAGCGTAATTATGGTTGGATAGTATTTTATTGCATGCAAAATCATTTGCACATGCTAAAAAAGGTACTACAAAACATGTATGGCGAATAAATTTACACATTATACAAACTACAAAGCATGATAGATATCATATGTACAAAGATGTTGACAGGTGAATTCAATGAAGAGCAAAAGAGTTGTGATTATCAAGTTTATATAATACACTTGGACACAACAGCTATGCGATATACTTAAAAGTTCATGCTACCAATTTTTTTATATCTAGCTTTTATGAAATATAAACATAGTAGCATAGCTAAATCCAATGTTACATGAATTATATAAACTATACAGATGATCAAAGGAATACAAAAGGTTCCATCTTTTCAATCACAAAACTTTTTCAAGTAAAAATTTTGACTTGTCACCATGAAAAGGTGATATATTCCTGCACGTCTAGCTTGTGTGGTCTTCAATCTCCCTTTTCCTTCTTCAGATTCCAATTAGCAACCAATGAAAATATAAGAGTAAGATGAATTGGATGGAAATGTGGATGTAAGCAGGAGAAATTTGAATAAATCAGTCAGGCAAGAAATATGTAGCGTACACGTTCTATCACCTTTTTCTGTAGTGGTTCTTCAAGATTACTTTGGGCTAGCTATTTTAGAGGCGTATTTGTTACACTACCATTTGTGGATGGGGATGAAACACTGCAAAAATTGCATTTGTTCAATATGCTAATAGAGAATGCAGGTGAATTGGTAATGTAAAGAGGTATTCAAAATTATTAGATAATATACATGTCTGTCTTGTGAAACGTTGGAGACGATTCATGGTATAGCTGTCTTCAAGCTAAAGTGAGTCTGTTGGGGACGTTATCTATCATAATAGGTTAAGATAGTTGATAAGGTGAGATTAATACTTGCAACTGAAATATCTGACATTCATGAATACTGCAGAATATCTCTATTTTGAATATACAATGGAATGGTTTTCATTTGCCTTTTGTATTGTTTGTAACAATATTAAACCATCTTTTAGGAGGGGTTGGAATAAAAACATTGATGGTAATCACTTTGAAACTCCTGACACTTTTTGGGATGATCGATTACCAAAAGTTACTATAAAGAGCAATCCTCGCCAAGAATCTTCTTGAAGATAGGAGGTAAAGAATGGCGGTTTGAGGCAAAAGTGGAGGTAAAATTTGCTACAGGGATCTGTATTAGGTCACTGAATGGTTTCCCAAATATGGTTAAATTGGTTTTCCCATGTGATCTTCAACGATCAGATTCAATTTGTACCAGTGTGGGAGAAAGAGCATGAGATTACACTGTATTTATAAGTGTCAAAGGATAAAGAAAGTTAAGAGATTATATGTAGATACTAATGAAGAGGGGTGATATTAGTTTCACTGCAACGATTACACCACACAATGGATCGATATGCCTGAATAGTTATCTAACATTTTGGACAAGCTCGATACCACCAACCTTCTGATGCATCAATATTAATTAGTGTAGCTTTGCATATGAATATCGTATTTTACTAAGGAAAGTCGTGTAGATGAGTGCATAGAAACACATGGATAGGTATAAATTTGAGTACTTAAAACCTATGGTTTTGAGGGATCGGTGTCCAACAGATCGGTGATAGTTACTATAATTGTATCAACATTGTCCATAGCAGAAGTAATGGGGAGGCTGTGTGTAGGGACAGGCTTTTTGACGACAATATTGCTAGGAATCCTATCAAGAAATGTAAGATTAAATAAAACATTCTAATTATTCAAATTATTGGGAGGTGATTTCTGAATTGAGTAAGAGGTGAGAGGTCGATGTCTTACCTTGTCAAAAAAATCGGTAACTTCAAGTATATCCAAATTTGTAAAGGGGTGCAGCATATGATGAACAAAAACATGTTGTTTCGACAAAATATAGAGAACAATAAGTAAACTGTCAATGTGAGGTTGAATAAATAAAGAATGTGAACTAACCTTTTCAAGATCTCCTGGTCATGCCTGTGAAGATTATGATAATTTGATTGGCTTGATGTAGAGTGGCTTTTTCTTCGAATTATCATCATAATGAAGCAAAAATTCCTCTTCGTTATCTTTGAATTGGACAGTCAGTATAGTATCATTACTAATATGAAGAACCCAATCACTAAATTCTGATAGCAATATCATCTCCTCTAAATCCATTGAATTGTTTGACAATTCATGTTTGATCTAAGGAAAAATATCTCACATTCTTTCCATATAGGAAATTTGCTATTAATACTTGTACAATATCAGCACTTCCACTTTTAGGTATTATAGAAAGAATCTATCTAAATTCACCTAAAAAAACAGCTTTACTACCAAAGGGCCAACTATGCAAATATTCATCATTATATCAAATATTATCTTTTTTTAATGTTCAATTCAGTGCCTCTAAACAATGTCTATGGACAATAGGAGCTTCATCCCTAACAATTAAACTTATTTTTTAAATTAGCTCTGACAAGTGATTTCCTTTTTTCATTTCACATTTTGAAAACGGAGTGATATCCAGGGGAATTTTAAATCAAGAATATGCAGTCTTACCACCAGGAAGAAGAATGAATGCAATACTTGAAGATGCAATGGCTAAAACTATTTTGTCAGTACACCTAATGGCAGGAATAATTATTTTCCAAAAAAATATTTTCCCTGTTTCACCATGACCATAGACATAAAAAAGACTCCGTCAATATTAGCATTTACAAATGATATAATGACATCATAAATGTTTCTTTGCTCATTATTTAGGAGTCTATGCAATTGAATATGTTTATCAAAGAGTTCATTCATATCATAACTCAGTTCTTCCATAAGCAGCCTATTTTCAGCTAGAGTCAATGAAGTTTAATCAGTAAAGGAAGGGCAAAATTCATAACCAATTTGACATTGTCATTGAATAATTTTTCCAATTCAAACAAAACACAATTCTTGTGTTGTAGATTAGGAATCTCATTGCTCCTATTGTACATCAATTTGTTCATCTTATATATAAAATCATCTGCTAATAACCCTCAATACATCTCCAATAAATTGACCTGGTCATTAACTTCTGAGTGCAATATCAATGTAATAAATAATTGTCTCAATTCAATTGATGTAGCCCATTGTCCCGCTTCATGCAATGCATAATGTCATTTTCTATCATTACCTAGTAATCTCAAGGCATTACATGCAAATTGATACGTTGAATGAATGATCCCTCCTATGGTTTGAAATCCTTGAAACTTCTTACACCCTTCATAATATTAAGAAGCATTCCCATGTAATACAGTTAACCTGAACTAGGATAAACATGAACAATTTTTCCAACCATTTTCCCTTACTTTCTTCTAGTCCAAATCTTTTCGCGTCCATTCAACTCATTTAGTTGGGAGCTCAACATATGTTAAATCCCTTACATCATCAAAGTATTAATTAACATACATCCACTATGCAAACATTGTTTTTTTTGTGTCTCTTCTATTCAAAAGTGTTTGAAGACTTTGACCGTTATGATATGTTATTATATTCATGAATGGCGAGTGTATTGATAGTCTTTCCATAGCAAGCTCCCTAAATTCAAATGTGAAATTGAAATATTTTCTAGAAGGTTTCGTACAATGAGATGTACCTACAATCTAAATATCTTATTATTTCATCAACATTTATGATTGTCCTTCTCCCAGTTTGATCATTCACCGAAATATTATCCTCAAATTGTTGAACTCATCGGATCATACCATTTATTTATATATTTAAATAAATATTTTGTTGGACATGATTCATTACACCATTCCAGATTTATATGAGCTTGGTAGCGAACTTAAAAAAATATGTTGTATGGCACCACATATCTATTATCAACATGCAAACCCCATTTCAAAATTGTATTATCATTATCTTTATATCTATAATTTGCAAAACATTTGAATCAATGTTCATTTCTATAGAAAATGAGTTGTAAAAGTGTTTTGAACATCTTCCATTGACCATGCACGGAGCATGGGGATTCGCCACTCAACATGGTCCATGAATCATCATTTGGACATGCAATGTTATAACTAATTGGTTCAATTGTTCCATAAAAAATTTTAACAGATATAATAAAATCAATTTTAGAAGGTGTGAAATGTTTACTATTTGCATCCAACCAAATAAAAATATGAGTATGAGACAATCCACATTTTTTAAACTCAATCGTATATATTACTGTATATTATAAAAGAAGAAAACCTAAAATAAATAAAATATGCATAAAAAATAACAAAGCAACAGGCAAAATTGCAGAGAATTAAGTACCTGTAACAATAACACTAGTGATTCTATTCTTTTCCAAATTTAATACCAGGTGATTGCCTAACAATGTTTGATATACTGTCAACTTTATGTCTTGGAATTAAAGTTAATGCCCTCTGAATTTCCACCCATTTTGCATTCCACGTGAAAGTCAGGAATAGATCAAGTTAGCCATACCATCTACATATTACCATTGCATCTTGTTAGTTCTAAATCATGTATCATGGTCTAGGGGTGAAACTAGCGGGTAAAACTGTACGCTTTCCAATGGCATCACCATCCATATCACCTTTATTTACAACATCTCTTATTCTACGATATAATTCATATATGAAATCTTTTTTTATTATGCCTTATGTATTGCAATATTTCTTCCTTAATACTGTTAGAATAATCTACCACCTATAATCAAAGTTTTCCCCTCGCTCTCTTTGCTACAACCTAAAAGCATAATACTCTATTATTGTCACACTCCCTTGCACCCTTTAGCCCTATGGTGACTTCCTAGATACCTAATTTCGAGCCCATGCCCATTCGTACCATAAGGAAATAAATTGGGTATTGTAATGCCATAAAAGATTGATGTAATACACTAATTCTTTTTAGACCATCAGTCCTATGATCAACTATAATATCTTGTTGACCATCATGTGCACTTAGATCAACCACCACTAACCCATAAATCTCAAAATAAGAAGGGAGATTATATTGCACAACATCTTTCGCTCCTCTATCAACTTTAATTTCACCAAAATGACATTATTGTCATTAAAACGGTCTCTAACCATTGTAAATGCTTTAACCACCTCAGTTGTTTAATCAAACATTTTCACTAATGCTGCCACAGTGGAATGATCAACATCATAATCACCAAGTTTGAGGCCCAAAGAATGAACTTGGTTTGTAACTTCCTTTTCTGTATCATAAATGTAAAGCTTTGCAAAGATCGTATTTTGTCCAATGGGTGGAAGAAGACCACCTATTTGATGATCGTTTTGACCTGATATACAAAATATATAAGGACCTGTATCAACTCTAACATGATGATCTATCTTAGCTCTCATTGAAGTAAATACTAACATACAATTGTAAATTCGGATCCTTCACTAAACCTTGCACTTAGTCCAATAACTTACCCAAATATTCAGGAGTTGATCTTAACAGTAGCTAGACATACCTGTTCGCTTTACAAATTCACTCCTCATACTAAAATATCGCTTTACAACTAACACAAACATGATCCAGAGAGCCGAAATCCAATACTTGATCAATAATTCTTGGAAAGTGTAGACATCTTGTATAATTATTCAAGGTAGCCATACTTAAAAACGAAAATGGAAGAAAACTACAAAGAAATAGTGAAACACCGGCCATAACAATAGTTATAAGGAAAGGAAACAGAATGCAGACATGCATGCAAAGGAAAACACCAGGCATGTCAATGTAAAAAAATCATCTAACCTTCCTATCGAGAGAAACGAATTGATCAGGCATCATCTGACAACCACATTCTTTTTTGAACCTACAAAATTAGGCAAAAGACATTGAAAGACATCCATTGAAAAATTGATCTTAAACAATGTCAAAACCAAATATGCACCTCAACACTAACCTGACCCATCACACCCTCTAGATCTCTTATATAATAGAATCGCCTTCCTCCTACACCTATTTTCTCTAAATATGTCCATAGTGCCTCAAACAATGCTGCAGTAGAAACTGAACAACCACCATAGCTTATTGTTGCCACAAAAGATAAATAGAAAAGAGCCAATCAATTAACATAAATCAATCATAAGTGAAAAATGAGATGAAAACCCCATAGAAACAAAATGTAGAATGACACACTGGATCAGAGTAACAAAGAAATGATGTTGTAATAAGGAGATGCACAAGAAAAATGAAAAATCAAGGCCAGATCCAACAAAAAGGTTGTGCAAGAATTATCCTTTGACCAACTAAATGACAAACAAACATAAAGAGCCCATACAAATTGAAACTCTAACTTGAATGACAGCCATTGCAAATAAACCCACACACCACTATCAGCACGAAAAATCTCACGCACAACATTTTCTTGGAACAACTTGTACCATAGCTGACAGAGGCATGCAACCAATCAAGACCCCCATAGAAGGCAACAAAAATGAGGCAACAACAATGAGAAAACACATGCAATTCACCTATCCATCACAATAAAGAGATAGACAAAATTGTAACCAATGGCAAAAACTGCAACATGTACATTCAAGAGAGCACGCCAAAAAGAAAAAACCACAACCAAATGAGAATGTCCAAGGTAGGAAATTTGGGAAATGTAGCTGACCTGCTAGGATTCATCTTGAAAATGAGGGAGGCAAACGACAAAGACAACAGATGCCCACTTCCACATGCCAAGGCTGAACCAAAACCACTAATCCTCGCACATCAAGGGAGGAAAGGGGCAGACGATCACGGTGACAGAACCCCAAAGCCTAAAGAGAGGAGAAACTACTCCCACAATCACGACGACAGAGGGGCGAGTGACAAGAAGAGAGGAAATGGGTTATGGCGATCAAGGTTGCACAAAGGAGAGTAGCTTTTGGGCAAATTCGATGGATCACTATAAACAAAATGGAAAAAGAAAACAATATGTGGGCAACTGACATGGAGGAAGGAGGGCAAACATTTGCAACTCCACTTTAACTATAAATAGATATGCGTGTGATAAAAATATGTTGACCATTTTGTTCATATAAAATTAATACAAGATTATATCCGTAAGTTGTTGTAATATTATGATATATGAGTTACAAACAAAAACTAAAATTTATATGATAGATCGTTCTTCAAAAATGGTCATCGGTGAAAACTCAACCAAGGGAAAAAGGAAGATTACATGGTTTAGGAGGGAGTTTTGGGTTCAAATACACCTAATAAAAATTTATTTATAAAAAGAATTTCGCACAAAATATTTTCTTTGATAGCAGAACAGAATAGTATTTTGAAGATGCAATTTCAGGATTGTAAAAAAAAACGCATCTTTAAGATGTAGTTTCAGTACATAGAAATTGCATCTTGAAACTATGATTTCATCCAATACTGAAATCGTATTTTCACGATACAATTTTATTTTGGCAAAAAAAAGATATAATTTTGTTCAGATATTGAAAGAAATATTTGGTTTGAAATATTTTTTTTTTACAAAATTTTTTCCAAAGAACGATATTTATACTCAAACTCGTCTGGGAGGATCCATATTTAGAGACATTAGGAGCCGTTTGGCTCTTCAACGACACTCCTAATCCTACAAAGTAATTTTTAATAAATAACTTACGTTAGACATGTAACATTTAAGCCGAAGAATGAAATCAACATTCTATCTCTTATTATTTTATTTTTTTCATTTAATTACATTTTAAGGCGCATTTCATTACGATGAAGTGTTCAACTTGATGAAATGAATGTTGGTTTAAAAAATTTCAAGAATGTTTTCATTTAACTATTTCTTTCAAATGCATTTTTTTTCATTTTTCCTTTTTTTTTGCTGAATGACATTTTTCGTAGTTCTAAAATGAACATAAAGATCACAAATTCTCTCAATATTATTGTACTTTCTTCAATTATACTCATTTTCATTTATTCCCATCCGACAAATGTTAGATTAATGAATTGTTTACTGCAGAACATGCTTTACATATTCAGTTTCTCAACATTTTTCCTAGAAATGCAATATATATATATATATTATTTATATAGAGACAAATTTTTAAATAAAAAATTACCTTTTCCATGTCTTAATTTTATATATTCATCATACTTTTAACCTTTCCATACATATTTCACTTTTCTGGGCCTCTAATTTACAACTATTCTTTGCTTTACTATATATAAATTTTTTTTGGCCACATATAAGTTGTTCTTTCACTAAAACTATGCTATTATACATTTCAAATAAATTTTTTATACATTTCTATCGAAAATTAAAATTTTGAAAAGGATAGAGAATATGAATAAGAAAAGCGAGGAATAATTCAACCAAAGAAACAGGCCTGTGGGCCTGTTAAGAAGAAAATTGTCCTATAAACTTCTGATCTATGAGCAAAACCAAACTCTGATCTATTTGAAAGCTGCCTTTCACCAAAATAGAGTTGCAAGAATCTGAACATTAATGGAAAACATTCCCTTGAGTATAGCCATCCTATACTGCATCCCGAACGTGAGCAAAATTCTTCATCCCACCCTGCAGATTCTTGCAAGAATTACTAGCTCCACTCAAATTGAGTGCCTCATTTCATCTAATAACCAAATCGAAATAGCTCTTGTAAGGTTAATCCAGAATTTTCTTCCCTCGTTTGGCTAGAAAGGAAAATCATTGTGGGACTTCCATAATCAAGTGCTGTGGTTGACTGGATGTAAAGTGAGGAACTTGTGTAATCTAGATACAAAGAAAGCCGAAGGAGCATGCCGCAACAGCTAATGGGCCCCAACCTTGGCATTCTGACGACCCAAGATGATGTTCAAGATCTTCCCCGGAACAAAGATTCTCTTCTTTATGGTCATTCCGTCAAGATATTTAGAGAGCTTCTCATCTTGAGAAGCTAGTCTAAAGGCATCTTCTCCTGAACACCCTTCTTCAATCTGGATTGTGCCCCTCATCTTGCCATTAATTTGGACAGGCAAGGTGATTGTCGAGTCCTTCAAGTATGCAGGATTAGCCTGCAAAATAAAGAATTGTCAAGGGAATGAGATACCCATATTTCAGCACTTGAAGTTCACTTGAGTCCCGAAGGAGGACGTCGACAATCCAACTTATATATAACAAATAATAATATACTGTTTTCCATCTATTCCATCTCTTCAGAAAAGAGGCAGAGTTTGAAAAGCAGAGGAGACTGGTCCTTCGGACTTGTCCTTTCACCTAGGCAGCTCGTTCCCCAAAAATGAATCCACTGAAAAAGCTAGTTTCTGACCGTAACAAAACCAGCCGGCTCAGACCGATTCTCCCAGAGACCCCATCAATTCTACTTTGATTAAATTTGTTTTGGTGGAACTGGGAACTCATAACTTGGTCTATTGAAAACCGCGGTGTGCTAAGCACTAAAATATCTAGTGGATGCTGGGCAGAACAAATATGGTTCAGCTATGCTGAATTAACTCATAAATTTACCTGGGGGAATGGTTCGTAGGCCAATGAATTTGAGTGCCCAAGGCGCCACCAGAGCTCTTCGGCCATGTGGGGGGCATACGGTGCAAGCAGCAGGACGAAATCTTTGATGATGGACTTTGGATGTTTTTCCCACTGAAAAATAATGATTTCTTATACAGTGTGAATCGTATATGGAAAAACTAAGGCAACAAAAACTATCATAGGCCAAACGCAACTCCCCTTTAGAGATAAAATTAGAGAAGAACCTTGTATGCTGCATTTATGAACTCCATCATAGCCGAAATTCCTGTGTTGAACCGTGTGCCTTCAATCTCCTCTTTCACCTGGACATGAGGTCAGTTTACACGGTATCTAAATTTTTTCCCCCTTTAACAAGAAATCACCTAGCACATTATCCAAATTCTTGTCCTATTAGTGGATCCTGAACTGTAAATTTTAGCAGCTTCATGTAAATGAAACACGAGAGAGATGTTCCCAAACAAATCTAGCCAGGTTCATAAGCTTGAGAAAACAGGAGCTGCCAATGAACTCCTTTATCTAGATTGTTCTCATGGTGAACCGTTCATTTCTTTCTTTGAACAAGTTCCATCCCATTAAACTGATTGTACTTTAGCTTAACAATTGACCACTAAACCTTTGGTGGCACTGTCTCCATAATTCTGCCAGTTACAGGTCCCACAAAGTTGTAGAAACAAGAAACTGCATTACATAGGATATCTTTGAGATGCAAATACCTCAAAAACAACTCCCCTCTTTCATGGAACCCAAGTTTAAGAAATCCAAACTTGTTGTCTCAGCCACAAATTGTGTTGCAGAACAGGAAAAGTGGTTTGAGAAGAGTATTAGCTGTTAGAAATCGAGGATAACCTTAGATATGCATCTATGGAGAGCCTGGAGTTGTTCCAAAGAAGGTTCTTCATCTGTCACAACTGTTTCATCTTTGAAGGAACCATCGGGAAGAGGTGAACCAATGATCAACCTCCATGTTCTCCCTAAGAAGCGCTGGACGCCTTCAATTCCACTTGTGCTCCATGTTTTGGAGTCTCTGTAAAATGTAATTGAGTAGGAGAAAACTGAATTAGGTAGAAGATGAGCCATCTGCTCACATTGATGATTAGAAAAACTTAGGATTATAGTTAGAAGTATAGAGAGCATGAAGGGAGAACCAAACTTTAAATAAACTCTTGAAAGATTTCAAGTTTTGCCACCTTAAATTTCATTCTTGCAGTTCCTACTCCTAAATATCAGCGATGCTTAGTTGGCCTCAGCAGCCATCAAACTCATTGATGTAAGAATGCTCCTCAATGCATGTGCTCCAGAGAACTTATCATGGCTAAAATTTTAATTCATTAGTATTGAGGAAAAACAAGAAATATCTACCTGAACGGGCCCATGAACATTTCATATAAGCGGAGAGAATCTGCACCATGCACCGAGACTACATCATCAGGATTGACAACGTTGCCCCTGCTCTTACTCATTTTGTAAGCCCGACCCACAAGACGAATATCAGGATTCTCTTTCAGCACAAAAGAATCCCCAGATTTTAGAATCTGAATGGAAAGAATATTAATAGAAAAGTTAAAAACCAGTTTCCCCAAAATGCGGAAATTGTAGGTAAATCAACTTACTTTATCATCAGGAATTACTTCTTGACTGTACTCCCCTAATGTATCTACAGCATCAGCGGATACATAATTTCCATCAGAGTCCTTGTAAGCGGTGTATTGAACCTGTCCACAAATGTTTAGATGATGGGACACTACAAAAATTGAAATTTAATGAGAACTGGAACTTACTTCTCCAAGGATGATCCCCTGGTTTATAACACACTTGAAAGGCTCTTTAGTGGAGACAACTCCTATATCGTAAAGAACCTAGAAAAAGATATCAACTGTAAAACTTAGGGATAATAATGAAAAGACTGGTAATTTTGATCCCCTGTGCAAATATTGAAAAATTCTATGTTATAAGCTAAAATCTCTGTAAACTAAAACTTAATATTCCAACTGTGTGATCCATATGCAAGACAAACAAAAAATAAAAAGGTAAAATGGCTAGAAAGTTGATAAGGTTAATCGGTTGAGGCTTAATGCTACAGCACAGCTTTTTGCTTGCCAATAATAAACATTCTGATGATGGACTACTACAAACACAAGAATTTTTTGGTAAATGTAAAAGAAGCTCTAGACTAATATGAACTGGTAGGCTCAATTAGGTTGACTTGGAACCTAGGTCTTGTCCAGTCTAAAAAAAGTGCTTATTAAGACTGCGGACCACAGGCACCAGCTGAAACATTAGGCCAGTCAACTAACTAGAAACATTTTTCTTTCCTCAACTTTCGTATTGTTGCCAAAAGCTATGGGCAAAATTTATTCTGTTTCCAAAACCAAACTATCACAGCATACACAACTATTTCTAGTTTAGCTGCCTCTGGTCAAGGTCACGTAATTAAGAAACAAATAATTTAGATCTTGCACCTTGTGCCAGAACCGAGCATACAACAAATGGAGGACGGCATGTTCTGCACCTCCCACATACACATCAACTGGACCCCAATATCTGTAAGTGAAAAGCAAAAGATGGGAGATTTAAATGTTAATGCAAATCTCACAGAAGAAAAACTTGGTTCTTGTCATTTTAGAAAATGACAAATAAAAGGGTATTTAGCTTTCTGGGTAAAACTTCATCTTACGCTTCTTTCTGCTTATCGACCAACACATTGGAATTTCTTGGATCCATAAATCTCAAATAATACCTGATGCAGGGCAGGCAAATAATCATGAAAATCTGATGAAATTTTGGAGCATTCTATATGTGAATTGCCACATAAAATATTAAGCTACTAGGGATTGTTTTATATGCAGAAGTACTGAACTGGATCTGCAGAACGACCAAGAAGGCTTTAACGCATTTTAAGACCGTTAAGACAACGAATAGAGCTACCATTATGTGACTAGTATTTTATTTGTTTGGCATTCACCCTCATTAAATAACATAAGATTCCAGCTGGTGTTATGGACATTCAACCGATGAAAAACATAGAGTGCCTACCAGCAAGAGCCTGCCCACTGGGGCATGGTGCTTGTTTCTCTTTTAGCAGGTTTTCCTGATGTTCGGTCAGTTGTTCTAACCTAAAATAAATTAGAAATAAAATTCACTAGGTGATACACGTCGAGCAAAATAAAATGAACAAAGAAATATATTAGATTTTACTATTTCATACCCAAGATTCAGCCTTTGACAAGGGTGGCTCCCCAGTCCCAGTGGGAGTAAAATCATCTAACTCGGGAAGAGTAAGGGGCAGCTCAGTCTCATGGATTGCCACACTTTCACCAGTGTCATCGAAAAATATGATGGGTATTGGTTCTCCCCAGTAGCGCTGCCTAGCGAAAAGCCAGTCTCGGAGCTTGTAGTTCACCTGCAATTGGAGATACAGATGGAACAAAATTCAATGAAATGACTCCCAAATTGAAGAACATTAAATTCAACATGAAAGTAAAATACGAAAATACAACCTTCTTTTTCCCATTTCTCGACTTCTCAGCCCACTCGATGACTCTCAGGGCTGCATTACTGCTGTGCATGCCATTGATATCAAGTCCTGATGTGGGGTTTGATGAATTTAGTATATTTCCTTCTCCAGCATAAGCTGTCTTCGGATCATCTAGAATTTTATCGCTTGGACTCACAACCCTACGGATGGGAATGTCATACTTTACAGCAAATTCATGATCACGTGTATCATGTGCTGGCACAGCCATAATTGCTCCAGTTCCATAACTGAAAACAAATAAAAGAGATGTTGCAAGTGTATCGTATCATAAATCTCTTGTTGTATCTGTCAAAGGTTGGGGTGGCCGTTCCCATTGTAGTGCCCAATAATAATTTTTATGTTGCTTCATCACATCTTCAGGATATTGTTATATATAATACATGGTTGTAAAATCTAAAAATTCATCTTACATCATATTTATTACAATATTAACTGTATGAGTTGTTGAGTTTAGCACATGATGCATAATAACTAATACTTGTAACTAAAAGGGGAAAATGAATAGATGGTAGAAAATGGGGCAGCCTCTAGGAGTCGAGATCCAACTGTTTAAAGAAAGCTTTCCCTCAAGGGAAATGACTTCTTAATAACTGATCAGTTTTTAAAATGTTCAGGTAGGATCCAACCCAACTGAAGTTGTTATCAGCCTGGCTCGACCAAACCAAGGCAAAGGCATAACAAGCTTTTGATTGTTTGTGACCTATTCGTGCCAACTGTGGATGTTTGACATAAATAAGAAACATGTGCCTTTTTCAGAAATTCACATGAAATTCTCTAGTTGACAATAAATGATTTTCACGGACCAAGGTTTTCTGCATATAAAGTAAGAAAAATGAGCTAAACTTGTTCTTGGACCATGACTAAGTAAAACAGCTGGCCAGTAAAGGACTCAATAAGTGCATCACCATTACATCTTGTAAAGGTGTTACTTTGCACATCAAACTCTACCAAATTTTCAGGAGCTCGATGCAAATTTGGACTTAACTCACCTTCCCAATACATAATCAGCAACCCATATAGGTATCTCCTCGCCACTCGCAGGGTTCCTGGCATAACTGCCACTGAATACCCCTGTTTTCTCTTTCTGAAGCTCAGTTCGCTCGAGGTCACTCTTTCTAACAGCTAGGTCCTTGTATTCCTCCACCTGTAGTCAAATAAAATACTTCATGTGCATTTGAACTTCCCGCTATTTAGAAACTGAGAGACATTGAGATCAGATATGAACGTACGGATTTCTTTTCAGATTCAGACATGAATAATGGTAACAGGGGATGTTCCGGTGCAACAACTAGATAACTGCAGAAATACAAAAGAAACATAGAATTAGTGTATAATTAGCAGCATATGAGATCCTTCTTCCATTTTTTCTTTCTTTATTTTGATATTAGAGAAGGAGAAAAAGAGTAACAATTATTACGTTGCTCCAAAGATTGTATCGGGCCTAGTAGTATATACAATAAGCTTTAGATCTCTTTCCATTCCCTCAGCGTCAAGAATGCAGAAATTCAGTTCAGCTCCTTCTGATCTCCCAATCCAATTTCTTTGCATTTCTTTGATGCTATCAGGCCAGTCAAGATCATCTAAATCTTCGAGAAGACGATCAGCATATTCAGTTATCTTGAGCATCCACTGTCGCATTGGCTGCTTGTAATAAACAATGACACTGTAAAATTATAGAACTATTCAAAAATCTATGCAGATGAAAGACATAAAAGATTTGTAGTACAAAGTTTCTTCAAATTCTCCAGTATATATGAACAACGATGTTGCCGCACCTTTCTTATAACAGGATGCCCACCTCGCTCGCTGACACCATCTACTACTTCCTCATTTGCCAGTACAGTGCCTAGAGCAGGACACCAGTTTACAGGCACTTCAGCCTGAACGTTTGAAATGATTAACTATCAGGAAATGATGATTGGAAGTACAGACAACTTCTAATTGATATTTAACATCCCAATTATTTAGCAAGAAAAAATACATTACCAATAGTTGTTTCTCACTAGGGGAATCACATTGGAGTTCCTTTGTTTTAATCTTTTAGTAAACAAATAAATTTTTTAGTCCTCTAATCAAAAAATGGAACAGGATTCCTAGTAGTAACTTTTCAAGAAAAGAAATATTCATATTAGGAGTTTTTCATGTTTAAAAAGAAGCAGGGAAGAGAATCACAGCCATGAACCTGATAGGCCAATCCTCTCTTGAACAGCTGAAGAAATATCCACTGAGTCCACTTGTAATAGTCAGGCTCAATAGTGGAAATTTCACGATCCCAGTCATATGAAAAACCTAGTGATTTAAGCTGCTAAGAAAATAAGATCAGACAAACTCCACCAATCCAACCAAGCAGGCTGTACTATCTGGCTGACAACCTCACAGGAAAAATTTAAAAAATATAAGTTTCTTCAAGTCTGATCCCAAAATCTTAAGATCATCTTTACAGATATTATCCTTTCCATCCAGTATTTATGTATCTGAAGAAGATTGTATGGTTTTTATTTTGAATCTGACTAATCAGAAAGAAGAATGAACTTGTATTAATTGCAGTTGGGTCCCAGCCAAATGTAAAAAAGAAATCCCATTCTTGGAAATATGGGTTGAAAGTGAGCAAGCAGCAGGTGTGGTATATCAAGTGTTTGCAAAGTTGGGAGGTTAGGCACATTTAGATCACCATGTGAAACATTAGACAAGAAAGCCGAAAAGATTTAATTATGCCTTCAACAATTTCAGTGGGGACTTAATACCAATATAGTGAAGTAGATCACCTGTGTGCGAAATCTATTGATATTCCTCAAAGTAGTGATTTTTGGGTGAGTTCCCGTCTGTTGAACAAGATTGAGGTGTAAATTATTAGTAAACATAACCATCAGAAGAAGAACTAAGACTCGATACGGAGAATATAAAAGAACTAAACCTCAATAGCGTATTGCTCAGCTGGCAGGCCAAATGCATCCCAACCCATCGGGTGCAATACGTTGTAGCCTTGCATTCGTTTGAATCGTGCAAGAATGTCAGTGGCAGTGTAACCCAGTGGATGACCGACATGTAACCCAGCACCACTGGAATTGTTCAGAGAATAGTAAAATGGCCTCAATCCTTAGAAACCAACATGTGAAGTCAAATTAACGAATATTACCATAAGTTAAGCATCTTGTGGTTTATACAATTTAAGGAAACTATCTGGTCAAAAGTACTATCACTATTTTGTTATTCTTTGGATGTTGCAGCACTCCTATCAACTAACCTACATACTTACCGAGCCAACTGATTGCTGAGACAACCCACAAATTTTTTTATGTTGGTCCTCTTATTAGCAACGCTATCAACTATACAAGGACCAACAGCAAAGACTGAGGGATTGGGACAAAATGAGATACAACGCAAATATGCAGACCCCGATTCCAGTGTGATTACCTATATGAAGGGATTTTACTGAAGTGCAAGGCAAAGCAGTAGGTGAAACTTATCCTAACAGTGTTATATACAAGAAAGGCCATTCGCAGATAAACCAACTGCCAATAGCTAAAATAATTAGACAAGGGCTTAGAGCAGAAAAACTAAAAGCAGAGTCAAGAGATGACGGAACAATAACCAAAATGACTGCACAGTCAGATAGAGAGAGGGACCTCGGATAAGGGAACATGTCAAGAACATAGAACTTGGGCTTGGAGGGGTCGATTTCATCAGGGGTCCTGAAGGTCTTATTGTCCTGCCAATAGCGCTGCCACTTGGGCTCAATTTCATGAAAAGGGTACGCCCTCTTGACCACAACCGCCGGCTCCTTCTGACTCTGCTCTTTCACTTCCCCTCTCACTCTGCCGACAGCTATCCTCTTCCCAACCTTACTGCCCGTCCTCAAGGCAAACCCACAAAATGGGGCACCCAAAAATTCCTGCTTGATTGCGAATGGCTTCGGGGGCACGGGCTTCCAAGTCGCAGTCGAGAGATTAATAGAATGGCAGAGAAATGGGGAGGGCGGAATCAGTTGGCTTTGAATATGTTGTGCTTGCATGTTTCTCCAGCGGAGATGGTAGGAAAAGGGATTGTTCCGAGAGGAGTGGCGGAGGATTTGCTATCAAATAGATAATGTGCGGAGCTCAGCTGCTTCCGCGGTTTGGCAGTTAGAAGGGAAAATTGCGCCAAAACCTAATATAACATTTAAGAGTCCTTTTATATATAATAGTGAAAGTAACCGTACGACATACAGTAAATATCTTTGACTACAACTCTACATATTTGGTCTCCACTATGTGAAAATTATGAAAAAAGTAAAAGTCGAAGAAGCAGAGAGAGATCCCTAGTTGAGCAATTAGAATTAAGAGATAAATGTAAAAAGTTAATCATGAAAAAAGAAGAACTTGGGATGGGGAGTGCTTGACAATAAATAGGGAGTTGAGTGTGGAGTACCGTGGAAGAAGTGCAAACTGGTACTATTTTTGTAAGTTTAATAGATAGTTGTGCTATTTTTCACCATTAACACATATAACATTTACGAGTCCTTTTATATATAATAGCGAACGTTACTGTACTACATACAGTAAATATCTTTGACTATAATTAACTCTACATGTTTGGTCTTTACTCTCAAGTTTGTGGAAATTATGAAAAAAGTGAAAGTCGAAGAAGCAAAGAGAGACCCCTAGTTGAGAAATCCACTATTGGCAGTTTCGGAAACCTATTAGAAATTACTTATTATGTGTATGTTAGAGCTATTGTGAGATAGACAATTAGAATTAAGAGAGGAATGTAAAAAGTTGATCATGAAAAAAGAAGAATTTGGGATGAGGGAATGCTTAAGAATAAATAGGGAGTTGAGCGTGGAGTACTGTGGAAGAAGTACGAACCATTTTGTATAAATAATTACTCTTGAAAAAGTAAATGGATAAAAAAATTAATTTGGATTAACTGCTACTTTAATTGAAAATGTAACCTCTCTATGGTATTCAAAATGACAATAACGACCTTGTTCATCTTATAAATTTTTTATGGGGTAATTGATTTCAATGGCAGTTTTGGTTTGAGAAAAAAAAAGATTAAAATTGTCCCCTGGTACCCGAAGGTAATAGAGAAGAGAAGAAGAGATATACCAGCGTGTCGTCCTTGTCATGAAAGGTGATCCTCAAATACAACCAGGAATGATAAAATGATAGAGATCAGCACAAATTTCGCCAAGGACCATCAAAATTGAAGCTTAAAGGATTCCAGATGGACTGAAATTTCCCGAGGAGCACGGCTACAATTATCTAGAATCCATTTGTCGAACATATCTTCTCCTAATCGGCAGCCAAATTGACGCCAATGACTAATCCAATGCCAGTCATCAAATTAAAAGAAAAAAGGAGACCTGTGTAGAAAAATAAGATCAAATTTAACCATTATTGATCTATTAATTATCGTACCTTAATTGCTTCTTACCCAATTCACCGTGTATAACTCATATGCATAGAAAAGTAATATCAAGTTTGACAATTACGAACTGTTATTCATCATACCTTAGTCAATTGCTCCTCATACAATTCACTACGTAGAACTCATCTAAATCGGCAACTGAAATGACACCCATCCAGCTGGCTGATAATTCCGTTCTCTGAAGACCGTGCTGATAATTTCAGTGAAAAAAGAAAGTGATATCGATATTAAAGTTGACGATGGAGGACGTGGGTAGGGAGAAACTGCCGAAGAGAGTTTAATGAAGTGGTGCTGTTATCAGGGTAATGGCGAGGAAGATGGAAAAATGTTAGATAGTTCTAACTTATAATGACGTGTTTAGGAAGAACCAATTAAATCATTTTAATTTACAATAATCATGATAATTACGCGGGTGATTAACATTAATTTACTTATTTATCATATTTTAATTGGTATTTTATCATGTTATGTGGTGAAGTAACAGTGGGCCTTGTGAATTGTCCGATAAAATGATCAAACAGTAACTAGTTTCTCATTATAAAGTAAATTAGTTTAATGGTATCTTTGGAAACTTAGAAGTGAGACAAAACCATCATTTCTTCTAATATGGTAATAAATAGATATACATATCTATATCCATATCTATATCGGGAAAATCACAAAGTTAGTACAAAACCTTTAATAGATGTAATATTTTGATACAAAATTTTTTTGTCAATTCCTGTTACAAAACAAGTATTAATTTTCCATTAATGTTGTTATGTTTTCTGATGTGAAAGAGTGACATGGATGTTGACTCAGTGTCACGTGGTGACTGGAGCGACATTTATTGTATAATAAAATAAAATCAAACATAACAAATTAATAAATTAATTCCACTCTCCCCCTCTCTTGCTCTCCCTCTCGATCTCTTTTCCTCTATCTCCCCCTCTCTCTCCTTCTCTCCCCACCTCAATCTTACTCTCTCTCCCTCACACTCTTGATATGTGCATAGTATATGTGAGAGTGAGAGAAAAAGTGATGTGCAAGTGGATGGAGTGAGGGGAGAGGGAGAGGGGGAGTGCGACAAAGGGAGAGGGAGAGGGAGTCAGAGAGAAAAGGAGGGAGAGATCCAAAGGTGCAGAGAGAGAAGTAGAGGGTGGGGAGAGAGGGAGAAAGATCATAAATTTTAAATTTTTATTTTATTTTTATAAAAATTAAAATTCTTTTATAGTGACACGTTAGTCAACCTACCACTTGGCGCTAAGTTATTGCCCACGTCATACTTCCACATCAGGAAATTTAACAACGTTAATGGGTTAGAGTAGATTTCTACCAAAATGTTACATTTGAAAATATTTTGTATTGCATAGTGACAAAAAATTTTTTGTTTTAAAATATTACATTCATAAAAAATTTTGTATCAATTGTACAAGTTTTTCATAGGTTTGACGTATTTTTCAGTTTATAAAACTACCCATTAATGCACATAATTTAGTTTTAATCTTTATTAGATTGAGAAAAATAAGAATTTAATAGTAAATTTACTAATATGTAACAACCAAATCTTTCCATACTATCATTTTCTATCTTATTTTATATAATTTTTTTCAATTACCTCTTTATGAGATTTATTATATACATATATAATTACTTTATCTTTCTAGAATTTATTACTTAATTTATGTTTAACTAGAGTCAAAGTTCGTGCTTTGCTCCGAGAAAAGAAAAAAGTTTAAGAAGATGATTTATGTGTGAAAAACTAATGAGAGAATTTTAAATGCCAGTGTCCAACTTGAGATATATATTTGTTCATTTATTGGTAATCATCCAATTTGAGATATATAATTTTAATTTAAACTGTGCAAGTCCTAAAGAGAGACGAATTTACATATACATACAATCCTTTTATACTTAAACTATCGAGCAAGAAAGAGGTCAATATGTAATGGATTTATTCAAAGATGATTATATAATTATCACATCATGAATAATAATATGTAAAATGGTCGGATTGAGATTACTATTATTTTATAATATTGACATGTTTAGAGAACTATGCTTTTTCTTAAAGTTGCATCATCTTATTTAAAAATAAAAATATTAAAATTTTAGCTCAAAATATGATTTATAAATAGACAATGTTTTCCAATTTTATACCCTTTCATCTCTCGTATACTTAAATTTTTCAGTTACAGAATGTCCATATAGAAAGAGGTGGAAGTAATTAAATTTTTTGGCAAACTTCAGCACTTCTTCTTTTCTAATACTATTATTTCCAATATAGATAAAAAGTATTAAAGCTTATACGAAATATTAGAAATAAAAAATTCAAGCAGAAAGAGAAAAATGAAATCTATCAAAGGAATCGAGATTAGGAAATTCCCCTTACTCTTCCTTAAAGAAGTTGAAATCATAGTCTTTAAAATCGGACTGGATCGGCCGGTCCGATTGGTTCAACTGGGAATCAGGTGCCAGTCTTGTCAAGTTTTCTTAATTACTCCATTTGCAAACTAAGCCCAATTGAATCCTACTGGTTGGCTAATTTGATTGATTTTGTGAACCCATCAAAATAGGTCAAAAAACAGGTCAATTAAAAATTTTAAAAAAAGTTAAAAGAGATAGTAAATTATAATGACACAAAAACTGGTAAAGAAGAAAGAAAGCTTGGTCCATTCCTTTGATGAGTGCTTCTCTCTATTTTTCGTTTATCTACCTTCGACATTCCTTTTCAAAGTGTCCTATAGGTAAGGGAATTGGAATATGATTGATTTATTGACTCATATTATCAATGGTCAGAATTGGAATATTGGTTTGATAAGGAAACTTATTTTAGAGTAATTCATGATTTTTGTTCGGCATATATCCATCCCAAATTTGGTTTATTTGAATAATTAAGGAAATCAAATATGTACCTTCTTATTATGTATTGTATATTATTAGTGTTAATAAGGGAAGATAGCATTGCTCCTCCCCACCCTTTCAAGATTAACACTACTTTACAAAAAATTCAAAAAATAGTTCCTCATTGTAATGAAAGACCATTACCCTTATTAACTCTCTTCCATTATTTTAAAATTCCCTCCATTATCTCTCGACCCTTTCTCCCTCTCCCTCAATTCTGTCTCTCCCATTTCTCCCTTCAACAAAAACCTTCCTCACTAGAGCATCAGACAATAGTTCCTCACCGGATAGCACATCTCCTCACCCGGACAGCACAGTAACTCCTGACCAGACAAGGGCGGCAATGAGTAGCACTCACGGGCGGCAGCTAGAGACAATCAAACCGACAACAACAACGACTCCCAGTCACTGAACCTTAACCCTCCCAACAAAAAGTGACAAGGATTGTTAAGGTATTTTGTATTATTGGGTGTCAACAGCAACTAGGAAGAGGTGAAAATTCGCTAAGACCTATTTAGATTTTATTGAGACAAATTTATAATTTTTCGGGATCCGTTTATTGATACCTATTTAAACTTTAATGGGACCTATTTCTCATTTTTTGGGACGAATTTATAATTTATCGGGACTTGTTTAGATTTTAATGGGACGTATAAAATTTATTGGGACCAATTTATAATTTATTGGAACCAATTTATAATTTATCGGGATCTATTTATTGGTACATATTTAGACTTTATCAACTTATTTATCCCACCAAGAATATCCATTAGCATTTGGGTATGGAGATACAGAGAATGTTCATGCATGGACACGGTTTTTTCGAGCCTTACATGTGGCCATTGATAAAATTGTAGCATTGGTGTTCATATCTGATCATAATGCCAGCATTGCCGAAAGGATTCAAATAGTGTTCCCTGACGCCGAACACGTCTTGTGTTGTTGGCACGAACTAGAGTTAGCAACTCAGATCAGTCAAGTTCATTTAGTGGGATGGTACGTACATCCAGTTATAGTTGATGCGAGATTTACTAATAAATAGGTCATAAAAAGTAAAGATGTCTAATGAGAGTAGGAGCACCTGATACTGAAGAAGCACACATATGACTTTCTCATGACTTTTGTGACCAAATTATCCATGTAACTGTGCTAGCAAACTATCTACGTAACTTCGGGACCAATTGTGTATTTTTCTTGATTAATTTCATTTTTCTCGGGACCTATTTGAAAATTTTCGGGATCAAATTATCCATGTAACTATAGTAGCAAACTATCTATGTAACTTTGGAACTAGTTGTGTATTTTTCTTGATCAGTTTTAGTTTTCTGTTACCTATTTTAAAATTTTCAAGACCAAATTATCCATGTGACTTTCAGGATCAATTATGTATTTGCCTGATCAGTTTCAATTTTTTTGAGACTTATTTGACAATTTTCGGGACCAAATTATCCATGTGACTTTTGGGGCCGAATATGTATTTTCACGGCCAATCGTGTATTTTCCTTAAATAGTTTCAGTTTTTTCGAAACCTATTTTATAATTTTCAGGACTAAATTATCCATGTGACTTTCGGGACTAATCGTGTATTTTCCTTCACCAGTTTCAATTTTTTCATGACCTATTTGACAATTTTTGGGATCAAATTATCTATGTGAGTTTCGGGACAAATATGCATTTTCGAGAGCAATTGTATATTTTCGAGACTAGTTACAAGGTTATCCATTTGACAAGATATCTTATGCCAACATCAGTCCACATAAGTGGGATGATCCTGACTTGCATATGAAATGTATCGGCATAAGATAAGGTATAGATGTACGATCAATGCCAATCCTAACATAAGCTCCTAACAAAATATCAAAATGTTTATTCCTAATATTTCCAACAACATTACTCCACATGATTCATGATGATCTGGGTTGGTGCAGGGCCTGCAACATACGGAAGCCTTTGTTCGTTTCCAGGCAAGATTTTGTTCCATCTGTACAAATCAAAGGACAATTAGATCCCAACCAACAATATCTTACAAATCAAACAATGAGGTGAAATTTTTTTTTATAGCTCCAATATAAAGTATGCTTTCCCTCTTTAACACTCAAATAAATCATCCAGCAATACATCACAATGAGTATTAAATTGCTCCTGATACCGTATTAATAGGTTACAATGAGGTATTAATAGTTCCCAACATACAGTATATGGCAAATCAGACAAATCATCTAGCAAATCAAAAATCCAACAATAAGTTAATAGTCATTAGGTCCTCGATCAATTTAAATAGGTCCTTAGTTTGTGCAAATCGGTCCTGAACCGATACCCTAAAAATTGAGACTTTAAACCCTAAATCTATACATACTTATAATGGTGAATGTTGAGAGAGGGAGGTGAATAGACTCCAGTTAAGTAGATCGAGCAAGAAGATCGGTGCCAAAGGTAAATGGTCGGGAAGGAAAGGCTGACCTGTCAGGGAGCGTGGCGTCCATGAGCTGGAGGAGTGGCGTCTGTCCGTGGGTTGGTGCTTGGCGATTTGGTAGTGGGCGGCGAGATGGCATCCATGAGAGCTAGCAGTGGGCAACAACCTGGCACTGGATGAGAGAGAGTGAGAGAGAGAGAGAGAGAGAGAGAGAGAGAAAGAGAGAGAGCATCCCAAGCAAAGCACAAAGAAAAGTGTTTGCAATCGCAAGCAAAGCAGAGAGAGGGAAAGTGTTCTTCATAGCCAAAGAATGAGTTTGTTGGTTACGAGAAAGGTAAAATAGGTATTATTTAAAATTTTATTAAAAAACCTTAAATAGCAGTGCTAATTTTTTAATTTGGTATCAATAAGTGCTACTTATAAAACTCCCTCATTTATTAGTGCTAAAAAATATTTCAACTCATATTATTATTATTGTTATTGTTATTAATAATATTATTATTAATAACAATAACTTTGGAACTATATTAGCAAACTATCTATGTAACTTTGGAACTAGTTGTGTATTTTTCTTGATCAGTTTTAGTTTTCTGTTACCTATTTTAAAATTTTCAAGACCAAATTATCCATGTGACTTTCAGGATCAATTATGTATTTGCCTGATCAGTTTCAATTTTTTTGAGACTTATTTGACAATTTTCGGGACCAAATTATCCATGTGACTTTTGGGACCGAATATGTATTTTCGCAGCCAATCGTGTATTTTCCTTAAATAGTTTCGATTTTTTCGGAACCTATTTTATAATTTTCAGGACTAAATTATCCATGTGACTTTCGGGACTAATCGTATATTTTCCTTCACCAGTTTCAGTTTTTTCAGGACCTATTTGACAATTTTTGGGATCAAATTATCTATGTGAATTTCGGGACAAATATGCATTTTCGAGAGCAATTGTATATTTTCGAGACTAGTTACAAGGTTATCCATTTGACAAGATATCTTATACCAACATCAGTCCACATAAGTGGGATGATCCTGACTTGCATATGAAACGTATCGGCATAAGATAAGGTATAGATGTACGATCAATGCCAATCCTAACATAAGCTCCTAACAAAATATCAAAATGTTTATTCCTAATATTTCCAACAACATTACTCCACATGATTCATGATGATTTGGGTTGGTGCAGGGCCTGCAACATACGGAAGCCTTTGTTCGTTTCCAGGCAAGATTTTGTTCCATCTGTACAAATCAAAGGACAATTAGATCCCAACCAACAATATCTTACAAATCAAACAATGAGGTGAATTTTTTTTTATAGCTCCAATATAAAGTATGCTTTCCCTCTTTAACACTCAAACAAATCATCCAACAATACATCACAATGAGTATTAAATTGCTCCTGATACCGTATTAATAGGTTACAATGAGGTATTAATAGTTCCCAACATATAGTATATGGCAAATCAAACAAATCATCTAGCAAATCAAAAATCCAACAATCAGTTAATAGTCATTAGGTCCTCGATCAATTTAAATAGGTCCTTAGTTTGTGCAAATCGGTCCTGAACCGATACCCTAAAAATTGAGACTTTAAACCCTAAATCTATACATACTTATAATGGTGAATGTTGAGGGAGGGAGGTGAATGGACTCCAGTTAAGTAGATCGAGCAAGAAGATTGGTGCTAAAGGTAAATGGTCGGGAAGGAAAGGCTGACCTGTCAGGGAGCGTGGCGTCCATGAGCTGGAGGAGTGGCGTCTGTCCATGGGTTGGTGCTTGGCGATTTGGTAGTGGGCGGCGAGATGGCATCCATGAGAGCTGGCAGTGGGCAACAACCTGGCACTGGATGAGTGAAAGAGAGAGAGAGAGAGAGAGAGAGAGAGAGAGAGAGAGAGAGCATCCCAAGCAAAGCACAGAGAAAAGTGTTTGCAATCGCAAGCAAAGCAGAGAGAGGGAAAGTGTTCTTCATAGCCAAATAATGAGTTTGTTGGTTATGAGAAAGGTAAAATAGGTATTATTTAAAATTTTATTAAAAAACCTTAAATAGCAGTGCTAATTTTTTAATTTGGTATCAATAAGTGCTACTTATAAAACTCCCTCATTTATTAATGCTAAAAAATATTTCAACTCATATTATTATTATTGTTATTGTTATTAATAATAAATATTATTAATAACAATAACTTTGGAACTATATTAGCAAACTATCTATGTAACTTTGGAACTAGTTGTGTATTTTTCTTGATCAGTTTTAGTTTTCTGTTACCTATTTTAAAATTTTCAAGACCAAATTATCCATGTGACTTTCAGGATCAATTATGTATTTGCCTGATCAGTTTCAATTTTTTTGAGACTTATTTGACAATTTTCGGGACCAAATTATCCATGTGACTTTTGGGACCGAATATGTATTTTCGCGGCCAATCGTGTATTTTCCTTAAATAGTTTCGATTTTTTCGAAACCTATTTTATAATTTTCAGGACTAAATTATCCATGTGACTTTCGGGACTAATCGTGTATTTTCCTTGACTAGTTTCAATTTTTTCAGGACCTATTTGACAATTTTTGGGATCAAATTATCTATGTGAATGTCGGGACAAATATGCATTTTCGAGAGCAATTGTATATTTTCGAGACTAATTACAAGGTTATCCATTTGACAAGATATCTTATACCAACATCAGTCCACATAAGTGGGATGATCCTGACTTGCATATGAAACGTATCGGCATAAGATAAGGTATAGATGTACGATCAATGCCAATCCTAACATAAGCTCCTAACAAAATATCAAAATGTTTATTCCTAATATTTGCAACAACATTACTCCACATGATTCATGATGATCTGGGTTGGTGCAGGGCCTGCAACATACGGAAGCCTTTGTTCGTTTCCAGGCAAGATTTTGTTCCATCTGTACAAATCAAAGGACAATTAGATCCCAATCAACAATATCTTACAAATCAAACAATGAGGTGAAATTTTTTTTTATAGCTCCAATATAATGTATGCTTTCCCTCTTTAACACTCAAACAAATCATCCAGCAATACATCACAATGAGTATTAAATTGCTCCTGATACCGTATTAATAGGTTACAATGAGGTATTAATAGTTCCCAACAACAGTATATGGCAAATCAGACAAATCATCTAGCAAATCAAAAATCCAACAATAAGTTAATAGTCATTAGGTCCTCGATCAATTTAAATAGGTCCTTAGCTTGTGCAAATTGGTCCTGAACCGATACCCTAAAAATTGAGACTTTAAACCCTAAATCTATACATACTTATAATGGTGAATGTTGAGGGAGGGAGGTGAATGGACTCCAGTTAAGTAGATCGGTGCTAAAGGTAAATGGTCGGGAAGGAAAGGCTGACCTGTCAGGGAGCGTGGCGTCCATGAGCTAGAGGAGTGGCGTCTGTCCGTGGGTTGGTGTTTGGCGATTTGGTAGTGGGCGGCGAGATGGCATCAATGAGAGCTGGCGGTGGGCAACAACCTGGCATTGGATGAGTGAGAGAGAGAGAGAGAGAGAGAGAGAGAGAGAGAGAGAGAGTCCCAAGCAAAGCACAGAGAAAAGTGTTCGCAATCACAGGCAAAGCAGAGAGAATGAAAGTGTTCTTCATAGCCAAAAGAGAGAGTGAGTCTGTAGGTTATGAGAAGGGTATAATAGGTATTATTTAAAATTTTATTAAAAAAACCTTAAATAGCAGTGCTAATTTTTTAATGTGGTATCAATAAGTGCTACTTATAAAACTCCCTCTTTTATTGGTGCTAAAAAATATTTCAACTCATATTATTATTATTGTTATTGTTAATAATAATAATATTATTATTATGTGATCCATTGAACCCCTATTGGACCTATGAACCCAATAACCCATACCCAGATCGGTTCGATTTTAAAAACTATGGTTGAAATCCTCTTTTAATATATAATACTAGCTTAGAAGCATCACTACGCTGTCAATTAAAGTAATAAATTTAACGGTATTTTTATAATGAAGGGAATGAATTATATTAAAATATGGAAAGGTTTAAAAAATGTGGTCATGTTCAACTCGCACCTAACCTCTTTTTAGCAAAAAAATCATTTGTAATTTAAAAAGAGATATCTTATTATTCGTATACTTATAAAGTGAATATTTTACGATTTTTTATTTACCAATATATAGATAAAATACATTAAAAATTATGACATAAATATAAGATTTATCTCTTTCCCATAAATAATATATTAATGATATATTATATTCAAGTCTAGTCAATTATACTAAGAGGTCGTTTGTTTTGTGTGGAGGTCACATAGGAAAGGGAATAGGAGATATTAATTCCGTTTATAAATATTTGTTAACAAATAATTTCATTCTATTTCCCTCAAGTGGGGATTCGATTCCCCTAAACTAGGGAAGTTTATTCTCTTGATATGCTCATATAATCAAATCCCGAACAAAAATAAAATCTATAAGTTCTATTCTTATAATCAAAATAAAAATTTTTAATAATAAATTATATATTAATGTCTTTTATATATTTTTAGATAAATAATTACACTTATTTATTGATGAAATATTTTTTCAATAATATATTAATATTATTAAACTCACACATTATATATGAACCATAGTTTTTAAAACCGGATCGGACCGGAAACCGGTCAACGTATGGGTTCACTAGTTTATAAGTCCAACCGGAGTTTAATGGGTTCAACCGGACATTTAGAATGATGATGATAATAATTATAACATATCACATTCCAAAACATTAATACATAGTTTTCACTTTTCAACCTAATATTATAAGATCCAATTTCAACCCAAAAAATATAAATTTAAATTTAAAAAAGATCCAGAATGGCACGAACATACCGACCAATGCTTGGAGTTTGTGCGCGTGGCCCCCCTATTTGTTCTTCCCTAATTAATTTCTAAAAAATCAAAATCTAGAAATTAAGAATCACAATACTTTCTTTAAGAATTAGAGACAGGACAACTTCTTCAAGGAGGTCGTGCCGCCGTGTGCTCCAGTTACAAGACCGCTGTTGCCCAAGATTCCCGAGAGCAAAACCATCTTTTCCTTGTAATAGTCACGCTTGTTGACCTTGGCGGTAAGTTATTAACAGTGGGTAGGCCGTAGAACAGACTCCATCAGTGATGGCTTTTAACATTTGACTCTGCAGAGAAGACAGTTCCATCGTTGCTACAATACGGAGTTCAATGGAAAGGCATAGACATCATATAAAAAAACTCAATCTTGAAACAGATCAAGAAGGGGAGTAACAGAAGCTTACCTCTTAGACTTGATTTTTCTCTTAGGTGAAGCAGCAGAAGACAGTTCTGCCATGGAAGACTAAGATAGAGGAGATGGAGCAAATTGCCACATCATGGGAAGCACATGGTTCCCATGATGTGGCGCAAGAGAAGAGGGGCACTGAAGTGAGCCAGATGCAGAAGACAACAACATCACTATTAGGGTTTTCTTCCCTTTTCCGTTTTGATTTTAAATTTTTTTTTTTATTTTGACTGGTTCTTTTACCAGTTTTCATGGGTTCGATGAAAACCGGGTTGAACCAGCTGAGTAACATGATCTAACTGGATTTTAGTTGCCAATGGAGTAATAACCTGATTGGACTAATGACCGGTTCCCTATCAAACCGGTTCGATCGCCGGTCCGGTCCGATTTTTAAAACTATGATATGAACCAATGTAATTATAGAAAAATGTATAGTGTAAAAATTATGACACAATTCTTATACATAATTTTTATGCCATATTAATAAATAAGTTTACTAAACTCTATTTTTATCATCATCATAGTAATATGTCCAAGTAAAGAAACATTATGAGTAATAATATGCAAAATCGCCAAATTGATGTTCTTATTATTTTATAATATTAGCATAGTTAATAATTGTACTTTTTAAAGTTGTATCCTCTTATATAAAAATATTAAAAATATTAAAAATTTAGCACAAAAGATACTTTATAAATAAACAATATTTTCATATTTTATACAATCATTTTATCTCTCATATATATATATTTTATTATTATAGAATGTTCATCTATAATGAGATGCATGAAATAGGCAAATGATTAGAAGAATATAAATGAAGAAGCACTAAAATTTGTAAGAAATAGCAGAAACAAAAACTTGAGGAGAAAGAGAGAAATGATATCCATTAACGGTTTGAGAGTAGAAAATTTATCGCACTTTCTCTTAGAAGGTTGAAAGGAGGAAATTTACCCTACCCTCCCTTAAGGATTGCTAAAACTTTGTTTTAATATATAGTATAGAGTATAGATCTATATTATTTAAACGAGCATTTGGGGCTTTGATATCTTTTTTGAATATCACAAATTATCTCACCTCACAACTACGTCGTGAAAAAATTGATTTTTCAATTTTTATTTAAAATTATATTTTAATTGATCTGCTATTAAAAAGGGTCGGGTTATCAAGTCTAACAAAGAACTAATAAATTAAAGTGCGGTGCAGTTATTAATTAGTAATGTAATTGGTTTCTTTATATTTCATACTTATTTATTTTTATTTTCTTTTCATGCGAATTACGGGGTTGTGTGTAGTATATATAATCTCATTTTTATCCATATTTTATTTACATAGCATAATAATATTAGAGTTTTTACTTTATTTCAAATATATAGTTATCGTTTTCCGTTAATCTGTTCTTTTGGATTCAAAAACCATCACATTTGACCAACAGTTGCACATATGACATACATATCACATATCTCATAAGCAAAACTTTAAAATTAAAAGTAAAAAAATCATGAAAAGGGAAAAAAAATAAGAATTAAGATATATTTTAAAACCTGCTAATTTCAAAAAATTTTAAAAAATTAATAAAGATAAATTTAAAATAAAAAGTTGGGAAACAAAATATTCAAATTTACACATAACAGTACTCATCTCATGCAACATCAATAAAAATTAAATAATTAGAAATAGAAAAAAATTAAGAATAAATTATTGGAAATATTCTTAAATAATCAAAATATTTTAAAAAATAAAATGTAAAAGATGTAAAAATTATTTTTAGATTGACATGGAATATTTGAGTTACTTATCTTTTGGGTTAATTGCTTGAAAAATCAAGAACTATTATCGAATTCCTTATTCAATATAAACTTTCTTTTGTCTAGAAAATCACATATTATACTCCATTTTCCCATCTTCCATAAAGTTAATTTCAATTGTTGATTGTTAAAGTGTAATGTTAATTTTGCTAATAGTGAAATGACATCTGACATGACATTTATTTTTACTTGAAAAATCATAAATTGTTGTTGAATTGATTATTCTCCTACGGACTATTTTTCCATGAGTAGAAAGTCGCAAACTATGCTCTATTTTTCCTTATTTACTAAGATATCAATTGATTGAAAGAAAATGGTTATTCTTTAATGGTGTTTGATATACTTTAATTCATATCGCACTTTTACATATTGTCATGCTCTTTTATATTTATTTTCATTTCAAAAATACATTAACGAAATACAAAGAGAATGAAGAAAATCAGCTTAAATATTTCATTGCCTTAAATATTCTTCAAAAGGAAACTGCATGTCTTGTGTTTAGTGATATATTAGGGATTATTCCACCTATTGCCTAATATAAAATGATAAATTCTTAAATTATCATACGTCACCAAGTGACATGTAGAAAAATACCAATCAAAATGTGAAAAATGAGTAAATTAATATTGATCAATTGAGCAATTGCCATAATTAATGCTAATCAAAGTAATTTGATTGGTTCTTCCTGACTGTGACTCAGTATGTAATTTGATAAGCTAACGTGTTTTCTTTACAATAACCGTTGCCGATGATTCTCTTCTTCTATTTGATTCTCCCGTGGGCTTTGCGTGAGCTTCGTACCTGCCTGATTTGTCCGATGGTTTAATGGGCTGGGCCTCATTTATGCCCCACACTGATTTGTCCTGGATGCTGCGTCAGGCTCTAGGCAACATCTTTCAAGAATTTGTGTTTCTTTGTAATTAATTTCTCATGTATTTGTATTGAGCTAAAAATAATAATAAATTCATGTGTATTCTCTTAGACTACTCCAGTTGATACTAAAATACTTCCTTGGATAGGTTAAAATTCTCATCTAGAGTCAGGAAATCTACCAAATATTTAATTCCGCTGAAACATATGGGAAAGAATATTCTATGTAACGGGTATATTATGAAGTAATGTAGACCAGTGCTACAAATCAATAAGATTAAGTTATTTTAATATTTCTTAATAAAATACCAAAAATAAAACAAATCCCAGAAATAATTGAATTCTTTTATCTGTGACACCATATCAGCACTGTCATATAGTATACTCGTCACATACAATACTTCCTATAGACCAACTTATTGACTCTAAGTAATATAGGGGTACTTTATGAATTTCCTCCTCTGGTGCAATTGATTGCTCGTTAAATACGGGATGTTGTCGAAGTACATTTCTAATATGTTGGTCTGCATCCCATGAACAAGGAAGAACTCATCTCACCTTATGTATGGGAAATATATGGGGCAGTATTCTGTTTCAAATGCATGGCATCTGGATCTATTTAGCTTACACCGAATTCCAGTTTATCCCATACTGGACTGCCTATGCGATATTCTTAGTGCATAACCAAAGCAAAACGAGCTGCTATAGCTGCTGCTCTCTTGCTGTAGAATGTGGTTGAGAATTGAATTTTATATCGAATAAGTAATTGTTAAAGATCTTACCATATCATGTAGAAAATAGATTATTTGAAATAAGACAGTGCTAACCGGATAGGTAGTCTTTCGATATTTTCTAAATTTTATTTTGATATATCATGATATTTTATAATCACATATTTCCTAGTTTATTTGTTTTTCTGAGCTTACACATAGGAGAGTCATCTTATGTTATTCTTAAGTAATTATTCTAATAAAATTACACTCTTGTTGTTTTGGCTTAAGAGCTACCATGTTTATCAACGTCAATATCTCTACTTTTCTCCTTTAATGAATTATGTAAAGTTTCTCATTGTATTAGAACAGGTCAATCCTCTTATGGTGATACAACGATGAAGATAAGTAAAGACAACTAAAGTCAGAAAGGCTCGACTCATTCTGTGATCTGTGAAGTCAATAAAAGGGAAGACTCAAGCTGATTTTCTGGCCTCTAACGTAAGAAGTCTCAGGTAATTTTTTCCTCAATCTTTGAAGTGAAGATACTCAAATCGATTTAAAAACATCATGTAAACAAATTGAAACTCGATTATGTACAAGATAAGTGTTCTGCTACACTGCATGCTAATCTTGAAGGGAGCGTTAGAGATATTACCTATATTTTAGGAAATAAAATATTTTAAATAAAATTGTATTGCTCGGATAGGTAGTTGGTCATTCTTAATATTTTCTAGATTTGATTTGATATTATTCTTTTTTTCATAATCATCTATTTCATAGTTTATTTATTTTTTAGTCAGATCACCTTATATAATTCTTGAGTCAGTTAAACATTCTAATAAAGTCAAATTTTTGTGGTTTTGGACTATGGCCTAACAAGTTTATGATAGTCAATATTTCTACTTTTCTCCTCCTCTCATGAATTGTAAAGTATTCCACTGGACCTTGAACTGGCACTTTTCTTTCGGTCTCAAGTTTACAGGTTATGTGCTCCACACTTGGGCATTGCTTGGTGTGAGCGCATAAGGTAATTTGCTCTAATACTATGTAAAATATTCCATTGCTCCTATAAGAGACTTGACTCATGCCCAATTCTAAAATTTAGACCGTTATATTGTGGTATCAATTCTCTTATAAACCGGGATCATTTTTATTATTTGTCCAATATGAGATTTGATTCTCAACATGAATTATATAAAATTTGTTAGTGATCAATATTAGGGGTGATTGGGTCCAAGTACCCTACATTTTTCATGCTACCCAAACACTAACCTGTAGATGATCAGTTTCTAACTTTTGGATTCGGATCTTATCTTATAGAATTAGCAGTTGAACCTTACCTGGAATTTGTATTCTATCACATGTTTCAGGTACTATGTTGGAACCTGCCATTTTTCTCTTTTTGTTACAATAATTTTACAAATATATATCTATAATCCATGCATTTTATAATTAAGCCACCTAATATATGATAAATATTTTTAATTTTAATTTTATTATCATTTGTTTATTATAATGATATAAGATTTAGTAAATGTTAGTTAAAATTATAGAGATTTTTAATATGTTTCATTATTATTTGTTATTCATCTATAAATTCTATTGATATTTTGAATATAACAAGTGGATATTGGTATGTAAAATAAAAAATTTATTGAGTTAGGAGTTTAAGAGTATAAACAACACGAGAACTAAACTAGGAATAAGGAAATTATCACCAGTTAAATATATAATCAGTTCCAGTTCCAATTCAGGGTATTATATGGTTGGAACCCGAACCAGAAACAGAACTTCCTTAAATAGTTATTCAGATCCTACCGAAATGTCATTAGTATCTACCCAGAACCTACCATACTGCGTAGGTTCAAATTGATGTCGGTTCTACCCAGTACCTGTGTACATGCCTAATAAATAGAATTATAGTATATAAAAAAAAATTTAGCATCAAGTTTATAAGTGGATGTGGATCCAACCACTTATTTGTTCAGCACATATTTTATAGCCATGTGGGCTCTTACTGCGTTAAAACTGAGTGTGGAACTCATCCTCATTCTATTAAAAAAAATGAGACTCAAAGAAAAGTATTCAACCCATGGTTAGTAAATCAAGTACGGAAGAGAAACACAACTTGTATATACGAGTAGGCCTAGCCATGGGCTAGTTTGAGCTCGGAATCGGCCCGGTCAAAACCAGAACTGGCCTGGAGCTGTCCTAGACTGTAAGGCTTAAGGTTCAGGACCGGTTGCACTAGCCCCAAAAACTAGAACCGTTGGTTTTGGTTCTGAACCAGAACCAATGAGCCAGAAAAGTTTTAAGTTTTTTTTTTTAAAAAAATTTGAACCCCCCCCCCAAGCCTACACGCCATAGGACTTTAGTGTTTTTTCAATACATTTTCAATTTTAAATATTTATTACGTGATGCAAAATATAAATAAGTTCGTTGATAAATTACTATTCTAATGTTGATACGTGTAGAGTTAACTATCAATAATTGTAAAAATTTTACATGTGTCAAAAATTTAACTGTGATTTATGCAACGAACACATTATATAAATCAAATTTTATTTGAATTGAATAGATATCAAACCAATTGGTTCAGGAACTGGACGGAACCGTGATTCCGAACAGACTCTGAACCGTCCCTAAACCTTCCAAAGGAAGGTTCATGGCCGGCTCAAAGGGGCCATGGAACCGAAACCGTCCGGTTCTAGAACTATGGCTAGGACTATATACGAATAGCTAACTTAAGAATAGAAGAGAAATCCTGTTTCACGGTCAATTGCCTCCTCATCTGAATGTGCAAGAAAAATGTTCAGTTTGAGGTCTATTGCTGATGTTGGATGTTTAATAACACATAATTTTTAAGTGGATATGCCATCAATCTCTTATCGACATAATGGTACTTTACAATTCTTGGACATCTTTTCATGAAAAAAATGAGAGATTTTTTTTATAATATAATATAAAATGATCATGCTAAAAAATTTGGACTGGCCGAGTGATTTGACGCATTTTATTCTTAATTATGATTTATGGATAAAATTTTTTATTAACCTAGTTTAACTCGTAATAGATTGCTAAATTTCATTAAATATTGGTGTTTTTATTTCTTTTTGGCTTAGTATTCTAGAAAATTATGTAGTTTCCCTCAATTCTTTATATTGCCGTTTACTTTATTAATGATCCAAAAAATCACAACATTTGCTCCTTTTTTTTTATGTTTTTCGCCCAACAGTTTTTATGCTATAATATCATTAAAATTGCCTACGTAGTATCGAAGGACTCGAGGTAGTTCAAACAGTTGCCACGTGGAGGTTTTGCTAAAGTAAGATTTAAAAATTTTTAAAATACATAAAAATTTTTGAAAAATTGGGAAACATTTTAAAAATTTTTTAAAAATAGAATATTTTGAATTTTTTAGAAAAATTCAAACAATTTCAAAAACTAAGAAAATATAATGAAAATTTTATAAAATTTTTTAAAGTAAAATAAATTTAGAAACTTTATTTGAAAATTTCACAAAAATTTAAAAATTTAGAAAATTTTAAAATGTTTTTAAAATAATTCCAAAAAATAAAGCAAAATTTTAAAAATACAGAAATTAAGAAAATAATAAAAATATAAATATTTAAAGTATTTAAGACAAATTTAACAATAATATTAAAAATATTTTGAAAAATTCGGAGAATGTAAAAAATATTTGATTTAAAAAATCAAAATTTTAGATAAAATTTATAAAAATAATAATTTTGTGAAAAAGGATCAACCTAAGCATTTCTCCGGTGATAAAGCCCACAATGGACAACCCAATATTTCGGAAGTTGTTCGCATTGATGTCTAATGATAGTTATAGACCAAAGTAAATTAATTGGTTGAGGTAGTTCGGTGCCAAGTAAATTAGTCATAATAGGCCCACACGGTTCTAATTGGATTAGTCACAACCTATTAGACTTTTGGATACTAGTAGTTCAGATAAAAAAATGAGTACTACTTTATAATAGTGATAAAACGGTTGTTTATGTACGGTTATGTAACCCCTTTATAACCTTCCCCTCCGTAATTGTCCGCCTTATTACTCTCATAACTCATCAATACAAATAACATCTAAAAGATAGGGCAGTTTATGATTGATTTCATTATCAGCTGAACATTTTGTTCTATCATTTCTATTTAAGTGTATCAATATTTTTATACCTCACAATTTGGTTCCGACAATATTTTAGTTTTCAATAAAATTTTCTAGCTAATTTTTAAAATTTTCTAGATAATCTTAATTTTTAAATTTGTATGAAATTTAGAAATTTTATAATCATGTTTATTTTTCCAATTTTTAGAATTTTTCTAATTTTTAAAAATATTTTTATAATTTTTAAGAAATTTTAAAAATTTTTAACTATTTTAAATTTTTTAACGCCATGTCAGCAAAACTATCATGTGGTAGTTGCTTGTATTGTCATGTGTCCAATAGTGCCATGTACGATATCACGTAAGCAATTCCGATAGCATTATAACGGAAAAATTGATGGGTGACAATGGAAAAAATATTGTGATTTTTTAGGTTATTAACAAAGTACATGATAAAAGAGAGAATTTAGAGAAATCACGTGATTTTTTAGATTATTTATCTTTTTTAATATATAAAAGAGACACATAATTATAAAAAAAAAGGATAAAATACGTATTTATTTTTCATCAAGCAAGATGTTCCTCTCACGATGCCAACCAATCTCAACCCTTCTTCGTGGCTTTCACCCAGTATTTTTTTTTTATTATTCATGAAAGCAACGTTTTTATTTGATAACTCATCAGTCACGTTTGATAATATCTGTTACATCTCTTATAAATTGTTTCAATCCATCGTAATCCCATTTGATTTGAATTCGCAAAACTAGGGACCCAAACCAAACCGTCAAGCCAAGTCGAATCCAACCAAAAATTATTGAATTTCTCAACCTAGTTCTCTAACGGGCCAATTTTTTACCGTGAAGAGGTTCAGTTAATTGCTTAATATGATTGATTTTGTTAATTGCGATTAACTGAACCAAGCCATTTTTCTAATTAATAATAAAATAAAATAAAGTATCCAACTTTAGACTAAAATATAAAATTATTTGAATTTTTAACTATTCCATTATGTTTGATTATTTTCAAACCGAATTGAACCAATTCTATTTTATCAATTAAATTCTATTTTTAAAAAAAAAAAATTGGTTAACCAGTTATCCAAACCATAAAAATTGAGTCTTTATTGTTCAGTTATTTTCTGATAAAATAATTACTCTTCAGACATGATATGCTGAATCGAATTAGACTGAATGTGTGTTTCAGCTATTAGAAATGATGTTTCCAACCGGGCCTATCATTAACACCCCTGGGAGGGAACGGAAGGAGGGGCCTCCACTCAACAGGACACGGTCGTCGGCATCCTTAGAAGTTGCCGACGATGTCAGGCCAACTCTTTTAATTTAACTACCGGAGAAATATGAGATACTTTAACACCAATATCTTACGTTATAAATAGTGAGCTATCTTATTAAAGAACAAACATGATTACTATTTCATAAGTTTCTTGTTATGCTTTGGGTATGGTCTGGGCAAATCTCAATTAAAATCTTACAGGTTCATGATAAAAAATTAAGGAACCGGTCGATTTCAATTTAAAAATACAGAATACCTAGAATCAGGACCATAACATAATTTAAAAAATGATTTACACGGTTAATTTTAATCATTTCATAATTTTATCATTTGAACTCTAATTCTCGAACCGTTTAAACTGTTATATTCTTAATTCAATGAAATTTCATTCAACATAATAATTATGCATATTTGACGAGTTCATTGTATCTAAAATATCATTAGCTAATCAAATTTTATGATAAATAACAATTAAATATACTTTAAGCATACTTAAAATTATGTTATTTATGATTATGATAAAATGACCATGCAAAAAAGTAATAACCATAAAAATTCTTTGAATGTAGTTATTTTATAACTACTAAATATATGAAGAATATTGAAATAATCCTTATTATAAAGGTAAACGAAAAAAAATTATAAATGGATTCTAATATGGTATCTAGAACTTATGGTATCTTATAGGTTTCGGATGGGATTAAGATTCAAAATTTAGAAAATAGTCATATACAAGATAGGATCTGGGTATCATGAAAAATATAGGTTACCCGGACTTTATCACCTGTAGTTATACTAAAAGGGAAAAAAAAAAGGTATTCTTTTATTAAAGAACGGGTGCCCTCCAGTGAGATAGATCTCTTTAACAAGTCTCTTTGATGGACCAGTTTAAAAAAAATGGTTTACAAGGTGCATGTGGCATCGATCTTATTAATTTGTGTAAAATGTTTTATTCAAATTTCTCTCGAAACATTATTCAAATCAGACAATAACAAATTAGAAAATTGTCATGACTAAGACAAAAATTCAAATATCGAATCAGAGAATTGTACTCCACGGGGATACATTATGAGCTGGCTGTTGGAATGATCCCAATTATTCCGGTTATGTCACCATCAATCGCCCAATTATTGATTCCAAGTCGTTGCCGTCCAATGACTTTTTTTTCTAATGTACGAGTGATACATAGAATTAACAGAGGAAATATATGATAAAATGGACACGGAAAGTCTCAATGTTGAAGTCCTCCACTAAGTCACGTGGTAAAAACGGCACCAATTGTAACAATCATTTTTCTCTGCTATCTAATGATTTTGTCTATAAAAGGAGTTGTTGAGACGTACAAAGAAGCTCAAAAAAAAAAAGGCAGGGAGGCAAGCCCGCCGATGTAGATTTGAATGCGAGAGCGACTTTGTTATGCTCCTCCAAAATTTTGAATCAAAAAGAAAAGGATTAAAGAAAAAAGTATGGTGGATGAATGAGGGACAACGACGAGAACGTGCTTCCATGACCAGCTTCGAACAAGTGCGTGTCACTTACTTATGAGAAGATAACTTTACATATATTAAAGAACATACAGAAATAAATATGAACAGTGAATTATTTCAAACCGTTATCTGTTAATTTAATCCCTTTGATTTGGACATGGGACAAATTTAATTTCGTACAGTATTACAAACTAACTTGACTAAAGGGCGTTTGGCTCAAGCAGTCATTTTGCTGACTATCTATAAGATATTTTTCTTCTGATCTTAATTATTTTTCAACTGGATCGGCATCCATTTAGCCAATACTCTATTTTTTTTTTTCACAATTCTCCCTACTCCTCATTATTTCTCTACTATGATAACCTTGCTAATTTAAACCCAAAATTTATCGAATTTAAGTGAATATCCTGGAATTTTATAGTACATGACCATTCTTTTAGAACCAAGCAGAAACCATCAATAGCCCAAGGCCACTCATCGATTACACGTTTTGCCATTTTCCATCACCGATAAATAGATTCTCGTCTAAACTAGTTATTTTGACCTCACTTAGCTTACTCGATGGCCACTTCAAGATTCTACTGATAGTTCCCCAACTAACTCGTTTTCAGGCAATGCTATACCAAGTAGAACAGTTTTCCTCTTGGTGCAATTGACATCAGTATCAAGAATGTTGGGTTAGCTTGCTCTGCCGTGCCTTCTTATGATTTCATGTTACTGCCTTTCTCTAGTTGTTCCAACTCCTTGGCTCTGCCAGTGAACTTTTCATTAACTGTACATAACAATATATTGTGAGATGAAGAGACAAACCATTGGAAACTATGAGAGTTTCTAGTTATCACTTGTCACCTAAAAGTATTTACACTGCCATATCAGATTCCTGGCCAAGCACCGTAGATCATGGAATCTCGCAAAGCATCTAGCTTGGGAAATTGTCAACTGACTCGAGGAGTTCAACCAAGTGATGAAAATTCAACTACTTTTTACTATGACTGTGATCTTGTTGGGCACAAGAACTCATATTGTATGATGTCATTCCACCATCGCCCAGTAAGCTAGGTCCCTAGATGCGTTATAGTCCTACTCTAAATCTCTCTCTCCAGAGCTCAAGCCAATGACCCCACAACCACCGTCTACAGTAGTTGTTAGCAGTCACAAGTCACATGGTGATTTTATAACTGTACAACAACAACAAAAATTCAAGGTCGCCCTTGACCTCGGTATGACCACAGAAGATTGGCAGTGGTATCAAACACTGAATTGATCGGACAGGATAGGAGCCTACAAGAGATAGTGTGCATTGAGGGTTAGGAAGAAGAATAAAAGCGCCGTAGATTAATGGGAGGAAAATAATAGATGTAGTGTTGGGCACTTTCTAGGCCACAATGGCAATTACAGGATTGCAGAACTTAGATGTACAAAAGTAAAAGGTCGACATAAAAATCTACACTCTAAGGAGTAGGAAGAACACCCCCCACCTCACTCTGCAATTCTCGGGAGGCATAGGCATTGCCCCATACAATTGCAACATGTATCAAACAGGCGAATAGCATTGATTTGGATAACTTGTTGGGATACTAGCTAGGGCTCACTAAATCAATTGGTTCATACAGGTAGGTGCAAGCAGTCTCAAATGTCGTAAAACAATTTTTAATGTTCAGATAATCATATATCAATCATAACCGATATCGAGATCCCTTGACAACACAACAGGTGAGTTATTTACTTTCCATTTAATTATAATTGGTACAAGATGAGTGGAGATCAGTGATGTTAACTTAACTGACCTAGACAACTAAGCAAGTTCGTCCAACACCAAACAAGATTATGTTTTTCCCATTTTGTCACAAGTCAATTTTTCCATTCTAACTTCACCAAAATTGCCTATGCAGCACTATAGGACACGTGGTAATATAGAAAGTTGCCACAAGGAGGTTTATGAAGTAGTCACATAGGTGTCACAAAAGTGTCACATAATCCTGCATAAATAACCGCTCTTTTACTATGATGAAGGTAGTATTAATTTTTGCCTAAACCATAGATATTTAGAAGTTGAAAGGTTATGACTAACATAGTTCAAGCCATGTGGGTCCATGATACCTAATCCACTAGGCACCAAACCAACTTAACTAATCAATCTGCTTTTTGCTATTATTATAAAAAATTCTTTTTTAAAATCATATATTTTTCACAATCTCCAAAATTTTCAAATTACTTTTAATATTTTATTAAATTTATCTTAAATGTTTTGAATTTCTAAATTTTTATTATTTTCTTTATTTCTATATTTTTCAAAATTTTTCTTATTTTTTGGAATTATTTTAAAACATTTTTAGATTTTCAAATTTTCAATTTTCTAACATTTTAAAAATTTTTCTAAATTTTACAGATTTTTTTAGAATTTTCTAAATTTCTTCTTTTTTTTGAATTTTATGAATTTTTCAAAATACTGTTATATTTTGAAATTAAAGTTTTTTATTATTTTTCCTCAATTTTAATTTTTTTCCTTTTTGTTCAATTTTTAAGCATTTTTGAATGATGCATTAATAAAACCATTTTTGGCAACTTTCTGTATTGCTACGTGTCCTATCACGGCACATAGATAATTTTGACAATGTTATAATAGAAAAATCGATTGGTGACAAAACGAAAGCTTTGGAGTAAACATCACAATTTTATAGGTCATTAAAAAAGTAAACAACAATATAGACAATTTCGGGAAACCACGTGATTTTAAAGACTATTTACCCTAATAATATATTATATAATTATATATTTCAAAATTAATTTTACTTAATTTATTAATATTCTTATCTTAATAAATTATGTAATAATCCCTCTATTTTATCGAAATTGTGTAAATTCTTAATTTGTTTAAATTTGTTTGATGGTATATCATTTATATGTAAAGTTATATCATATTTTAAAGGGATAATAACTTAATTAGGCAGGTACTTTGGCCAAATTATCGCTTTTAGCACAAACATTTTCACGTGACCTAAGAAGGCACGGACTTTAGAAAATTTATTTCATTTAACTCAACATCACAAAATCTGTTAAAATTGATGGAATTTGTTGACTTGTCACGTTAAGTTGTACATGTGATAGACAGAGAGTGACGTGGCGAAACCACATGGATGAGTATAATAAAATATCATTTATGCTAAACAATCAAACTCTTTGAATTTTAAAAACGTAAGACAACCACATAATTTCATTCATCGAAAATCTCTAAAATTAGAAATTACAATTAGAAGATACAGTTTTCAAGTACGGGAGAATAGAATTGGGGGCAGAATGGAGAACAAAATAGAAGCCCTCATTGTAATTTCTGATTTTAGGAATTTTCTGTGAATGAAATTACATAGTTGCCTTTTGTTTTTTACATTTAAAGAGTTTGATTGTTGGGTATAAATGACAATTTGTCCTACTTGTCCATGTGGCCTCGCCACATCACTCTCCGTCTACAACATGTACAACCTAATGTGACAAGTTAGCAAATTTTATGAATTTTAACGAATTTTGTGATAGCGTGCTAAACATGATAAACATTTTCAAGTTCGTACCTTCTTAAACACGCAAAAAAGTTCATGTTAAAAGTGACAATTAGTCAAAGTATAAGCCTAATTAGGTTATTAACCCTATTCTAAAGCATATCTTACATAACAATTATTATTTTTCTTGTAAACAGGTCAACCTACGACACCACCTGATCTGCTCTGGCCGAGGCATGACCCAACCCGTGAAAGGTGCGAGGCTGGTTTCAGGCATCCAAATTCCCGCCGGTCTCGTCTCGCCCCATTGCCATCCCCACTATCATTGTTTGAAGGATCAGAAATTCCGAATAAGAAAATGGATACATGATTGAAAGATATGGCAGGATAGCACTTGATCAAGCCCGACATTTATTGGCCTCACTATTCTTGTCAGATGTGAAATCTTGATTAATTTATCATAGGCATCACATCGTCAATTTTCTTGTGCAAGCAGAAAACAATGTCGTGCACAATCAAGGAAATACAAAGTTGTGCTTGAAGATATTTTTATGTGATGCACTCAATTATCTGATCGAATTATCATTCAACATGTAGTCATTGTTGCATTGCACAGCCCTATATGATACTTGCTCCGGTTTTGTGCATCATCAAACAATCGTAGTAATCCTACTACAATATCAAGAATTAAAAATTCTATTCTAATAAAATATTAAATTAAGCCTTTTACCGCAACAATATCAATGTAGGCACCTTAGGATGGTACAAACCCGAGGTGTGTGAATTTCTCATAGAACTTATATATTTATTCTGTGATTATATATATATATATATATTTTTTTTTTTTGTCCCAATGTGACGGGAACTCCCTCATACGATGGATTTTATCATAGTCTGCAATAGTCAGTTTTTTTAAAGACAATCGGAATGGACTTGAGATTGAATTATTATTACCCTTCTACTTAGTCTTTAGTCCAGTTCTACGAGGTCAAGGATGGCCAGGTTCGCTGATTTCCCTGGGACTCTATATTGACTTCTGGATATTCTACCTTTTGGAGAATGACACGAAGCCTATTTTGCAATTCAGTCCCTCAACTCTTGATTTCTTCTACATTCTTCTTCGTTCTGCCCTCTTCATTCTGCTTAGGGGGCTTTAGGGTAATAATTCTTTCCCGCATCATACTCAAACATTCGTTGAAAACATTCTGTTACCATTGCTCGTATTTGACTCAAGGGTTATGATCAATGGGATATTGTGTAACCAGCCAACCTATCTTGTAAGCACGGGTCAAAACCTGCATGTCTACGACCTCTTTGGAAAGCAGATGCGTTAGCGTTGGTGATATTATTGTAATATTTTAGTGAATTCAAAATTGAATGGATCACAGTCTTGGGAATGCAGGAGTCAATAAAATAGCCTGAGGTACGTTTATTTTGAATGAACTCTTGTATCTCCTTCTAGGTCTAATCATAATATTACACCCTCTTAATTAAATTGGCACATATCATAAACTTCAAGGCAAAAGACTCCGACCAGACACTCACAAGAAACAATAGAATCCAACACTTACGAAAGCAAATCCTTGCTGGTCGATAAAGTAAACAAAACTAGAAAACTACATTATCAAAAGCGTACAAATAAAATAAGATTATCCCACATGCCTATTTGGCAGGACCTCGGTTGGAGCGCCTGCTTCGTTGGATCTTTTGACTTCTTATTCGCAAGCTCAAGAATTATCTTGCATCTTAAATAAAAGGTCTTTCTTTTTCTTTTTCTTTTTCTTTTTCTATCCGTACCATCAATATCTATAAATTCAATACGTATTAACTAATTCAGTTCGATCAGTGTGGGCTCACAGGGAATAAAACTTTTTTAAGATGAATTTTCTTCATTTATAGTATTCGAATCCGAGATCTTATTCCTAGGAAGGAGACATCCTACAATTTTAAGCAATTTATTTTGGTAGGTTTCTCGTTTTTTAATGAATATGAAAGTGAGTTCCATGTTAAGGCGTCCAAATATTGGATTAAAGAATCATCCATTAGAATGATAGGAAAGGCATCTTGAAATTTTAAAAAGATCCATACTTAATCGAGAATTAAACTAAAAAAAAAAAATTGGGCGGCCATTCCTAGCTCGAAATAAAGAACCCATGATCCCGAAACAGACCCAAGTTAAATTAAAAATAAAAAGAAAAAAAAGAAGAAGAAGATTGGACGGATCAGATGGGAAAGCTATCGAAGCAAAGGGAGATTTGTCATATTTATTGCGTGTTGGTGAGAACTTCATTCTCCACAAATCTGGATGTATTCTCGCCTTTATTTGTTTTTATTATTTTTCCTTAATTTCTACTCGCATCACATTCCATCTACTCTTTCACCATATGGTAAGAAGCGTATGTAATTTTCTTTTATTTTTTCCGAATAATTTTGGTTTTTTTGTGAAAAAATGGATTAATCGATTCACTGTAGATTTAAAATCAGACCACTAGGCAATTGTTATAAGGTGCGAAGACCTATATTAATTTAATATTTTTAATTTCTCAATAATATAATCTCATCTAGAGCTGCTCCAAGACTTTCTTCGATGTAAGCAACTTGATTTCTGAAAATTCAAGATTAATGTAGTTTCGAGTTTTTCTATATAATTTTTCATTTACAAGGTTGAAAGTTAAAATCTTAGTGATGAAAAATATGTACCGGATTATTTCAACCAACTTGCACGGATAGTAATACATGAAATCTAGAACATCATACTATATTAATTGACATATGAAATTTGATTTTTAACAACCGTTGATTAAAAATCGGGATGTGATGGTAAAATTAACAATAATTATATTAATATAAGTTAATTCAAGTGATAAATCACGTGTTTCCCTTAAGCAAATATCTTGAATTCGAGTTTTTACGAATAGAAAAAACTCATGTTTGAAGAGTTTTACTCTTTAATGGGCTGACTGACTTGAAGTTTAATCCAAAGGGCTTCTAGATACTAGTGTATACACCCAAAAACAACACGTAATTACTACTATTTATCCACTCTCACCTTCTCTCCTCTCTTCTATTTCATATAGGGTTTTCACTTACTTTCTCTCTACTTTTTATTATCTAAAACATTACTCAACCTTTTTAAAATTTATTGCTCAATTTGCTTATATAATTTTTTTAAAAAATTGCACATTTTGACTCTTCAACTATAATTTAAATTTTATTTAATACTTTGTGTGCTTGCTTTCTTCAAAATTTTCATTAAATTTTCATTATATGTGAGAACAAAAGTAGTTGATTTCACTTTCAAAATTCAAAAATACCCTTATAAATAAATTAATAAAAATAATAAATGAGTGAAATGGTAGAATATCTTTTAAAACTATAACTATCACTAACTACACTCTAATTTTTTAATTATATTTTTTATTTGTTATTCACAATAATTGTAAAATATAAAAAAATATGTAAAATAAAAAATATGATTTAATAATCAATTGTATATTTAACCATTCGGGTGTAGGATGGGGTTTGCGTATAGTCTCTTTTATTACATGCAAATACGAAGTGGTTTTAGTGTCTTTTTATAATTCCAAAATTGCCATCCACTTTATTTATTCAATAAACAATTGAGTAAAGATGATTTTGTCATTTTAACATATCCACCTAACAAATAAATTTTCACACTTCACCTTTTCCTCAACTCCCAAATACATTATTCACTTCTCACGTTTTTCTCTCTCACTTAAAACTTTCATTCTGTCTCGCGCCACATTCTTCTCTTCTTTCTATAGATTTATTTTGAATTATCATATTTTATTTCTTAACTTTTTATCAATAATCGGTATTATAAATTATGAATATAGTCCACTTTTATAGTTATCTAATTTGAAAGTTAAACATATATTACTCTTTAATTGCACTTGAATAGATATTTATAATAATTTTATTGAGATAACACATACCGTATGTAGCATGGATAAACTTCCAGTATTATTATATGGAACGAGGGTGGAAAGTTGGTCTCACTTTTGAATTTCCTAAAATACCCTTGACAATTAAATGTTAACCAATAAAAAATGATAAATGAGGTTGAAGTTATGAAATTACTGTTAAAACTATAACTACCATCAGTTACTTTTCAATTTTTCTTTTCTATTTATATATTTTATTTTATTTTCTTTATGATGCATTCTATAAAGATTAACAATATTATAAAAGTATTATGACACAATAGAAATAATATAATTTAAAACTGATTATATAAGTAATAAGTCCATGCATAACATGAATGATGATCTAGTTGTTTGTATTAATCCATCCCAATACTTTAATAAGAGGGATCATTCTTGTGCTTCATACTTCATAATCTTTTTGTTTTGTTAAATTTTATGTGATCTTATTTTTCTTAGGAGGATTCATACCTGTTAGAAAACTTTAATTTTCTTAATATATTAATAGAAAACTATCTAGAGTTTCAAATAAATTGATGTAGAAAAAATGTATTATACGCAATATAAATATCGCCGAGGTTTAATCCATCAACAATGCATATAAATCCAACTTTCGAAAAAAATAATATGAATAAAAATATATTTTCAAGTTAAATCCTCTTGTGGAGAAAATTTTTAATGTATTAGATGTATCACGTGGTAATGCAGATGTGATATATATGATCAATTAGGATTTCGATGTGCTCACGTGCTTCAGGGGATGGAAATTTTAGAGCAGAGATTTCGTGAGGACAATTACAACATGATAAAATATCTAAATATATAGATCTTATGTACAAATATGTTTAGAAAATAAAAATAAAAACAGTTCATTTTAATTACTTGACTAGTAATCATGCCATAATTAACTCCATTACCGTTAGTAATAATAATAATCGTGATCCATTCAAGTGCATTGATATGTACATATTATGCGGAAATTGCACCATTAGTACAAAAGTTTCAGGAGAGTTCCTAACTTAAAAAAAAAGGAAATTTTTATGCTTAACTGATATAAGAAGTTTTAAAATTGTTCATTTATAGTACATTCCGTTAAGTTTTGCCTCACGCCGTTAATTTTTGTTGATGTGGTAGTCAATTTGACGCCACATGTACTTATTTGCTAATACAGTAAACCATTTAATATTTTTCATTGAAATAGCACATAAAAATAATTCATAAAATATTAATAAAAATGGACAAAAAGAAATGGACAAAAGTATACAAAATATTTCAAAAATTTAGAAAAATATATAAAATTTATGAAAAAATCTTTAAAAACTTTTAATTTTTCTTGAAAAATTAGATAAAAATTAAAATAAATAAAAAATTGCTCATTTAATATTTTGTTATTTCACGATTTTGGTATAAAAACTTTCATTTTTACAATGGTCTTCTATATTTAGATGGACCTAATTATGATGCGTGTCAGTCACTTATTGGTGAAATTATGACCAAATTCATTGAATTTTTAGTTTTTAATTTATTTTAAATATATATTTTTTCTAAAATTATATCAAAAATAAAATTTAAAATGTTTTTACAGATTTTTGATAAATTTTTGTATAATATTCTTGATTTTTAAATTTTTTTACTTTTGTTAATTTTAAAAAATTTCTATATTTTTTGAGAATTCTTAAAATCATTTTGAATTTTTTTCATATTATATATAAAATCTTATATTCTATTTTAGTGAAAAATGTTAAATGGTTCGCCACAAGCAAATAAACACCCATGACATCCACATCAACAGCCACGTCAGCAAAAGTTAAAAATTATCGTTTATATATAATGACTTTTTTTTTATCGGTAGTTTCTATATAATAATTAAATATATTGTTGCAGTTCTCCTTCTTTTAAAAATATTTTTACAAAATTGAATATATGTTCACAAAGTAAACATGGTTATGATATTGCCAATTAAAATAATATTAGAGTCACCCAAAAAAAGATTAATTGAGGTGGTGAGACACTTTTTTCTCTTAAATAAAATTTTGAATTTGAGTACTGCAAATGAAAAAAATTAATTTTGGTAGAGCCCACTACTTTCAACTCAAAATCAGGATCTATTAAATTTCCGAATATTAACCACTAAAAAAAAAAAAGTCCAACGAAGTTGACAAGTTCTTCTCCAAGACGAATACAAACAATCTGGTAAAGAAAAAAAAGAAAAAGACGAATACAAACAAAATCCAGAAGAATAACAAGGAAAGAAACCGCTGCAAAGCATCATCCCTCCACCCCTACCTCATCCTCAGTTCTCATTTTTCTCCTTCCGCTTTGTCCCTTTCTCCTCTCCTCGTCTCCAACTCCTTTATTCCCTTTCTTCAGGCGACGGAACTGCAGATTTGCTCGTCGATTTTCCATTTATTAGCCTCCCACCTCCTCAATTCCGGTCTGCTTCGACTCCATTTTCCTCCCTTCTCCTCACAGTAGTTCATCGTCCCTTAGTAAATCAGAGGTGGGATTCTTTTCTGTTCTCTTCCATTCTTGAAGAAGCTCACGGGACTTCCATGGATATTAATGCCCTTCACAATCTTCAACTGTTTCATGCATTCATTTTGTGTATCTATAGATTTATATGTTTATTATATATTCACTTCAACACTGCTTGTGACGAGTATTTCAATTTCTGGGCCGTGCCTTTGGATTCTCTGGGGGGATTGAGAATGAGTCGATTCTCGGTGTTGTTGCAGGAATCGGTGGACTCGGTGGGCGGATTAACGATCCTGGGCTTGCTGAGGGAGAGGATGGAGGGTACTGATTCGAGGATCAGGAGGAGGAAGAGCTTCAAGGAACGGATGGGATTGAAGGGAATGGGCTGCTGCGGTGGGCCCATCTGGGGCTTCCAGGCCACCACCATCCCCGTTCACGACGACGACGATGACGAAAGAGAAGTTCAAGAAGAACAGGGAGACAACGAGATCCACGACCTGGTCCCCCAACAGCCACAACAGGAACCAGCGGTGACGCCCCGCCCTGTTCAGGAACCGCTCCAAGACGGTTCAGAACCAGCCTGCGCCGCCTCCAGTCCAGCGGCCGTCTCGGGAAGCCTGAACCTCGCTGCGGCGCTTGCGGCGGAGCGGAACTACAGGGCGTCAAGGGAACCGGAGGCCGCCGTCGCCGGGGAAACGGACAACGGCGGAACGGTTATGTCCGGGCCTATTACCATAGGAACTACGCCTGGGACCCCGCTCAGGATGTCGCTGATGAGGCTGCTGGAGGAGGCGGACGTCGGAGACGATAACGCTGGAGCGGCTGGCGGGCCGCTGGGGAGCGATTCAATGTGCTGCGTGTGCATGGGGAGGAAGAAAGGGGCGGCGTTTATCCCCTGCGGGCACACCTACTGTAGGGTGTGTTCGAGGGAGCTGTGGTTGAACCGAGGCTCCTGTCCGCTCTGCAACCGTCCGATCCTCGAAATCCTCGACATATTTTAATCGGACGGGTCACCTTCGCCGTTAACTTCCGTGATGCCGCCTCGAGATTCGAGACGTTAAAGTTCTCCCTTGCCTGTTACGACGTGAAACTGAAAAGCGAGCCATATGACCAGGCTCAGCTTACTGAACCAACTGAACATGACAGTTTCTACATAAGTCAGGTCGTCTGTGGGCACGGCGACCGGATCAGTCGGTTATATTCTATTTCGTTAGAAACTTTGATAATGAAATTCGAGGCTCGGAATCGTTCCGTTCCGTGTACCGACTGCATTTTTTCTTACTCTAGTGTAGCCATGTTGGTTGTAATGATACTATTTTCATTGGAGATAGATACGTGAAGGATTTGTAATCTCGATTTGCAAAAGATCCCCGCTTTGGGAAAATCTCAAGTTCATGTCCTGCAAATTACCATTTGTCTTTTCTTTGTTCTAATTACATAGCGAATGGATCGTACTATATAAGGTATATAATATAGAATTGAAAAAGATAAAAATGATTCCATCAGTAAATTAAACAAACTAACCGAACTGTTCTATTCGATTTCAAATAATCACAATTGCGTACAAATTCACATATAATTTCAAAATAAAAAAAGCTGTGAAGAAAAGAAAAGATAGTATTACTACATGTGACGCGAGAGTAAGAGAAATCGGAAAAGGATTATAGGTAGAAGTTTGAACAAAGTAACTGTTGCACGTGAAAGGACAATTACGAATTTAGTATTAACTATGAAATAAAACAAATTTGAGGGTAATTTTGCAACAAAAGGAGATCAAACCTATTTTTTCTCCCTTAAAGTAATAGAGATTAGCGATTTTCACATGGAATATACGAGAAAATCTCTAGTAGATTGGATATATTACTTGATAATACTGATATACTATATCAGTCTAATCATGATAGAAATTGATCAATACAAGCGCAATTATAATTATCAAGTACTAAAATAATATAAAAATTATTACAAATTGTGAATTATAATTAGATAAACATATTACGTCGTATTATCATGTGATATATTCAATGTAATGAAGAGATCCATGGATTCAACTAGTGATTTAACGGTAATTATCCTTATGCCAATAAGTCATTAAAATTCAAAGCATCATCTCAATCAAGGAAACATTTTCTACTCTTAAGTTTTTGCCAATTGATAGAAACCAAGATGGAAATGGTCGAAGGTGGGAAACTAAGGAAAGTCAATGAAATAACAGAAAATTAAGAAAGGTGGGAAAAAATTGAACTGAATTCAGAGAATGAAATAAGATTATTTAAGAAGAAATATATTAAACCAGTTTATTTTGTAAACAGTAAATAGAATTGATAGAAATATATAAATACATTTTTTTTCCCAGAGTCAAAGGGCTTGCTTATTGGACGGAGATTCTTATCTATAATTCAGTCTAGAAGTGACGGAATGGCCTCTTGACAAAAGGGTAGTCTAGATGAGGAATTATATAACAAAGAAAGGCTACATCAAACATAGCTTGTTGACAAAATGGAAGTCCTAGCAATAATATTGAATTTAATTTCCATTTAGAAAAAGAAATATTGAATTTAATTTCCTTTAAAAGGGAATTTAACAACTTTTTTGCAAGTTATTTGTTTTTGTCCAGTGGAGTCTAAATATAATATGAATTTAAGTAAGTCGGACCTTACTGGGAAATCCCTGTGAATTACTTCGTGTTAAAGGAGATAAAATGGTAAATAATCTGAGTGAGTCTCTAGTTTGACTGAATTCTCACTTTTAACATAAGTTTTTCTTATGTGACTAAAAAAGGCAAATTATGAGACATTCCATCAAAAGAAATAATTTTGACTAACATAACACGTTAATTTTTACTAAAAACTAATGGTTTCAATTAATTTTGTCAGAAAAATAAACGTCACGCTGAACGAGACAGATGTCTGATAACTTGTGCTTTCTTAGGTGGCATGAAAATATTCATGATAAAAATTAGAATGTTGAGAAATATAAGTTCAATTAGATTATTTGTGTGAGATAAGAAAGGCCTGACTATTGGGAGGATGAAAAACGATGCAGACATAGACGCTACAGTACATAGATACCTTTCTTATTGCCCAAAAGAATGCTAATAGATACCTAAAAACTCTGTATGAACTGACCGACTGTCATTATTGAAGGTTGCCAAATAGCTGGTACATCATCTAAGCCCTTCATTATTCAATGTACATTTATGTTACATTTGGTACATTTGAAACTTGAATTGAAACGAATGGAACAGAATGAATGTTTTAGCTTTCTATTTCATATATTTTGCTTAATTATGCTCTTAAATTTTTTAGATACATTCCATTAAAATATATTTTCCTCTTATCTTGATGTAATGAGGATTTATTCAAAAGAATAAGAGAATGTTCATTCAACTACCTCTTTTAATTACATCTCTTCATATTTTCAAAGAAAGAATCATATTAGCAGTTCTAAAATCTTGTCAGTTTAAAAGTGACATTTTTAATTGTAAATGTTTGATCCATTATATATGTAAAGTTCATTCTGTGACTTCCCGTTAGGTTTCTACTAGCACATCCCTGAAGCCACAAGCTTGTCTTTTTTCCTTTTTAATATCTGAGGTATCCGGGCACATTTTGTGCAAGACTAGTAGGGGTTGTGACACCTCCTCCTCATGACACACACAATAGCTCGCAAACCACATGTGCTAAGGTAAGTCCGGTTCACCTGAAAGGTTCAAGAGTTATAAAACCCCCACCCTTGAGAAAACACCTCGTTGGTAATGTGCCTTCTAAGATTCGAGCTTGGGAGGTCCAAAGCCTGACCAACCAGGCTGTCCCCTTGGGCAAAAGGAATTCATCAGGCTTTTACATCTTTCTTATGACATTTCTCTATCTCTTGACATTCTACGAAACAATTTACGGTTGCTTACTCTCCTGAAACAAAGTATTGTTTTATATGGGTAGTTTGGGTTTGCTGTGTACCATAGGAGCTCGATGTTACTTCTTTGTGCCGATATCATAGGAACAATCTATGATTATGTTTCAGTTGCCTATTATGCCGGAACGTTGCTTTTCATGCTTGTGCAAAGTGTACTAAGCTTGATTTGCTCTTTGAATGAGAAATGAGTTGCATCGGGTCTTCTTTGTGCTCGATACGTTCCCACAACTGATTAGCTGGTTGACAGTATCATGAAAGGACTCTCAAGCTAACATAATATTTTCATTCGCACCCTTTTGTGATTACCCCTGCTTCGAATTAAGTTGGGGTATTAGGAGAGCTTTTATGAAATTTGGATTTTATCAATCTTGGTGTTTGATAGTACCTTCATAAAGTGTATCGGGTCAAGAGATCTTCGGGAGGAATGGAAGCTGATATCTAGGTGGGAAGGGCGGGCGAGCTTCACCGGAGACCTGCAAGAAGCTTGGTCAGGGCCGTTCCCTAGAAAGGTCCTCTGATATTTAAGTTAGAATCGAATATGAGCGGGAGAGAAAAGAGGAGTGTGTGTAAGGTTAGAGTGATCTGTTTTTACCTGGCTCTGAAGGGGCTTATTTATAGGTCCCATTGGTACGAAGGGTTGATATCAGCATGTCTCCCACGTGCCTAGGACAGGGGAGCGCTTGGTTCGGGTAAGTCCAGTACGTGGCATGTATTATGTGGACAAGGTACTTGGCTTGCACCTTGGCTCCCGACACTCACATGATGGGTTGTCTGACGTGGTTGCACCGGAGGTATCCAATGTGTGCCTTAATACCCATGTCCATGGTAGAGGTACCCGACTTGCATAAAGTCGGGTTGCCAGTCGTGCCGCACTAGAGGTACCTGATGTTCAAGTGATCAGGTCGTGTCCCTCATGGAGGTTCAGGTCGCGTATCGATGTCTGGTCTATATCAGTGTTGTTACTATTCTTGATCTGATACTAATTTTGATTTTACCACCAATCTTGAATCATGTTCACCGTATTCGTTCTCAATTTATAATATAAACATACTTACGAACCCAATTTATGATAACAAGCCACAAATCCTTGTTGTTTTTTCTCTCTCCCTCTCTCTCAATTTACCTGTCATTAGGTTATCTGTCACGAATGACCATCCATGTTACAAATGAAACACATGGAAAAGCCTAGCACTAAACTGCATTATCTTAGTTCATTTTTGTGACATAGGTTTCATATATCGGAAACATCAACAACACAAGAATCGTCGAATTATAATAGCAATTGATGACTAACAGGACTTTAGATGATTCATAGATGGACATTGCACGTAGGACAAATCATACATTTTCATACGCACAATTTTCATGTCATTACTATTTGAGTAAATTAATAATTTTGTCTCTAAGAGATGGGTTTTGTATCATTTGGGTTCCTAAATTCATCACTTATTCCTCTCGGAAATGGATTTTACATCATGTGAATCCTTTAAGTAGGATTTTTACATCAATCATACCATTTTAATACATCAATTTAGTCTTTTACGATATTAATTACATCCCACGTAGCATGAATTAGATCCACCCGTTAAAATGAAAGCGATTATTACACCATCAAAAAGGTTTTCCATCTCCATTCCTTTTATCAATTAGTTCCCCACCATTTCTCCGTTTTTCCCCGTAACTCTCCCATGGAGCCTAATGTGCATATGGCATCAGACGCGAACTCCACACATGTATAGATGCTACGTGAGATATGTCCAAATAATATTTTTAAATAAAGAATTTTTAAAAAGAAAAATCTTAAAAAAATTGTAAGGTGCAAAAAATTCAGAAAATTTAGAAAAATTGTAAGAATTTAAAAAACGGAAAAAACTTCATAAAAATTATAAAACACAGAAAAATTATAAAATGTAAAAATATTCAAATATGTAAAAGGATAAAGAGCTTGAAAGATCATAAAAAAATTTTGAAAAAAATAAAAATTTAGAAATGTTTCTATACTTTCTAAAAAATTAAGAAAATAGATGAAATCAGGAAAATATAAATATAACTGAGAAAATTCTATAATCTTTTGAATAATTTTAAGAAAAATAAAAATTAAAACTTCAAAATATATAATTTTTTTGCTATTTTTGTAAATCAGGAAAACCTTAAAAATTAAGGAAAATTTATAAAATTCTAAAAAGGTATGAAAATTTAAAAATTTATAAAAACTTTCATAAAATTTATAAAATATAAAGAATTTGAAAAATTCTGAAAATTTTGAAATTTTTCATCAAAATTAGAATTTATTTAAATTTTATTAAATGTTTAAAATAGATAAGACTTGTCAAAATTTTACAAGATAGATATTGTAGTGGAGATGGACTAATATTTTACTACTATGAGTAATATGAAGAGAAGGATAACTACAGAGGAGATAAAATTTTTTTAAATTTTTTTAAAACTTTCAAAATTATTGAAGAGGTGATAGCCTAGTATTTTTATATTTATTTTTTGAACTTTTTTAGAAATTTTGAAGCTCTTCAGAAATTCTGAATTTTTCGGTATCTTTAGAATTTTTCTTAATCTTTTGAATTATTTTTATAAATTATTTCTGAATGTTTTTCCAATTTTCATATTTTACAATATTTTTGAATTTTTACTGTGATTTAGAAGAATATTTTTTCAACAATTTTTAGATTTTAAACAAATGTCTAATTTTTTTTTTACATTTTTAGAATATCATAAAATTTTTCATTTTTAAAAAAAATTATTTGGACTTCCGTATTGTTCTTCCAATTTTTAAAATTTTCTTAATATTTTACAATAGTTTGAAAACCTTTTCTAATTTAAAAATTTTTATTTGAAAATTATATGGGTGTGCCATGTCAGCACCCATACAATAATGGCGTCTAAATTAGATACCACATTAACAAAATAATGATTTTCTTTAAAATTAAGGGAAAAGTTAATGGAAGATCTATTAAGAACCTAATTGATATCACGAGAAAGTTAATTGATATTATGAATGACCCGATTGATACCATTAAGGACTCAAGTGACACCAAACCTATCTATCGAGGATGAGATTATTAATTTACTCTTATTATTTCATTTTTAATTGATATTTTTATTATTTTATCTGTATCTATCTATCTACCTTCATTACTGTAAGTAAAGTGTGTGGGTAGTTGATCTCATTTTTATAGTTCCAAATTTACCCTTAATAAATATAAATATGCCAAAAGAAAGAAATAGTGATTTAATAATAAAATCCCCTTTAAAATTACCGTTACACCGGAGGGCCTTAGTAGTAGTGACCCAACAATCCCCGCTATGTGATGTTTGAACTTTTGTATGCAACCGCAAACACATCAGACGAATTGAACAGCTGGTACTAATACTGACTCGTCAACGTAGTACCACCAAAGGTTTAATATAGTTTAAGAAGCCAGTATCCACCAAGACGTAGGCTCAAGAGTCTCTTTGATAATATTGCTTAAAGTGAAACTCAAACATGTGTCATTGATCCCGCCAAACTACGTGGGAATGAGTTTTATTTAGACCACTATGCTACCATCCTTGGTGGTCCATCCATGTGTGTGAATATATTGATGCATTTAGTGCTCCAACTCCAATAGCCTGTTTGGTGGTATGCGATTATGATTTCATTTCGAAACCAATTATGGATAGAATTGTAAATAAGACTCGTAATCCTTGTTTTATATTTGGGATAATTTCTGGCCCATTCTGAAACATGACTATTGATGAAAATGATTCCTTTTTTTTTTTTTTTGGGTTTCCCACCCAGTATTCGGTATCCGAAAGCTAGCCGATTAATTCGAATTCGGGTACAGTCGGATAGTTTCCTGGGGACCCCTTTCAAGGAGATCTGCTGCATCCACAGGGATTTGAAACCGGAACCTCTGCTTAAGCAGCTAAAGTCCCTTCCACTTCAATCAACCTCTGTTGATGATGAAAATGATCTTGTTTCTTATGGTGAGTAACACATTTGAATGGTAAAACACCAATAGTATTCCTTTAATGTTTGAAGAATTACTGATAAACATGCTGATAAGCAGACGAAATAGATCCTTTTAACTCAATTTGGGCTTGAAACCGAAGTTCCGAAAACACTTAAGCCCCTTGGGACACCTCATCATCACTCCCCATGTCTTACGTATGGTGTTTTTTTTTTTTTTTTTAAAAATTTCTCATATTGATATCAATTACCTTATTTTATAAAATTTAAATAAGTATTTATTCAAATTCTTTGTTGAACGTATTATGTAACTTATCATACATGAGAATATTAAATGAGATAATAACAATATCATGTGTAATAAAATAATAATAATAATTATTATTATTCTACAATAAATGAGTTAATAATAATATATTGTTTATAATTCTAACAAGGTATGTCCGAAATATGGAAGACGCACACGCTTTCACAACTCAAATTCCGTTATTCACACCTCCTCAAAGTCACCCTTATCATTGTCCCTTCTTATAATAAGATGAGAAATTCTTAGGTGATCCTACCTCACCACATAACATGAATAAACACTAATTAAAATATGGCAAACGAGTGAATTAGTGTTAATCACATAAGCGGTTGCCATAATTATTACTAAATTAAGTTATTTGATTGGCTCTTTCTTGTCATTGTGAGGTAGGATCGTACAAGATATTTGCAATTAACTCCAACCACTGGATAAATTGAATTCCAATGATTAGCCACCATAATTATTACCAAATCACTGGCCGTGAGTTAACCTTTAATGATTAATCATAAATCTTCTCAATGATTGAGAAAAATCATGAAGATTTTTGAATTAACACAAGCTGATATAAGGAGGAGGTCAGAGCAACTTGGATCGGGCATCGCTTTGGCCCATCATGGGTGGAACGGGCTGAACCGGGCGGTCCATTTAACAATTACGAGTGGACTCTTCCCGTTCTTGGGAGCAGAGTTCAACAGTTTCTCCACCTAAATTTGAAAATCTATGGATTAGATTGATAGGCTGCTGAGCCCATCCAATAGGCCACCACCAGCACGACAGGTTGTAATCTTGTTAAAGCCCAAATGCTGCACCAGAACATCTCTTCACAAATGTTTGGGAAAAAAAAAAAGCAGGTTTTGGGTTCTCAATTTTCTTGACCATGTGCATATTTGATCTAAACTTTTTTTTGGATTTGATTCTAACCCTAAACCTTTTAAATATTGTTTAACTTTAGTTTTTATATTAAATTTAATATTAAAAAGATGATGTGACTTTTTAATCATAAAAATATAATTATGACTAGAAATTTATTATAATTATTATAATAAAAATATAGATTTCTCAATATAAGAAAAGACGGATCGGTGGCGATTCGACTATAAAATTTACCCAAAAGGTTATAGACAATACCTGTTGCTGCCGGCAACCTCATAGGGGCAGTGGTAGCTAGATTCTAGCCTCTTTTCCATTGAGGTTTTCCTTTATTTTTAATCTTTAATTAAAATACAATTTAATATTAAAAAATCCAAATTATATTTTCAAATATTAAAAATAATGTAAAAGACTAAAATAGAATAACACCTTAAAGGTTAAAGACTGAAATTGACTCAAAAAAGATTTAGGTTAAATATGAAGTTAGTTCAAAAAAATCAACATCTTAACAAAAATTTTACAAAATCTATTGAGACGGGCCCATGGTTCTAAGAGTGAGGACAGTGTTTGGGCCAAGTCCTGACATTCTTATGGCCTCCTGATTATTGGACTCAAGTGTCAAACTTTATCATGCCCGAGAGTAAAGCGGAATCTTAGTATTCTTTTTTCCCTCGTAAGTTACCATATGTATAACAAAATGCAAAGAAATTGCACGAATTTGGACATACTATGATTGGATGTAATACTTGTCATCACATACTAATAATAATATTTAGTTGCATAAGCTGTTACCTGAGAAAAATTTAGGCAGTTAAAATATAAATTCAAACACTTCTGAAAAATAAGAACTTTAAATAAAATGTTAAAAATTCTCAGGAACCATAAAAATTGTAAAAATCATAAAGCCTCAACATCATTAGGGAGAAGGGGAGTAGAAGGTAGAGCATTATCGAACATGGCTTTTCAAAATTTAGGGTTTTAAAGAATTTTTAGGGTAGGTTAGGTGTTTTAGATTTTTTAGATTAGTTAGAATTTCAGTTTAACATTCTCTTAGATTTTTAGGGTTTTTATGGTTAATAACAGTGTGAGGAGAAGGGAAATTTTTTTTCGAAATCATCGTTTATTCTCTCTCTTTTTTTTGGCTTAGAAAAAAGAATTGAATCTATGTTTTGTAATCGAGTTCTCTACGTATATGATTATATATTATGACTTATGATATCATACTCAGTAATATAGACATGGTATATATCTGTGACATATAAGACTTTCTCGAGGTGATTCACTCACACACGACTCTTGGCACAACTTCTCTCTGATCACTGCCCTGCCTTCAACATCTCAATGCAGAACTATTTGATTTTAAATCGATGACCTTATTCGTACAGCCATGTTTCCATGGTACTACCAGAAAGATCATGTTACTTTGAATACCCGAGGTGAAGAGTAGGTATAACGGGCTACATACAGGCAACGAACATCATAGGATGGGACCATCGATTGAGTATTAACGGATATGTTTTGGGTTCTAGGATTCCATAATTAATGCTACGTGTTTCATGGTCCAACGAAAATTTTTAAAAATGATATCAAGAAGTTGTCGAACATACTAATTTAGACGCTACTACGCATTTTAAAAAAAAGAAAATTAAGATAAATAAATGTGGAATGTTGAGATAAGTTCATAAAAGTAAATCGTTTATTGATAATGTATTGTAATTTAATTCATTTGAAATTCATTAACTTATATTTATGGGTAGAGCATTCTCAATTATCACTAATATACTATGTCAATTTTACCTTTTTCAACTTTACAATTTTAAATCATCGATTAAAAAATGTGACGATTTTTGCTGTTAAAATTGTGAATGTAGTGTGATATGGAGTGAAATAAGGAATCTGAGCAGTCGATGAAAGATCGTAGATATGGTGTGAAAAATGATTAAAATTATTATTTTATCCTTAACCCGAATAATTTTATAAAACTGATACATGTCATGGATTTTAATATGCAAATTAGATTGAAGGTAAATATGTACAATGAAAAATATACCAAACCCCAATGTTTACATATACTACTATATATATAGATAGATACTGGGAGCTTGAATTGACTAATTCTAAAAAACAGTAAAATCACATACACAGAATTTAGTGCAGTAATATTTCATTCGACTAACAATTAACACATTAAATTTGATTCACATTACCGGACCAGTCTACGGGTATCTTTTGCAACCAAAAGGAAAGAGATCGGTGGATTCAATGAATGTGATTGCAATACCTTTTTTTTTCCCCACAATCTGATCAAGGGCATCAGACAAAGTTATCGGCTCATCTTTATTCAAAAGAGAATATTGAATTATTAAAATTTTAAATCTGATAAGTCGGAAAAAGGGGTTTCGGAAGCATGTCATGTGCTTGCTTTTAGGTTCCATACATGGTAGATGTACGTATCTCATTATTCTTTTTGTCTTTCTTCGTAACTTGGATTGTGATAATCCGCTTGTGTCTAAGAATTAATGGTCGGTGGGAATATGTTCCCCTGCTTAGGTGAAATAACATTTTCTATTCAAAGTATTTAAATAAATAGTAGGATGACTTCAGAGCTTCAGACAGAAGAAAATTATTAAAGAATAATGTAACTTTAAGTGAGCTTTTTGGTATTATAATTTCAATTTTTATATAAATCACTGAACCACATGGAAGCTATTTTTCTCCCAAAAAAGATGAACAATATGCAAAACGTGCAGATTGCATCCAACCCATGAAATTTTTTTAGAAAGGACATTGTAGCATACGTGCTGACAGGTGATGCCCTTGTTTTGCTCACGATAAACTTTAAAGATTCCATGCAAAATTGTTGCTAAATCGTTTTTTTATGACGTTTGGGCGCAAATTACAGCCCAAATTTATTCGATCGGCCTGAAAAAACTTTATCAGGCCATTCCACTTTCCAAATAAAGAGAGTGTTGAGTTGGAGGAATTTATTGTGAGATTATATCCTCGTTGTATAGCATGTGGGTGAGCCACCTTTGAAAAAATCAAATAAAAAGTAAGGGTATTATTGTAAAATTATATTCAATTTCAATCACATCAAATATTAAGAGTAAACTGTCAAAATTATCCTCGAATTTACATGCAGCCATCAAGTTAGTTTTCAAATTAAATTCGTGATAACTCTAGAGAAAATAGAGTTATTAAGTCACTTTTGAGTATTTAATGGTTGTAAAATTTCGAGTTGAAGTCAATTTTAGATTTGTTTTAGTTAGGATACTTATTGGTCTCCTTTTTCATATTTTCTTGTTGCCAAGGGTGTTTTCTTGATGTTGGATACTGAGTCGGGATTATTTGTAAGTTACAAGTTAATCTAGACTCGAGAAGATAAGGAGGAAATCAAGGATTACACACTGTCAGTAATGTCATGACACTATGTCATAACCAATTAGAACATATTGCATTTTGTTATGCTCTGTTCCACATTGTCTCAACATAGTACCACGACACCCACCCTAAATTTGTTGGATACCGGGAATATCAAGTTTCCTTGATTTGTAGGATATCGAGATCATACTAAATGATGAAGAATCATTGGAGAATCCTTGAAAATTTTTACAAGAAAATCAAAATACTTTCCTTATGTTATTAGAGATATTTTTGGAACCAAGATTTGGATAAATATCTCTAGAGATATTAAGAAAGAAAAAAATATCTATTTCAAGAGGAGGTAACTAGAGTGAAAGGATCTATCTTTCCATCCTGGTGGCTGAGAGAATTGAGAGTGGAGCAAGAAATCATTGTTGAAGGCAAGAAGGAAGATCAAGACTCTGAAGATCCAATTTGAGTTGAGATGTTGAATTAGTTTGCATCATTTGTTTCTCCCTTTCTTTGTTATCATTCGAATGATATCTTCGCTATTCTTGATATTGTTTAATTTTATTTTTACCATTAACAAAGCATTCCATCATGAGGTGACTAATGAAACCTAATTGTTTATTTTAATTTCGTATTTATCTCAATTATGTTTGTTGAATAATTTCACTTCTATTATTACTGTTCTTGAAGTGACTTAATTGCCTGATCAACAATTAAGTTGAAGGGGAAATCTAATTGAACTCGAGAGAAGAATATTAGATTAAGCTAGGTAAAATATCACTTAGGTTAAATCATGTCTAGAGACAAGATTATTTGTGAGAGGGATAGAGGTATACCCTTAGGGTTGAAACTTAAAGGGTTTCATGTGATTCGCCACCTAGAGACAAAGTAGGTTAGCATGATTCTAAGAGCACGGTCTTACTATAAGTAAGAGCTGCATCAGGCAAGAATCGACCCCTAGGTTAGTAATATTATTAGTAGGTAGCATAAGTAGAGATGGATCGAAATTAGAATGACAATTAGGGGAAATTGCGATCCTTAGATTTTCATAATCTAAATTCTCAAAATTTAGTTTCTTTTATTTAAGTGACTTGAATTTTGACTGTTTGGATAAGGGTGAATGTTTTAATTTTAATAATTAGTTAGAATGTTTTAATTTTAATAATTAGTTAGATTTTGATGTTAGGTCTTGGTGGGTACAATATTCGATCTCATCACTTTTTATTACTTATTCTAACATGTGCACTTGCGCATTCCAATCCTAAAATCGTGAACAAGTTTTTGGCGCCGTTGCTAGGGACCTATTTTTCAAAATTTTGATTGATATTAATACCAAGCAAATTATCCTTAGTTCATTCTGTTTAATTTGTTTAATTTTTTGCCTTTCAAGTACTATTTGTTATATGTGCTAAGCTAGTGATGGTTATCTTGTTCCTTACAACCAAGAAATCGAAAGGACATTTCATCAAATCTTAAGGGAACAAAGGCAAGCATGCATCAGACAACCGATATGGAGGAGGCCAGAGGAGAACAACTCGCTCCTGTTGACGGAGAAGTCTTGGCATGGGACCCAGAAGCTAATCAGAGGCCGCATTCATGAACCTTGCGGGATTATGCTCAACCGTAAGTGATGAATCGATCCAACATAGTGAATCTACCCATTTTAGCAAACAATTTTGAAATCAAGCTAGCCATCATCTAGATGTTGCAAACATCGGCTTCTTTTGGGGGAATGCCAAACGAAGATCCTCATGATCATCTTGCTACATTTTTAGAGATTTGCGACACTTTCCGATCCAACAGAGTCCCAACCAAAGCAGTCAGAATGCGACTCATTCCCTTTTCACTGAGGGACAAGCCGAAGGCTTGGTTAAACTCTCTTCCACTAGGCTCTTTGAACACCTGGGAGATGGTAGCTTAGAAGTTTCTCAACAAGTACTTTCCACCAAGCAAGACTATAATGCTGAGAAACAATATCATGTCATTCAGGCAGCACACTACAAAAAATCTTTATGATGCATAGGGGCGATTTAAGGAGTTAATGCATAAATGTCCTCATCATGAAATTCCTCAATGGCTACTAATTCAAATTTTTTATAATGGTCTTGTGGATACTCTTTGGACTACCATTGATCCGGCAGCAGAAGGATCCATAATGGGAAAATCTAAGACTGAGGCTTATGAGTTGCTCGAAGAAATAGTCAACAACAACTACTGGTAGCCAGCTAAAATAGTCTCAATAGGGAGAGGATCTATAGTAATCCACCTAGTTGATTTGGTCGTGGCATTAACAGCAAGGATTGATGCTTTGTCAAGGGAAATAGCTTTCCTCAAGGTGCAAGGAGCAGGATCCAGCTACACTGAAGGAGGAAATGTTTATTCTGACTAGTGTGAAGAGCTTCAAGAATTAGTGAACTTTATAGGAGGAAATTCAAGGAACGATCCTTATTCAAATATGTACAACCTTGAGTGGTGCAATCATCCGAACTTTTCTTATGCTAACTCCAAGCCGAATCCACCAGATCAACACAAATCTAACCCTCCTCCTTATGATAAAATATCTAAATTAGAGAAAGCCTTGCTTAATCTTACTAACACCTCCACTTCAATCTTTCAGGTTTAGTTAGCTCAACTTAGGAACTTGGAGGTGCAAGTCAAGCAACTAGCATAGGTTTTTGATAATCGCCCTCACGGCACACTACCAAGCAACACGGAGGTGAACTTATGAGGTCAGGGAGGAGAGTAAGTGTTAATTTTGGTGACCCAAATTCTGTTGGCCCGGCCCACTATCTGGTTGAAGCCCACTTTGTAATTAGGGTTTCTCCTATTATATATGCTTGGAGATTTTAGGGTTCTCATTGTGTGAGAGAACATTGAGAGCCGTCGTAAAATTTTGAGAACAGATAATCAACTGTCTCCGCCCCTCTTTTACCGATCTCTTCACTATAGTGGATTTGCTTCTCTTCTACCCGCGGTTTTTCCCGTAAAGGTTTTTCCACATATATCTGTGTGTTCTTTTTATTTCTTCTTTGTTGCCTATTTGTCTTCGTTCCTCGATCTCGTAACAAGTGGTATCAGAGCATTCGAGTTTCACAATGGCAACATTGAAGTATGATATTCCAATGTTGGATCGCAACACCAGATTTTCACTTTGGCAAGTCAAGATGCGGGCTGTGCTTGCCCAGATGGATCTGGATGATGCCCTATTAGGGTTTGATAAGATGCCCTCATCGTGGACATTGGAAGAGAAGCAACGCAAGGATCGGAAGGCTCTATCTCAAATTCACTTACATCTGTCGAACTAGATTTTGCAGGATGTTTTGAAGGAGAAAACTGCTTTTGCTCTATGGTTGAAATCAGAACAATTGTGTATGACGAAGAGTCTAACCAGTAAGTTGCATCTGAAACAATGACTATATTCCCTGCGTATGTCTGAAGGTATGTCTTTGGAAGATCACTTGATCTCCTTTAAAGAAATTGTCTCTGATCTAGAGGCTTTGGAGGTTAAGTATGAGGAAGAGGATTTAGGTCTAATTTTGCTGTGTTCGCTGCCCTCTTCATATTCAACCTTTAGAGGTACAATTTTGTATAGTTGGGATACTCTCACCCTTGATGAGATTTATGATGCTTTATTCTCTAAGGAGAAGATGAATTAGCTGGTTGTAGGATCTGAGGCCCAGGCAGAGGGTCTTATTGTTCGTGGGAGATCTTAGGAAAGAAATTCTGGGGTTGACCCTAGGGGAAGATTGAAATCTAGTAATAGAGATAAGGTCTGCAGGTATTAAAAGTAAGGGGCACATCAAGTCTAAATGTTATAAGCTTAAGAATAAAAATAAAAATAAAAAGGCTACTGACAACCAAAAGGGAAAACAACCTGAGAGTTCTGGCCAAGCCAGTGTTGCTGAAGATAATTATAGTGATGGAGAGCTCCTCACAGTTTCTGATGGCGACTCTAAATCTTCTGATGATTGAATTCTTGATTCTGGTTGTTCATTTCATATGTCTCCTAATCAAGACTGGTTTTCAACATATGAAACTGTATCTAAGGGTGCTATTTTGATGGGAATGATGCAGCCCGTAGAGTTGTTAGCATTGGGATAGTTAGGATTAAAATGTTTGATGGAGTCATTAGGACACTTGGGAATGTAAGACATATCTCAGATTTGAAGAGGAATCTTATATCTTTGAGTACCCTTGATTCTAAAGGGTACAAGCACACTGGTGAAGGTGGAGTTCTGAAGGTTAGTAGAGGTGTCCTGGTGGTAATGAGAGGGCAGAGAAAGATTACCAATTTATATGTCTTGCAGGGTACTACAGTTACAGGTGATGCTGCAGTTTCTACACCTTTACTGTCAGATAGTGACATTACTAGACTCTGGCATATGTGTCTTGGGCATATGAGTGAAAACGACATGACTGAGTTGAGCAGCAGAGATCTTCTTGATGGACAGAGTATTAGCAAATTGGAATTCTGTGAGCACTGCATTTTTGGGAAGCAAAAGAGAGTGAGATTCCCAACAGGTATTCATAATAGAAGGCAGTACTTGAACATATTCATTCTGATCTTTGGGGACTTGCAAGAGTACCTTCTAACAGATATACAAGTTACATGCTTACTATCATTGACGATTTTTCAAAAAAAGTCTAGACTTTCTTCTTGAAGCAGAAAAGTGATGTGTTTGCCACATTTAAAGAATGGAAGATTATGATAGAGAAACAGACATGCAAGCATGTGAATTGTCTCCGCACTGATAATAGTTTGGAGTTTTGTTCTACTGAGTTTAATACCTTATGTAAGGCAGAAGGCATCATGTGACATCACATAGTTCGTCATACTCCTCAACAGAACGGTGTAGTGGGGCGGATGAATAAGACTTTAATGGAGAGAGTTCGTTGTATGCTCTCCAATTCTGCTTTATCTAAGTCTTTTTGGGCTGAAACTGCTGCTTTAGCAACTTTTCTTGTTAATCGGTCTCCATCAATTGCCATTGACAAGAAAACTCCACAAGAGGTATGGTCTGGTACTCCTGCTAATTATTCTGATTTGAAGATATTTGGTTGTCCTGCATATGCTTATGTCAATAATGGAAAACTGGAGCCTAAATCTATGAAGTGTGTGTTTCTTGGCTATAAGCCCGATGTTAAGGGCTATAAGCTATGGTGTCCAGAGGCTAAGAAAGTCATAATTAGCAGAGATGTTATTTTTTATGAAACTGCTATGCTGCGTAACATATCATCTAAAGATTCATGTGATGAGACTCAGGAAAATTCAAGTAGGTGGGTGGAGTTTGAGAATAAATTAGATTCTGTTTCGAGGTCTACATCTCAGTGTGGTTCAAAGAAGAAAATAGACTCGACTCCTCTACAATTACATCCACCGCCACACCTTATTGCTAAACACAGGCCAAGGAGAGATATTAAACGTCCTCAGAGGTATGTTGAAGCTGACCTGGTTGCTTATGCACTAAATGTAGCAGAAGGTATTGATTCTAGTGAAGAACCTTCCAATTATTCTGAGTTAGTTAGCTATGATAATTCTGGAAAGTGGATGATTGCTATGCAAGAAGAGATAGAGTCCCTCCACAAAATAACACATGGGAATTGGTGAACTTACCTAAGGGTAAGAAAGCCGTTCATTGTAAATGGGTGTTCAAAAGAAAACAAGGGACTCAAGGAGTTGAAGATGCTAGATATAAGGCAAGGCTAGTTGCTAAAGGCTACAGTCAGGTTCCAGGTGTGGATTTCATAGATGTTTTCTCTCCAGTGGTAAAGCATAGTTCAATTCGAGCGTTACTTGGCATAGTAGCAATGCATAATTTTGAACTTGAGCAGCTGGATGTGAAGACAACTTTCTTACATGGAGAACTTGAAGAGGATATTTACATGTAGCAACTAGAGGGATTTGTAGTCTCTGGAAAGGAGGACTATGTTTGCTTATTGAAGAAATCCCTTTATGGTTTGAAACAATCTACCAAGCAATGGTATGAGAGATTTGACTCATTTATGATTTCTCAAGGTTTCAAGAGATGCAACTATGACAATTGTGTCTATTTTCGAAAGTCTCAAGATGTGTCGTTCGTTTATTTGCTCTTATATGTGGATGACTTGTTGATTGCAGCCAGGGATAAGCGGGAGAAAATAAAAGTTAAATCTCAGTTGAGTAGAGAATTTGAGATGAAAGATTTGGGAGCAACGAAGAAGATTCTTGGAATGGAGATTCTCAGGGATAGATAGGTTGGTAAGTTGTACCTAAGTCAAAAAGGATACATTGAGAAAGTTGTTCACAGATTCAATATGCAGAATGCCAAACCTGTCAGTACTCCATTAGCAGCTCACTTCAGGCTTTCATTTGCTTTATCTCCATGGTCAGATGATGAGGTTGATTACATGTCCCGAGTTCCATACTCTAGTGAAGTGGGATCTCTCATGTATGTTATGGTTTGTTCGCGCCCAGATTTAACGTATGCTGTTAGCGCAGTCAGCACAGTCAGCGGATGCATGACAAATCCTAGTAAAGAACATTGGAAGGCAATTCGATGGATTCTCAGATACTTGCGCGGTTCTTCTAATGTTTTTTTGCAGTTTGGAAGAACTAGAGATGGAGTAATTGGGTATGTTAATTTTGATTTTGCTAAAGATCTTGACAGGAAGAGATCACTTACAGGGTATGTTTTTACTATTGGTGGTTGTGCTATCAGTTGGAAAGCTGCTTTACAAGTTATTGTTGTGTTGCCTACCATAGAAGCTGAGTATATGGCCATTACAGAGGCTTATAAGGAAGCTATTTGGTTGAAGGGACTGTTCAGCGAGCACAGTGAAGACTTGGAAGTTAGCACAGTCTTCTGTGACAGTCAGAGTGCCATCTTTCTCGTGAAAGATAAGATGTTCCACGAGAGAACAAAGCATATAGATATTCGATATCATTTTCTTAGTGATGTTATTACTCGCAGTGACATTATTGTGATCAAGATCAGCACTCATGATAATTCATCTGATATGATGACCAAGACACTACCAGTAGCCAAGTTTGAGCATCACTTAGACTTGGTTGGTCTTCGATGATGAGATCTGAGCCCTTAGGGGTTCTTTGGAAGAGGAGAGAGCATTTGTCCAAGATTGGAGGCTTACATTCCATTCTTTCATTGGAATTTGTGCCAAGCTGGAGATTGTCAATTTTGGTGATCCAAATTCTGTTGGGCCCGGCCCACTATCTAGTTGAAGCCCACTTTGTAATTAGGGTTTCTCCTACGATATATACTTGGAGATTTTAGGGTTCTCATTGTGTGAGAGAACATTGAGAGCCGTCGTAAAATTGTGAGAACAAATAATCAACTGTCTCCGCCCCTCTTGTACCGATCTCTTCACTATAGTGGATTTGCTTCTCCTCTGCCTGTGGTTTTTCCCGTAAAGGGTTTTCCACGTATATCTGTGTGTTCTTCTTATTTCTTCTTTGTTGCCTATTTGTCTTCTTTCCCCGATCTCGTAATAGTAAGTAATGGCCATTACACTAAAAAATGGGCATGAAATTGGGGAAGGGGTGGAGCAAGATGCAGAACTAGAGCATGTCGAGACACATGTCATGACACAGGATGGCAACAACAAGCCTTCAGCCATTGAGTCATATGATGAAACTCGAAAACATGGTGAGGAAATCTCAGATAATGCCGAGACTGTTAACGCACCAGCTGCCAAGGAAAAGTCATATCCTCCACTCCCATTCCCACAAAGGGCACAACGGTTCAAGGATGGTAAGTAACTTAAAAGATTTGTTGATATTTGTAAAACATTACATATTAACATCCCTTTTGCAGAAGTATTGGAGCAAATGCCAAAGTACGCAAAGTTCATGAAGGATATATTATCCAAGAAGCGTAAGTTAGGCAACCAAGAAATGGTAACCCTTACTGAGGAGTGTAATGCCATGGTTCAGCATAAGTTACCTCTCAAGTTGAAGGACCCAGGTAGCTTCACTATTCCTTATTTGATTGGAACTTAGTCTAACGGTAACACTTTGTGCAATTTAGGAGCAAGCATTAACTTAATGCCCTTGTCCATATACAAACAACTAGGTTTGGGGAAAATTAAGCCCACCACGGTCACTTTGCAATTAGATGATAGGTTATTAGCATTTCCTCATGGAATTATAGAAGATGTTTTAGTTAAGGTAGACAAGTTCATCTTTCCTGCTGATTTCATTGTGCTAGACTGTGAGGAGGATCAAGAGATCCCAATCATCTTTGGTAGACCATTTTTAGCTACCGGTGGGATATCAATTGATATTGAAAAGGGTGAACTAACCATGAGGATTAATGATGAAGAGGTAACATTCCATATTTTTTTTTTATCTGTGAAAGACCCTAATGAGCCTAATGATCACTATCTAATTGATATAGTAAACAGGTCCAGTGATACAATAGCTCAAGAGGTTCAACCCGATGATGCATTTGAAGTGGTAATAGATTCAGGACAGCCTCGAGTTGATGAAGAATGTGGTGGTGTTCGAAAGCAGGTGGAACCAACTTTGTGTGTGCATAAGGAGTTAGCAAAACTTGAGAGGTTAAAAACGCCAATGAAGTTGTCCAAATCACTGAAAGAAGAGCCACCTGATCAAAACCGGAAAGCATGCCCACCACCCATGAGGGCTCCATTAAAGACTGAAGAAGAGTAATTGCACAAGCTGGAAGAGTTTCGCAGCCGAGCGTATGAGACTTCAGGGAATTACAAGGAGAACATGAAAGCACGTCATTATAAGAAGAATTTGAGGCAAGATTTTCAACTAGGTCAACAAGTGCTTCTCTATAACTTGAGGTTAAAATTATTCCCAGGTAAGTTGAAGTCGAAATGGTTGGGACCACTTTGAGTAGTGCAGGTATCTCTTTTTGGTGTAGTAACCTTACAAAGTGAAAGAGATCAACATGAATTTAAGGTGAATGGACACAGGTTCAAAATTTACCTTGGCGATACCACTAGTCAAGACACCTTGGCAACACTTCTATAGGATGCTTGGCAGTGAGATGCCTAGCGAATGAGGTAAAATGTCGCGCTTCTTGGGAGGCAACCCAAGTTCTTTATTTCTATTGATTTACTTAGGGTTTCTTTTTCTTATTGAGTAGATCTAATTACTTTTTTCTTGTTTTTTCAAATTTAGCAGGTTCAGGGTGAAGGCTTGAAGGAACTTGGATAGAACTGTTGCTATTTTTGATGTCTTGACACTATGTCATGATACTTCATCGTGACACGGTGTTCGTTACATGTGAAAGTAGATAGTAACAAAATTGAATCTATGATCAATTGTCATTACATTCTGTCACTATACTATGTTGCAACATTGTGTTGTTACATATGAAAGCCAAGAGCAATTTGAACCAAACCTATGATAATTGTCACAAAACTATGTCACAACGCTTCAATTTAAAAAATTAAAAAAAGAATAAAAATATAAAAACGTAAAAGTAGAGGAATTGCTGAACCTAAATTTGTTTCCTTTCTATGGCATGACCTACACCTGACTCGCAATCGTCTTTGACGGAGCATCCCCTTCTCCCCATCGAGCCACTGAAGAGGAGGGGGACGACTCGTCCAGGGAGTCGGGATAGAAGTCAACAATCAACATCACCACAAACCATTCATAGATTCCGGGGAGTATCACCTATCCTTCCTTTTCTTTCCTATTTTGAACATTGAGGACAATTTTTGAATTAGGTTTGGGGGTGTTTGGTCCATTTGCTATGTGCTTGAATGATACTAAATGGCTTGTGAATGCCAGTTAGGACTGGTTTGGCAGTTAGAACTCTAGGCTCTAGTTTCGTTTTTTAGGTTGTTTGTTCATTTTTTTTATGCTGCCTTGGTTATTCATCTGATCTGGGTTAGTCTAGCTGATTATTTCCTTACTTAATGGAGATAATAACACTCTAGCACTCATAACTCATGTTGATAGGAAGTTGTGAGTTGTGTTGCATTAATGGCTGGCTTGACACTTTCATTGGAAAGTTGATTTCTCCTAATTCTTCCACACACAAAAATTGAGCTTGCTATGTGGGTAACTAAGGACTGTGCATATTGGTGTGAAACTAATAAATAAATTATGTATGAGAAGGACATTAAAAAAAGTTAAAAAAAAGAAGAAGAAAAAAGGAAGGGGTTGTCAAGGCTCTAATCATCTATGTTTGAGCATAGTTAATAGACCTGAGAGGTGTTCATCACCTAGTGCCTTGGTCCAATTGGAATGGGAGTTTCTGGCTGATTTCTCGCTACATGGGTCTCCATAGGGACGGGATTTAAGGGTCGGGTAATTAAATAAAAAAGGAAGAAAAAGAAGGAAAAAACCTTTAAAAAAGAAAAAGGTTGAATTCTAGACATATGTGGCATTTTGCATTAATATGAACGAGTCGATGTGGCTTGCATTGCTTGCTCCTTTTCTCACAAACTTAGCATGAGAATCTGTTTGAAAATAGCTGCTTGGTTCATCTAGTTTGTTGCGTGACTTGTGACCAAATGGACATATGAAAAAGGGCGTGTGAGAGTGTTCCTAAATGCATAAAGGGAGGATTTGATGCTGAACAAACCCTGACTAAGTTGATACGCTGGCTGCCTGCTTGACTGTTTTCTTTTGCTCTTTTGAATCTTCGCTCGAGACTATCAAAATTTAGGTTTAGGCTCTAGGGAAAATAGAGTTACTAAGTCACTTTTCAGTATTAAATGGTTGTGAAATCTTGAGTTGAAGTCAATTTTATATTTATTTTAGTTAGCATGTGCATTGGTCTCCTTTTGGTATTTCCTTGTCGCTAAGGGTGTTTTCTTGGTATTGGATACTGAGTCAGGATTATTTTACAAGTTACAGGTTAATCCAGACCCGAGAAGATGAGGAGGAAATCAATGATTATATGTTGTCAGCAATGTCATGGACACCATGTCATAACAAATTAGAATAGATTACATTCTATTATGCTCTGTTCCACATTATTGCAACATGGTGTCACGACAATCACTCAAAATTTACGGGATATGGGAATATCATGTTTCCTTGACTTGTTGGACATGGAGTTCATGCTAAATGATGAAGAATCTTTGGAGAATCCTTGAAGATGTTCACAAGAAAATTGAAATATTTTTCCTTTGTTATTAAAGATATCTTTGAAAACCGAGAATTGGATAGAATATTATCTCGATAGATATTAGGAAAGAAAAAATCTCTATTTAAGGAGGAGGAAACTAGAGCGAAGGGATCTATGTTTCATCCCGGTGGCTAACAGAATTGAGAGTAGAGGAAGAAATTATTGTTGAAGGTAAGAAGGAAGATCAGTACTCTGAAAATCCAATTCAAGTGGAGATGGCCGAATTAATTTGCATCACTAGTTTCTTCCTTTCTTTGTTATCATTTGAATGGTGTCTCTGCTATTCTTGATATTGTTTGATTTTATTTTTATCATGAACTAAGCATTCCATCCTGAGGTGACAAGTGAAACCTAGTTGTTGATTTTACTTTTGTGTTTATCTCAATTATCTTTGTTGATTAACTGTGTTACTTATATTATTATTGTTCTTAAAGCGACTTAATTGCCTAATCAACAATTAAGTTGAAGTGGAAATCTAATTGAACGCGATAGTGGAATATTAGATTAAGTCAGATAAAATATAACTAAGGTTAATTCGTATCGAGAGACAAGATTACTCGTGAGAGGGTTAGAGATATACCCGATTACTCTAGGTAACCTATTAGAGTTGAAACTTAAAGGGCTTTCATATGATTAACTACCTAGAGATAGAGTAGGTTAGCACGATTTTAAGAGCACGGTCTTACTACAAGCGAGAGTTGCTTAAGGAGAGAATCGAACCCTAGGTTAGTAACATTAATTAGTTTATACATAAGTAGAGATAGATCGGAATTAGAATGACAACTAGGAGAAGTTGCGGTCCTTAGGTTTTCATAATTTGAATTCTCATAATTTAATTTATTTTGTTGATTTCTTTTATTTAACTGACTTGAATTTCGACTATTTGATAAGGGCGACAGTTTTAATTTTAATAATTTGTTAGATTTTGAAGTTAGGCCTCTATGATTTACGACACTCGATCTCATCACTTTATTACTTGTTCTGATACATGCACTTACATATTCCGATTCTAAAATCGTGAACAAGTTTTTACACCATACTAATCCAAGATTTGTAATTTTACCATTAAAATAGTTGAATCGTCACTGACGTTAAAAAGATAATGACCAGATAAGTCCATGTGGTAAAATTCCATCAAAATAGTCTTTGAATTTACATGCGGCCACCAAATCAATCTTCAAACTAAATTTACCGCCAAATTAATCCGTTATTCATAATTTTACCATTAAAAAAAGCCTAGTTGTCAAAGGTGTTAAAGAGATTGTGTCAAGATTCGAATGTGGTAGTTCATACCACAAAACTTTGCTTATAAACTGAAAAATGATGACATTTTGTTAAAAAAATTGTATAGTTGGATTTTGATCCCAAGTTATAAGATAAACATTAAATATTGCAACCACTAAACTTACATACTATGCTTGCCTAAAATTATGGAGATAATTATTTTAAAAAGTATTATAATCTTTCTAATGTGCGTATTTTAAAAAGTATTATAATCTTTTTAACGTGCCCATTTCTCTCTAAAATTCACAAACTGTTTGTAGATTGTTCAATTAGATATGTTGGTTTGCAAATTATTCTATTACATTAAAACTTATATGATAAAAAATGTTGTTAGGTAAATATATAATAATTCATCTTAATTTTTATAGTTTACATTTATCACATTCTCTTAAATTATTTGAAAAATTTTAGATGAAACTAGTAAAATGATGAAAATTGTCTATTTAAAAATTAATTATATATTCATACTTTTTAGTAATATAATTTTTCCTACTATTTTTTACCACAAACTTTTGCGAAGTTAATCTAGAGATATTTTGAAGAAAAATTAATTTTTCATACTATTGAAAGAAGTCATTTTAGGTCTTCTAATAAAAAAATGATAGTTATATTTTTAGTAGTGAATTGTTAAATAATAAATAAGGTCATTTAATTACCGCAATTATGACCTTATTTATTATTTAACACGTGAACTGCAACATTAGAATTTTATCTTACTCTCTTCAACGTTGTTGAAACAAGACTATTTTGATCGTAAAATTATGAATGTCCAATTAATTTAGTGGAAAATTTAATTTGAAGACTGATTTATTGATCGAATATAAATTTGACGACTATTTTAATGGAATTTTACTGTGTGGACTGATTCCGTCACAATTTTTTTGATGTTGTTAATGGGCGAACTATTTTGATGATAAAATTAGGAATCTTGAATCAATTTGGTAGCAAATTTAATTTGAGAACTAACTTGATAGCCGCGTATAAATTCGAGGACCATTTGGCAGTGTAATCTATATTCTACTGTTACTATATGATTCTAGTGAACAATTTTGTTCTCTCTTCCTCTTCCAAAATTGCCTTAACCAGAATTATTTGAAAAATAATTAATTTTATATGAGTCATAATATTACAGTTAATTATATATGGGTACTAAAATGATTGAACGCACCCACTCCTCTTTGCTTATCCTTCTCAACCCTTTTCTCATCATCTATTTCTTAAAATAATGATTACGTAGAAAAAGATGGGTATGTACTCTGTAAGTGGTCTTTAGAGTGCTTACCGAGCAGTGCATGGTCCACATCTAGTAATATAATATTTTCAATCATTTTTTAATTAATATAAAATTCTTACCAAGTACAATAACGTCACATAATAACTTATATTCAATATAAGATAATAACTCTCCATATAATCTAATTTCTCTTGTAATCTAACACCGCTCAACCAAATGTCCTCGTCACATTTAATTGGTGCAAATTAAAGGTTGGGTCGTGTTTGGCGCTGGAGTCAAATTAAAACGCGATGAATGATTTTAATAAAGCAAACCAATAATATTAAGAGAAAATTTGTAACTCTTCTGTTATCTCAAACATTTCAGGCTTTGAGAAAGATATCTTGATACAGTTGGTATCAATCTCGTCCCGGTTCGATTTCACTCATGGGATTTCATATGTCCATTTATCTCTTATTCCTTCTACTCTTTTAGGTTTATGCACCTCTTTTATGTAAAAAATGTTTTAGACTTTTTGTGGATCGCGCTTTCATGTGTCAAATAAATAAATATATAAATAAGAATTTCATGTATAGTGTTAATAGGCTGTCATTTTCTCCCTCCGAATGTTTTGTAAAGCCACCTTATTCTTATCTCTTTGTACCGAACTTTGCTTTCCAAGATGAGCAGTTGACACCACCCCTGATAATTAGATGCCTCAACTTGATGTTGATCCCAGCTTTCTTTATGGAGAAGGAACTTTAGAATTGTAGAAAACATTTCCCATTGGGAACATTATTGAGAGTTGTAATTTCATTTCAAAATTTTATATGATAAGATCATGAAAATATGAGGGACTCATTTTCATCATCTATCGATTTAAATTTTTAAATTTAACGTGGCATCATATCGTATGAGATTCCACCTCACTCGGTGTGTCGGGAATGCTTTTTTCTGTAATACTTGAATGGGGTAAAGAAAATCTGTCTCACGATCAATTATCCCTTGTAATCGAGCACCAAGAAAGCCAAAAAGTGCTTGATCTGATGACAAGTACATGTAAGGACCTGTAAATGTGAGGATAAGTTTTGAGAGTTTACTCCCATAATAGAATGTATGTAAGAAAATCCTAGAACAGTAGGAGATCATGTTTTAGAGCCCAAATATCTAATATTTTAAGGTTCTTTTTTTTTTTAAAATTAATTTTTGGATGCTAGATATGTATCTGTCAATACCCACCATCTCACGGTACACGTTTTTCTTTCTTGCATGAAGAAAGAGCAATTATCCACGAGTAGGGATTTCCCTTCCATACCTAAGCTTACATGAGTTTCACACTTGGGCAAAGCGAGGTGCGAGACTAGACAATAACCTATTATGATACTATATGAAATTTTTGCCCTTCGAATTTATTTTACATAACTTTACGTGAGAGGTTACCAAACTCGCATAGTGATATCATATTAAATATTATTAGTGGGATATAAGAGGTTAAATCAATATCGACTTTAAAGTTTAAACTAACAGATAGTGTTAGCTAATTTTCTCATATTTTAAGGAGCTTTCTTAGATTTTATCGATGTGTACGAATGATGATAGCATGCTGGAGCGGACACAAGGTTGTGCGTTTTACATTAATTCTCATATTGTGTGAAATTTTAATCGAGCTTAAAAAAAGTCTGACTAAGATTTTAAGCTGCTATAATATCTACCTATCTCTCTCTATTTTTTAAACTTTCCAATATTGGACATCTAAGGATAATTTTGGCAATGCAAAACCTTTATTGAATTTAACATTGTGGTACAAAAATTAAAAATATAATATTTGATTATAAAAACTTTTAAAAATATAACACATTTGGTACATACTGTCTAATTTTTGTTGGCGCTATTATTATTTTCTGGTGTGAGTCTATGTATCCAAAATTAATGATATAGACTTTTTTTTTATAGTAAATGGTCAATATATTAGGTATCAAAAGGTAACAGAGTCATTAGATCTATTCCTTCTCCTCTACGCTCTATAGAACACCTGGAGGAACGAAGATGATAGGGATAGATCCAACAAAATTCGGTGACGACGCCCAGCAGGCAATTTTGGGCCAAGAAATTGTTCGCCCGATTAATATATTCTACAAACCAGGAAGTAAAGGACAAAAGGTCTTGCTTAATGCTAAGTATGATGTTTGTAGTGACTGCTGTTGGAGGTGGTCCTGAAGTAAGAGTTTCCTCAATGATGTCTTGGGCATCTAGTTGGAGTAGGAGGTGCTGAACATACATTGATGAGGTGCAGTGAACAGCTTGTAGTGTAGCATGGGCTTCTCCCTCCTCTGGGTTGCTGGAACTCACGAAGAAGGACCAAGCGTTGAGCAGGGAGCTTGAACTGTTGGTGCGGCCAACACCGATCCAGGAGCCTTGTGATGAAACTATTTAGTGGGATGGATTCTTATGACGCGGCATGAATAAAAATATTTTTTAATTAGAAGCCCGATAAAAATTTAATAAGAAATAAATAAATACGTTTTCATATTATCCTCCATTTAAGGCATCACATCAAAAGCTGTATCTCGTGATGGTTAATCTATGAACCATCTTCTGACAAAAAAATAAAGTCTATGAACTATCTGATCATTGGACCCTCTGCAAATTGGGAATTTTGAGTTCAAATACCTTTTTTAGATTTATTTTTTTTGTAAAAACTATATCGGATAAAATATTTCTTTCATAGTTGTAACAAATCGCATCTTAAATATATGATATTAGTGTTATAAAGAAATAATATATTCAAGATGTAATTTTTGTACCATATTAAAGGTCTAATTTATTATAGTCTTGGAGAAAATATCTTAGCCGAAATCATTTTTTAAAAACACGCAAAGTGGCACCTGCCCGCTGCAACCCAAAATGCAGAGATTGGTCATCCGTCCATTTAGAGAAATATTAGGCAGAGAGTTAGCTCACCTGTCCAATCCGCTCCTTGAAGATATAATGGGTCCCAAGCTGAAGATATCATGTTGTGAGATGGATGGATCTCCCAGAGAATGTCATGCTGGGCCAAGAAAATTCTAAACGATTTTATTTTATACTGATATAATAAGAATTTGTTAATAAAATTATTTTAATAAAAAAATTTATTGTAATTATTCCAATAATTAACACCTCATTTACTTATTTACTATAATTTAGTTAATAGTTCATCAAATGATTTGATATGAAGTGTTTCTCGTACTATGATATGAGGTTTATGTAGATCTCCAAGATGTTAGGCTAAGATTGAGCCGTAAGACACTTTTTGGTCGGATATTAAGCAATCAAATGATTAATCATTATGAAAAGATAGATTCAGTAATTATTAGAATACAGTAGCTCTTGGTAATGATATTGTTGTCAGGGTGCGTGCTAGCGTGTTTTGTCGTTAATACTTTTCCTTGGATCTAATTAAGTTTGAGTGTCGTTTTTCTAAGAATGGAGATTGGTCTCACTGTATGCTTTAGCTGAAGGATTTTCGTACATTTTTATTTACGTCATTGTCCGTCTCGCCTCTTGAAATAGATCTCCTGCTCACTGTTTGAATTATTAGCCTGAGAAGTATGAATCACCTCGAAGCTATGCTCGAGCAAAAACTTATATTCCTTATTCATAATAAGATGGCAATAGTAATGACATGACCAAACCATTCTACTACGTAATGTTTGAGTTCTCGTGTTCAACTGTAAATATATCAGACAAAATTAAACAATTAGCATTAGAACTGACCTGTTAATACAATATCAATGAAGACCTAATATAGTCTGAGAAGTCAGTGTGGGTCAAAATTCAAGTTCAAAGAGTCTATTCTAGTAATTATACTTAGAAGGGGCTCGAACCCGAGACTTTGATTTCACCAAACCGTATGGGAATAAACTTTGAACCTCCGGACTATCATCCTTGGTGGTGGGAAAGTCACCTATATACTAAACACGGAACTATTGCCTTGGGGATCAGAGAACTTAAGATACTATCTTATAGTATTACTTCAAAATAATAAAATATGATGCACAATACATAATAGTCACTAGCTTCAATTCTCGTCATTGAAATTTTATATATCCCTTTATTTCATAATTTCCTTATGCCTTTGAGGTCAAGAGTTTACTTTGTAATTGAAACAACAGTAACTTTGTGCGAAAAATACTTCAATTCCATAATATCAGCTTCTATTATTTATGTTCCAAATAGGTTTCTCCTTACCGAAATGAGTTGATCGAAATGACAAGATATATCTTCTTATTAAGTAATATCTTGAGTTCGAGTCTTATTAATATAGAAAACTCATATTGGGAGAATTTTAACCCTTTAATTGACCAATCAGTCTCGAGCTTGAATTGGTCAGGACCCACTAAACTTTTATATATCAGATGGCATACACTGAAAAAAAAAAAAGTTTCTTCTCATTCTTATTGGGCATGAACTGATCAGGACATTAGGCAAACTCTTCCTAATTACAAACAATGTAGAATATCATAATGGTCAAAAATTCTTTGGAGAGCCGAGCACATCGATAACTGGTGAACTTATTCAATGAATATTTAATATGTAAGCAAATGTTTCAAATTATGTTTAAAAAATGAATATTATTGTGAAAAGGAAAAGATGATGTGATAGTTGAAGATAACCTGTCATGCATACATTAATGGAGTTCATAAATAATGTGGTGAGCTGAGTTCATGTACGAATCTAAAAATTTATGAATCGAAACGTATCCCTCCAAGACAGCACCAAAACTCATGGCACTCGATTCACCCATTTGGAGAATGCATTCATTCATACAATTTTTCCCAAGAAACAAAAATCTTTATGATCTATTGGCGGATACATAGGATCCAAGATGTACATAGCACTCGATTGATAGAGGGGCCAGGTGTTTATATTTCTAATATGTCAATAATGGAACCAGAATAATACCTGATTTTCGACCATACCATGGAACCGTCCGAGATGCTAATGTAGTATTGATGGGTCTGCCATGGAAGTTTTACCGATCATCCACGATGATCCCTGAGTTCCAAGTGGAGATGAGAAACATCTCATTATCAAGTGAAAGCAATGGAGCATGGCAGTCACTCATCAAGGCTCAATTGGACACCACAAAGTTGAGAAAGGAAAAAGGAAAGGAGCACCCAACGCTTTGAATACATGGAATCAGGAACTCGAGTACAAAAAACTGAATAAAGACAAGGCGTAAAATTCAAGGAATCTAAAGCAGCATGATCATATCTCAGGGCACTACTGGGATTGATCAGCTTTTCCAGATGTGTCGATAAGACATCTGGGCTCTTGTTTTCCGGATTAGATTGTGCTCCGGATCACAAGAAAAATGACATTTAAATATACTCAAAATCACAAGATAAATGGCACTAAAATTTTCCTCTTTTATGGTGGACCTATCAGTTACTAGGAAACTACATTCCATTGTTCGTTTTAATGACACCTGAGGTTTATAGGGCTACAGCCAAAAAAAAAAAGGATATTAAATGGAGATTGTTGAGATACTACAAACCTATCAGTTTTCAGTTTTTGGTTGGGATGTAGCCCAACCTCTTATAAGTTGATATTTTACATGATATTAGAGTAGATTACTGTGTAGGTTAAACATCGTGCAAGACTCAAATGTGGAATTCGTGGTCAATTAAATCTGAGAGCAGAGGAAAAATACTCATCTTGAGACTAGTTATTGAGGACGGATGATTGAGGGTACGTGGTTAGTTGTTGAGGACCGATGTTTGAGGATACGTAGCAAGTGTAAGCCCCGCATTGGAGAGTTAATGACTTGAAAGTTGCGTTTACGAGAGATTGGATTTAATGCACTCAAAAGGTTAAAATTGTTGCACTCTCTTCGTTTTCTCATACCGAAAATATTGATAATATCCAAAGTGAACTGCAAAATTCATATAGAGAAAAATAAGAGATGGATATTAGGAGTCTTATATATTTGTCAATTCATATAAGTAAGTCCTAAATATTCTAAAGTGATAAATCAAGTCGTATATATTATCACACACCAGCTTAAAGTAACAATAGGTGACGGAAAAGATTCGATATTGTAACACAAATAATATATAGAACTTGATATATCATTTTAAAATATTTAGTACACACCTACATGAATTGACAAACATATAGGATTTCGATGTCTTTTTTTCTATATTATAATAGTATCACATATTGTCTACACGTAAAAATCATTACAGTATCACAGCTATTATATTCTATTGTCTACACGTAAAACAAGAAGGGATTTATACGAAGATTTTGTTGTGTGAGATCCATTGTGAGATGATATATAACATTGTCTTTGGAATACATAAATTTTAGTTTTCATTCGATTACTTATGTGCCATCATGCAATTGCGTTTTATATAATAAAATCATTATATATTCCTTACTGAATATTTGTTCAATATAAGATGGAGCACAACAAGTGGCAGGTCTTCCTATCATCATGAAAGAAACCATTTCGAACTTAATGCCACATTCATTAATAAACGATAATTTATATTATAAGAAAATCTATTCCAAAAGGGAGAATAGGGTTGGAAATCATAAAATTTATATAAAGTTACAATACATGTGATTGCGTATAAAAGGTTAAACGATTATAAGTATAGGAAGGGCCCCAGGTCAACTCAGAATGCATGCCCATTTTGGAGAAAAGAAGGGGTGATAATCTTGAGTCAGAGAATATAATCAAACTCAAAATTCAGGGAGTTGTTCCACTTACTTTCTCCTTCCTTATCCTACTGAGAAGGAAAGATTGACTAGAAAAATTGCTCAACCGGCAAAACTCGATTGAAGGAGAATATGATAAGTTTAAGAGGACTAAATAAGACATTATAATAAAATTTTGAGAAAGTTAAACGAAATATATATAACAGTTTAAATGTTTTTCAATTTTCAGGGTGATCGCCCCATGTCCCTAAATCCATCCCTAAAATTCTGTGTCATCTATTTGGTTCTCTTTCCTAGGGGTATAAATAAAAACTCGAAAAATTAATAACCGAAAAATGGAGCAATATCAACCATATAAATTTTGGGACCCAACATTAAAGTTGGTTGGTTTTTTAGGGGAGTGAAAAATGGTCCAGGAAAGTTAGGCCTTACTCGAAAAATTCACGGGTCTGGACGACCCCAATTTCAAATATATTGAATACATATTTTTTATTTTAAAAAAATATTTATATTAGAAGTGTAATTAAAATTTTAATATACCAAAGCAAAAATATTAGTCTTGTCCAAATAAATATTATAGAACATATTGATATATAAATTTTGTTATATTTATAAAAATTTCGAATTATTTAATTGAAATCCTAATCTTAACTTGATTATATTAAAAAGTCGAGCCCGTAAAAACACCCAAAATTGCATTCGAAACCATCAATTTTTCAGGATCCTAACGGTTTTCAATATGGTACTTCAAACTAAAAAAACTGTCAAAAAAATAGGGTCTGACTATTTACAAAAAATTCACCTGATCCATTCCACTTTTACACCTACTCTATACTTAAAACTGATAGGAGATAGATAATTTTTTTGCTGCATTGTTAAGTATGCTCTAAAACACTAACACGGGTTAGTTCAACTTGATTTTATCTTTAGTTTGGATAAATAATGTTGATGAAGTTTCTTATACAAAAATGGGCCAAAAATAGTGCACAAATTTGTTAGAGATTTATTCGGTTCGAAAAGCAAGAGCTTTTAAACTTGAAGTCCAGAATTCTTTTTGATGATCATCATTTGATTATAACTTTTTCTAATTCTAAAATTTTTCGACTAACCGTTTCGGGAGATTATATTCAGTGTGTATTATTCATATATTGTAAATTAGGTATATGGGGCCGCAAAGGAAGTGGTTTCCGCTTAAATAAAATCTGTCTGACCCTTGTGCGTTTATTATAAATGAGTAATATACACTTAATATTTAGTCATTGTTTCCCACTATCTCATAATTAGGAAGGGCTATTTGGTGTTTTCTTGAAAAAGTAATTTTTTGAGAAAAACGGGTTGGTGAATGACTGTTGTATAGATATTTATTCTTATAAATATTAAATAATTATTAAATAAAAAAAGAAGTTCATGAAAATTTTTCGAAGAAAAAAAGGGTAATAATAAAATTTTTTGAAATACGTTGAGTAATGATCAAATGGTCAACCGTTACCATCAGCAGCTGGAGTAAATGGAGTTGTTTGGACAGCAAGTAAAAATGGTATACACTCTGTAAATACCTTCTACCTAAAAGATCATGATGTTAGGTTTAAGAAAGGACCAGAGAATTTCTAGAACAAGATTTGGAATCTCAAAATTTACAACAGTTTTAAACTCCACATTTGGAGAATTGCTAAAGAGTTTCTTCCATGGGCAAACTTAGAAGACAATCAATGTCCTCTATATAAAGCCCATCAGACACTTACAAGCATTTATTTGTTGACTGTATTTTTTAGAGATTTGCATGGTATGAATCAAAATGGAAGGTTTCCAATATGCAAATAAATACTATGGCCGAGCTTATCGACTTTATATGTGACCCCCCCTAATTTTCATCTTGATGATAAAAAAAAAAAAAGTTCTCATTATTTAGTTGTATTTTGCTCTATAACTTGTGGAATGGACGGAACAGAATTCTTCACGCTGAAGAGTTTCTAGATCTGTTTAACTTTATCTCTAGAAACAATATGTTCTATATAGAGCATGCTAATCTTATTGAAACTCATGATAATTGTGGCATCTCTATGGACTCGGAGCCATATATGACACCTCAAACCTAGCTCCCCCCATTCCATGGATTTAGCCACACCGAAATCTTCATCGATGCAACTTTGGGCAATTATGAAGCATGCATTGTAGGGGTGGCCTTTTAGCAGGGGAGAAGAAAGACACAGTGGACACAGAAGCTCAAGGGTGCATCCCAAATCAAGCGGAGGCATTTGCTTTGCTACTAGAAACCAAAGTGGCTATCAATCAAGAGTGGAAGAGAATATCAATATTTTTAGATGCCAACAGGTTGTAGTCTCGGCCAACTGGAAGCAAGTGCCTGAATGGAAGTCTCAATGCATTTATTTTGACTTAAATGTGATCATGCCTCATTTTGATCTATGGGTAGTTAATTGGATACCTAGGGACAAAAATTTCATTGCGCATTCACTATGTCAATTGGGTTTTGTAAATCAAACTAATGACTGTATTTTTAAACTCTCCTCAGTAAACCCTTGTTGAATTTAATACAAATATTACCTATAAAAAAACTGGAGTAACAAAGTGAACACGTATTAGCCACATTCAATAAAAATTATTCATAAAAATAAATAAAAATTATTAAATAAATTAAGTTAAAATTAAATCCAAGAGCCACAACTTTTACTAAAGTGGAGGAAAAATAAAAAAAAAAATCAATCAAAGAGTCGTTTTGATAAATAATTGGGAGTTGAAAACATTCTAATGATGGTACTGTCATTACTTTAAAAACAAGTCAATAGTAGGATACTCAAGAATGTGAAAATTGAATATTAGGAAATAAGAGAGATTCTCTAAAAACTAGCTACAAGGAAGATACATGAAAAACACATAAAATATAAAATATGTATATAGTACCCGTAATAAAACAACTACCATCTTGTTCCTTATCCCAACCAATACCAATCTATATGGACACCTTGAAAATCGGAAGGAAAGTCCTTCACACCATAATATATGTAATTCTTAGCCATCCTATACAAATATTTGAAAATTGATATGACTGTACTCTCTCGAACCCGAACTAAACTGACTACAGCTGACCCAAATTGAATCCTACTGATTCTACTGCATAAAAAAGATATAACCCCACGTCTGGCTAACCGTAGCTAGATCGTTGAGCCGGTCGCTATCTAAACAATTAAGTCTGATATCGAGTCACTAGGTCAATTCCTGTGTCATCTCAAAACATCGAACTCTGACACACATCACATCAATTGTTAGACTGGATCTTCTGGAGCCGCTGACATGAACACATCCTTGACCAAAATTTATTGCCCCTTCAGCAAGTTTATACTATGACATCTTCTTGTACTACCAAAGAGCTTACAAATGGCTAAGGACCCTTGCCGAACTAGGTATGCTATCTGAACCCTATTCTCTCCATACTTTCCCACATCCCTTCACTAGCTATAGTTTTTAAAATCGATCCAGACCGGGAATCGGTGTGGGCATGGGTTCTTGGGTTCATAGGTCTAACTAGGGTTCAATTGGTCTAACTGGATTTTTATAAACAACAAACAATAATAATAAGGTATGTATTTGATTTCCTTAATTATTCCAATAAACCAAATTTGGGATGGATATTGCCAAGAACAAAGAATCATAAATTACTCTAAAGTAAGTTTTCTTATCAAACCAATATTCCAATTCTGACCATTAATAATTTGAGTCAATAAAACAATCATATTCCAATTCCCTTACCAATATGACCATTGAGAAAGAAGCACTCGAGGCCGCAGTGGTAGCAATTCCAGCAACGGTCTCAAAGTAGTAGTAGCAGTTTGTTCCAGCAGCACCCCTTGAAGTAGCGACGGCCCTCGATGCAACAGTTTCGACCGCGGCCTTGTGGCAGCAACCATTGAAGTAGTAGCACGAGTTTCGGGAGTGGCCTTGAACCAACAATAGTAGCAGCAGGAGCTCCAACAACAGCCATTGAAGCAATAATGATAGCAGGAGTTCTGGAAGTGGCCTTGAAGCAGTAGGAGCTTCAAAGCAGCAGTGGCAGCGACCCTCGAAGCACTAGCTACAGCAGATCCAGTAGTGTCGCTCAATGTAGTAGTTTCGACAGTGGCCTCCTGACAGCGATTTCGGCACCATCCCTCGATGTAGCAGCAGCAGCAGTTTCGACAGCGTCCCTCGAAGCAGAAGCAGCAGTAGCAGGTCCCTCCACTCCCTCGGCCCCAAGTTGAAGCAGCAACGACAGTGGAAGGCTTCCAATCCGTTGCAGTTCGTTTGTGTTTCTTTTCTTTGCCTCAGAGGCTCAGTCACGTTTAGTGCTTAGGGTTTCTTTTTTCTATTTTTTGTTACTTCTGTTCCATCCTTTTTAAAAAATTTTTAATTTTTCTTAGTTAACCGGTTTGTTGATCGGTTCTTGTGGTTAAGTGAAAACCTGGTCTGACTGGCCGGTCCCCAGTGTCCAACCCAGTTTGTGATGCAAATGTAGCAATTAGCAAAATCGAACTTGATTGGTGTTCGGTTCCAGGTTTGACTGGTCGGACTAGCCAATCCGGTTCGGTTTTAAAAAATATGATTGGAGGGATGATCCCAGAAATACTTTTAAGTCCCGACTTTCTTGCAAGTTCTTTCCCCAATTTCAATGGCTCTCATTGAGTTGGATCATCTTGCAAACCATTTCACTATCTAAAAACCATGCTACACCTGAAGGCTACTTGGCGGGATCCTATCTGACAATTTTTATTTAATTCATAAGAGAGAAGGAGAGTAGAAATATTGGCAAAGATAAACTTAGTTGACTATAATCCTAGACCACGAGAATCTATTATTATTAGAAAGACTGACTTATTTGAAGAATACATAAAAGGACTCGTCTATTTATAGGTTTAAAAAAATTAAATGAACTAGTAAACAAATAATTCAGAATATCATAATGATATTTAAATCCGATATCATAAGGATGTCTTGAGTTGTACTAGAGTACAATCATATCTTCGTGATCTCCAAAAATATGAATAAATAACACTAAAATCATAGTCAAGATTATGGGACCCAGGAAGGGAATCATCACTCAGAATTACAAAAATCGACTGATAGCTCCTCCTACATTCTCTTGAAAGCTTGGACCGTCCGTAAGAAGATATAGACGATATCTCATTTCACCAGTTCTCAAAGGATTTGGCTGGAAATTGACTAGGTCCAGTTGTGGATCACACGAGAATCGGTAAAAGATTGGTCGGATCTTGTTGGTGGGTCACCTCGTGGGATCACCTTGACTTGGGGAGGAAGTGTCATCACCTCTACGTTCTCATTAATAGTGGTATCCACCTATTTAGGATAGAGAGAATCCAGATTCAACTAAGGTTAGTGGGACATCTTATATAAGCCTCGTAATTTTTGGCATGACACGATAACCCGACACGGCACGGCACAGAGTTAGGTTGGTTTGGGTCAAGTTTATTTAGACACAAATCCGTTTAGACACGAACCTATACGAAGAAGATAAATAAACGTGTTTAACTGGGTTTAAACGTGTTAAACACGTTTATTAAATATATTCACTATTTATATATATTGACTCACTTAATACATTTATATATGAAAATTTTATGATATATAAAATATTACATGCATTACATGTATAATTATTGTTAAAAATGATGTTACATGATCAATAATTTATTAATCTTACTTATTTATTATACTAATTATCAATAAATATTATTGTTTTAATAATCATATCATATATTATTATAGTATAATTATATATTGTCGATATTTTACATTAAATGAGTCAACCCGATTTAGACACGGTTAGACATGACTGTTTAGACACAAACCCGTTTAGATACGAAAAATAAATGTGTCATGTCTAGATTATCGGGGTTTCTTACCCGACACATTTACACACGACAGGTTTAAACACGACATGATACAATTTGTTAGGCCTAATCTTATACTCCTTATCCCTCTTACACATACCACTTCAAAAATCTTAAAAATCTCTTTTAATTAGGAAAAAAACCTATTGAATTTGTTGATGTGAATCGAGAAAAAAAAGAGAGGATGACTTCAAATATTTGAGTGGAAAAAATATTTGGCGAAGATTGATACCTTAGATAGAGTACTAATGTGTCAATTCACTTTACCTTTTAACCTCTAAAACTACATGCCAGTGATGGTAAAAAGGAAAAACGTGATACTTATCAATATGTTGTAGCTAATCATTGCTCTTATCATTTACATAAATATAATAATTGGACTTGCGTGCTTTTGGAGGATTATTTTAGGGAGAATTACAGTGGTAGTCCTGAAAGTTTATCATTTCTCTTAAATTAGTCTTATAAGTTTTATAGTGACACGTCAGCGACATTCTAACGGTAAGTAACGGAATGAACTTCGCATGTCTAATGGAGCAAATATTTAGGACTAAAATTGCCACTTTAAAATTTAGCGGACTGACTTAGGAGAAATGATAAACTTTTAGAAATGCCAATATAATTCTCCCGATTATTTTAGATGGAGAAGTCTAGCGTCTGGTTGGAGTATCGACCCTAAGAAGAGGAGAAGGTCTTCAATGGAACGGTTATACCACGTAGGCGATATTGATGTGGTTAGCTATCAAATTAGAATTCACTATTTATATATTTTTCAATTATGGTTCACATTTATTATATTTTTAATATTTTTTACCATTTACATATTATTTTCAATTATGGTTCACCATTTATTTAAAGTTTTTATTTTTTTTTAAAGATTTTTATGGTTTAATAACCATAACTATATAATTATTGATTGCATATTAAGTTCCAATTGGACAGATATACCACATCAGTGTTGCCTACGTGGTATGATCGCTTCACTGAAGACTTTTTCATAAAGAGAGAAACTAAATCTTAGTTGATCTTTTAATCTCAATCGTTCATTTTGTGAATGATTATTACTAATTGCCCTTTCTTTCCAAATAAAAGTAATACAAGATAGGAGAATAGGGGAGATAATTGTCATTCATAGTCCACTACAACCAGCCAGGCAAGACCTCCGACAATCTCAATGACTATTGGCGACCTCCCTCAGACCAACAGTAATTAGAATTAGGCCAATTTTTTTTTTTCAAATAAATGTATTGCGAACAAAGAGAACAAAGGATGGCCATGGTTGTTATTGCCCACCATCGTGGCCAAGCAAGGTCAACAACAATCTTACTTGGCCAGTGGTGGCCAGTGGTGGCTGACCTTACTTGGCCAGTGGTGGCTGACAATGGTTATCAATCCTCTATTTGGCATCTTTTACCCTCCCTTTCTCCTTCAACAACTAAAAGAACAAAGAATATTGAGAAGAGAAGAAGAGAGAACAGGTATAAATATATTCAGTAGGGAGTTGTGAGACGGGATGAGATATTAGATGACTGAAGTTCATTTGGATATAAGGAAAGCATATACAAGGAAATGGATTTTGAATTTGTCATGGATAATGATTATGTGATTTCTACAGTCATATGAGAAGAAGTAATAAATAGACTCGGTTGTTTGTCTAACCTTTCAAAAATAGTAACAGAGGAAGACAACAATCTGATCGAAAAAAGTACCATGGTGATCCATTGATATAGTACCACATCAAGCAAAGCACGATAATGATAAAAATAATACATAGTGCTGATCAAGTAATAATGTTACGCGATCGAGCAAATCATGGTAATGATAAAGTAAGCCATGGTATCGGTTGAGCAAAGCACATTACTGGTTGAGCAAAGTATTACTACGATCAATTGCAACACATTATTGTGATTGAATAAAACACAGTACTGATTAATCAGTGCACAATATTGATCAAGCAAGGGGTGCTTATGCATAAGCAAAGCAAGGTACTGATCGAGCAAAACACAAAAAATGATAAAAGGAAGGCAGTATATTGATCGGCCAAAACATTGTAGTGGTCCAGCAAGGAAATAAATTGATCAAGCATGGCACGATAATGATCTAGCAATGCACATAGCGGTCAAACAACATGTGTTGAATGTTTGAGCAAAGCATATAGGACAATACATAAAAGTATTATATAACTATAAAACATTGGTAGTTGACTGTCAAAATATACACTCAACTATTCAAGCTTTTGAATATACTGATCAAGGAAGATAATACGGTACTTTGCTCTGGCACTACCATGATTTGCATGATCACGTACCATGTTACTCTAGTATTATCCTACTTTGCCCGGTAAGTGCCGTGTTTTGCTCGATTTGTACCACCCTTTTGATCATGATACTGTTGCTCAATCACTACCATTCTTTCTTCCTCTATCACTATACTTGAACGAAAACACATTCTCCCAAATTCTTGAAATTCTTATTTTTGCAACTCACTTCCAGCCCATTTTAGCATGCAACTGATTTTTTTCTCTGCTATTATGCTCCCAACTAAGGCATATTTCTACTTAATTTCATTATTTATCGAGTTAAGGGTGTTTAATTCGTCTTATTCTATTACAACCTCTTGAGGCTTCATATTTCTAATTTCTTACATTGATGATGGCTATGTTCTTTCACA